>CM063509.1:111696939-111724439 GCA_032207245.1 Pardosa pseudoannulata
TGAGTAGAATATTTTAACTCAAAGCGTTTATTGATGATTTATGCTTTTGACGAAGGTTTGTACAGGTTTAGTAATAAATATCTAATAAATGTATAATTAAAAATAAAAGTAAGTTTTAAGCAAAATATTTCAACAATGTAAGTCAAACAGTTTTCAGTTATGCTTGGTAGATTTAATATCAATTGTATTGAAATTCCTCATTATTCAGATTTTTAATTATAAATATTTTCAGTTTTTAGCCAATTCGTATAACAAAAAGCATTTTAATATAACTAATATTATACCTGCTGGTCATTGCCTTATGGCGGTACTTGAGCTATACTCAGAGAACAGCATATAGCCCGTCATATGACGAGATCAGTAAAATTTTTAATTTTCCAGAATTGTAAAGTACCCTATGAGGCAGGTAAAAAAATGTTTTGTTTTACGGCTGAGAATTATCTTTCAACAAAAATAATCGATTAAAATTATCACATATGTACCTAATCTATTGTTTAAGCCAAATATAAAAGAAAATTATTTACGTGATATCTAAGTGTAGTGATAAAACGTATGGAAATAATGCAAAAGATATTTACGTTATCTAAGGTTTTCATGATGATAATTGTTGAAGCATAATGAAAAGCCACAGATCGCAAACACCTTTTATTGAAAACACCAAAATAATCAAGAAATACGAGGTACATTGGGCTTTTATAGTTTTAAGATTCTGCGTCCAACAATCAAATTACAAGGCAAAAACTAATGAAACACAGCCAATCAAAACAAAAAAGGATCAACTAAAGAAAACCTCGTATGCCAAAGAAAGCTATTACTTATATACAACAATAATTGGCCAAGTCGTCAAGTATGAGTGCGATTATATATTTCAACAATAATGCAAAGCTTATACCTTCTATGATGACCACCTAATCGTTGCCGAAGGCAACCACAGGCGGAACCTGCAAAATCTCGGCTAAGTCATACTATAAAAATTCGAAAAATTATTTACTCAGAACAAAGTATATCACCACATTGCCATTCTTACCACGTCACTTTCAGCACAAAAAAAAAAAAAAAAAAAAAAAAAAAAAAACTACGCTAAAGTTTTTCCTGACACAAATACTAACAGTTTATCCATTCCTAGCTAGCCATCTAATTTATTAATAGTAAATGAGTATGCGCACCCCGATATAACAGATATTAACACTGCTGTTCCCTAATTTATGGTGGAATTTCAATTACTCAGAAGTATTATTATATGTTTACTTTTGTGTAATTTTATGACAACTCACACAATTTAATTAAAAGGAAAAAAATTGTTTTTTAGGCGTAAGAAGAATTGTACATGTCGTGTATCTCTCATAAGATTTAGGTATTTACCTCTGATCAAATTTATAGTGGTTATTATTTTGTTAGTCAAAGACTAAATTTTATTTGTCTTGCGTTGTGTAGATTATTTTAGTTTTAAATTTAACCACAGGCTCTGAGAGACTATAGACTTATTTTTTTAAACTAATAAGCTAAATTAAGAGTTACTAAAATCAACTATTACACACTTAAAATAAACACATACAAGGCCTATAGTTTAAAATAAAAAATAAGCGAATTTATTATTATGCTATTTACATGTCTATGTACAAAATTTTGATTCAAATTTCATAAAATTTGCTTTTCCAAACTTTCTACTAGGTGCCACATTATTCAAGATTTAACATTAATAATATCCTAACATTTAGGTAAAAAGAAACAAAGAAGAGAGAGGACTTAATTTCAAATTCAAAATATTTATAATAAGTACCTTTATGGATCTATAGGGGGTCCCTGGCCGTAATCAGGTTGGGAACTTTCGGTGAAAAGACGTAGACACTGCTGACTGCAGTCTCACCACTGGTCTGGGGCCTTCTAAATAAAAGGGGGATTCTGAAAGGTAGATGCACTGGAACAGTTCTGGCGTTGCGAGATGTCGTCCTCGTTACTTTCTCTTGGATTCGACTCTTCCTCTGGTACTCGAACTCTGCTCTCCGACTCTCGAACTCTACTCTCTTCTTTTCTTTTTTATATTATTTTCATCTCTGTACTTTCTTACTTCTCTTCGTTCAATCAGCAGAGCTGTATATATCCATAGGTCTCCCCTTCCCCGCCTTCAAACCACAAACATGGGGAAAACCTCACCTCTTCAAATTCTGCACTGTCCCTTAGGGACTCATAAATAACTGCACAAAGGTACATTCTTATTTAGTGTCATGAACGCAGACATGATTCTAATCTGGGACTGGGAACAGAACCCCGTCCGAGAATCCCGCACACGACGAATTCATTCAATTAATTTTTATAGGTCCTCTCTCCTTTACAAAAGATGTGATGAGGTCAAATTTAGATCCCAAGCATTTTACTTCTCGTTTTATTTATATCAATTATATTAATTAATCAATCATATTAATTATCAATTATATTAATTATCATTTATACCTAATGATCTAAATCGCCTCACCACACTACGTAGTATCTACATCAGTGATTTTTGCAGTCAAATGGTTAATTTATTTCTGTTTAAAATTTTTGCTGCTCTCTCTTTAAAATTTTAAAAATACTTTTCCAGTCGTGTTGAAAAAAAAGAAAGAAAGAAAAATGAAATATAATTAAAGAAAAAAAAAAGAATTTACTTATCAGACTGTTAATCCTAATTTGCTCAGTTACCAAAAAAAAAAAAAAAAAAAAAAAAAAAAAAAAAAAAAAAAAAAAAAAAAAAAATAAAAACTGAAACATTTATACAAACAATTAATTTAAAACGGAAAACGTTATTTATTTTCTAATCGTAAGCGAGAATTTGTAAATCTAGGATGCATCTTATTTAAATTGGCTGTTTGGAATGCTTTAAAATTTAAATTGAGTTTTAAAGGGTTAGGCGAGTGAATTATTTGCATACACATTATGAGATTTTTCCGACGGATTGGCTTTATCTCCGTTTCAATTTAAAGTTAGTGAAAATGCGTGAAAACTCCGAATAGAAACGCACTTTCTTTTTCAAACGTTATTATGCATGTATGGAAATAAACTGCTGCATTTTTCTTTGCTTTATTCAGGAAAGACAGTTCATACTTTACGTCTATATTAGTCTGCACTGCATATTTTATGTATATAAATTATTTAATATATATATGATTACAAAAATTTTAAAAATACAAAAATTTTAAAATGCAAAGAATGAGCAAGTTTTATTTACTTTACAGAGGAAGAAGAATGTTTTAATAAATTCTTGCACAAAATCTTGCTTGAAATTTTAAATTCACGTTATATTAAATTTACAAAACTTATAAACTTTATTAAGTATATAAATATTTAAAATCAGTCACACTTTTAAACAAATAAAAGAAATAATCCGTTACTTTCATTTTATTTTAACTCATGTTAAAATAACGTTGTTTTAATGCTTTTAGTAAGTTAAAAAACAATATAATATCTTTGATTTTAAAGAATGTAAAGGTTTTATGCTTCTGTCCACACAAATAGTAGAAGAAAATTGTAGAAGTATGTTGTAGTATTGGACAAAGACAGTTGTAAAATTTTATTAAAATCTAATCATGGTAGTAGAAATAATATTAGTAAGTAACAATTCATATTAAGACCATTTTTTCATTGTATTTATTTTTAATAAATTAAATATAGATTTCAATTTGAGCAACTTCATTTTAAACCTTTTAGTCTATTTTTTTCAATGGGTTTTTTCAATAAATTCTAATAATTTTTTTTGCATAACTGTTAAGTATAGTGAAAAACAGCTGAGTTATGCTATTCTAATTTTTCATATTTTGATTTTATCTCTGAATTTATCCAGCTTTTAATCTATGTGTACTTAAGTACACATAGTAATGGCAACTAGTTCACTTATTTTATAAATCAAATCACAGAAAAGCAACCTAAAGGCCTTACACACGTCAACATGTTTGTATTCAAAATGCAAAAAATCTCTGAAATTACCCAGCTTTTAATCTATGTGTACATAATTATGGACTAAATGGCAATCAGTTCACTTATGTTATAAATTAAATCACAGAAAAGCAACCTAAAGGCCTTACACACGTCAACATGTTTGTATTCAAAATGCAAAAAATCTCTGAATTTACCCAGCTTTTAATCTATGTGTACATAATTATTTACGTAATGGCAATCAGTTCACTTATGTTATAAATTAAATCACAGAAAAGCAACCTAAAGGCCTTACACACGTCAACATGTTTGTATTCAAAATGCAGATGATTAAATGCAGATGATTGAAAATTTCCACTGAAGAATTTTTCATGTAATACCAAAATTATCAACCTATATAAAAACTCAACCTAAACTGATCTTATAAAAACTCAACCTAAACTAAAAAATTCAATTGAAAAATTCCCTCTGTGGCACAAGAAATCTTCACATTCATCATCAATGAAAGTAATCATAAACAAACACGTAAAGTTGATATGCTATAAAGCCTTAATACATACAAGTCAACCTTAATTAAAAATTAGGTTGACAATTTTCTTCTGTAACACAAGAAATCTTCACATTTTTCGCCAATGAAAAAATCATAAACAAACACGTAAAGTTGATATACTATAAAGCCTTTATACAATTCAACCTTAATTAAAAATTAGGTTGACAATTTTCTTCTGTAACACAAGAAATCTTCACATTTTCATCAATATACTTCATACAGAGTTTATAAAGTTATAACACTAAGTTCGCAATCTTAGCAAGTGTTACAGAGTATTAACTACGTGAAAGCAAAAGCATTGTATATTGATATAGAAAACCAGTTTATATTCCTGCCGAAAATGTTCTTTGTGTGTGGAGAAATTATTTTCGAATCTCGTTATGTAACTGTTTCCAGTTTATCCTTTAATACCTTTCACTGATGAAAACTCTGTGTTGAAGAAAAATGCCATTTTGACTAAAAGTCTTAACAGAGGGACGAATTGCTTTGGGTTGTTTCAATAAAAACCAAATTCAAATTGATCACTACAGTGTATTTCTGTACGATTAGGTATGTACCAACGTATTTAATTACATTTGTTAACATTATCTTTCTATTAATTAAAAGTGTAATTATGAAATTTAATATTATCTCAAAATAAATATAAATGCACATTATAAAAATACGTATACATATACATACATACATATATATGTAATATTAAAATCAATTATTTACATATTTTAATATTAATTTAATAACTACTGTTTATAAATTGTGTTGGGGTTTGAGCGGTAATTCTGATTTTTTCCCTCCAGACAAGCTATAGACTTAATCCAGCTTCTGTCTGTACTTCTTTGACTAATAGTAAACGCGATCTCTTTAAATTGGGTATTTTTTTATCATGTGATCAATTGTGTTTAGGGATTATTTTTAGTCCTTTTTACCTGAGATATAACTACTAAAAACTGTGTGTGTGCACAATGTTTTACGTTCTGGCCTGTTGTATGTTTCATTATCTCACCAGACATAAAATGTGTTGTGCTTTTATGAATCTTGCTCATATTTCATGTATATATAATATATATATCTATTATATATATATAATATAATATATATGTAAATTATAATATATATATATATATATATATATATTATATGTAAAATATGTATATATATACGTTATATATGTATGTTAATATATATCTTATATATAATATATATATATATGTATATATATGTATATATATACAATATAAATATATTTTATATATATTTTTTATACATATATAAATTTATATATACATATTATATAGAATATAAAAATATATATATATATATATGTTATATATATGTATAAATTTTAGTTTTAAATTTAACCACATGCTCTGAAAGACTATAAACTAATTTTTTTAACTAATAAGCTAAATGAACAGTTACTAAAATCAAATATTACACATTTAAAATAAACACATACAAGGTTGATAGTTTAATATAACTATAAAATAAAAAATAAGCAAATCTATTATTATGCTATTTACATATCTATGTACAAAAATTTGATTCAATCTTCATAAAATTTGCTTTTCCAAACTTTCTACTGCGTGTCACATTATTCAAGATTTAACATTAATAATAGCCTAACATTTTGGTAAAAAAAAGAAGAGAAAGGACCTAATTTCAAATTCAAAATATTTAAAATAAGTACATTTGTGGATCTATTCGGTGTACCAGGGCGGTAATCAGGTTGGGAACTCTTGGTGAAAGGATGTAGACATTGCTGAATTCAGTATCACCGCTGGTTTGGGGCCTTCTAAATATCTGGGGTGATTCTGAAAGGCGGATGCACTGGAACACTTTTGGTCGTTGCGATATGTCGTCCTCGTTATTTTTCAGAGTGTGGCTTGGACCCGACTCTTCCTTTGGTCCTCAAAATCTGCTCTTCGACTCCCAAACTCTTACTCTCTTCACATATTTTCTTTTTTATATTATTTTCATCTCTGTCTTTTCTTACTTCTGTTCGTCCAATCAGTAGAGCTGTATACATCCATTGGTCACCCTATAACCTCCCTATAACCGCAAACATGGGGAAAACCTTACCCCTTCAAATTGGGCACTGTGTCTTAGGGACTCATAATTAACTCCACAAAGGTATATTCTTATTTCGTGTCATGAAAGGAGACATGATTCTAATCTTGGACTGGGATCATAACCCTTCATGAGAATCCCGCACACGAAAAATTCATTCAATTAATTTTTATAGGTCCTCTCTCCTTTACAAGAGATGTGATGAGGTCAAATTTAGATCACCAAGTACTTCACTTCTCGTTTTATTTATATCAATTATATTAATTAATAAATTTTATTAATTATATCAATTATATTAATCATCATTTATACTAATGATCTAAATCGCCTCACCACACTACGTAATATCAACATCAGTGATTTTTGCAATCAAATGATTAATTTATTTCTGTTTAAAATTTTTGCTGCTCTCTCTTTAAAATTTTAAAATATACTTTTCCAGTCATGTTAAAAAAAAGAAAAGAAATATAATTAAAGAAAAAAAACAATTTACTTATCACACTGTTAATCCTAATTTGTTTAGTTACCAAAAATAAAAACTGAAACATTTATACAAACAATTAATTTAAAACGGAAAACGTTATTTATTTTCTAATCTTAAGTGAAAATTCGCAAATCTAGGATGCATCTTATTTAAATTGGCTGTTTGGAATGCTTTAAAATTTAAATTGAGTTTTAAAGGGTTAGGCGAGTGAATTATTTGCATACATATTATGAGATTTTTCCGACGGATTGGCTTTAGCTCCGTTTCAATTTAAAGTTAGTGAAAATGCGTGAAAACTCCGAACGGAAACACACTTTCTTTTTCAAAGGTTATTATGCACGTGTGGAAATAAACTGCTGCATTTTTCTTTGCTTTATGCAGAAAAGACAGTTCATACTTTATGTCTATATTAGTCTTCACTGCATATTTTATGTATATAAATTATTTAATATATATATGATTACAAAAAATTTAAAAAATACAAAAATTTTAAAATGCAAAGGATGAGCAAGTTTTATTTCTCTTACAGTGGAAGAAGAATGTTTTAATAATTTCTTGCACAAAATCTTGCTTGAAATTTTAAATTCACGTTATATTAAATTTACAAAACTTATAAACTTTATTAAGTATATAAATATTTAAAATCAGTCACACTTTTAAACAAATAAAAGAAATAATCCGTTACTTTCATTTTATTTTAAGTCGTGTTAAAATAACGTTGTTTTAATGCTTTTAGTAAGTTAAAAAACAATATAATATCTTTGATTTTAAAGAATGTAAAGGTTTTATGTTTCTGTCCACACAAATAGTAGAAGAAAATTGTAGAAGTATGTTGTAGTATTGGACAAAGACAGTTGTAAAATTTTATTAAAATCTAATCATGGTAGTAGAAATAATATTAGTAAGTAACAATTCATATTAAGACCATTTTTTTCATTGTATTTATTTTTAATAAATTAAATATAGATTTCAATTTGAGCAACTTCATTTTAAACCTTTTAGTCTATTTTTTTCAATGGGTTTTTTCAATAAATTCTAATAATTTTTTCGCTTGGATAACTGTTAAGTATAGTGAAAAACAACTGCGTTATGCTATTCTAATTTTTCATATTTTGATTTTATCTCTGAATTGACCCAGCTTTTAATCTATGTGTACTTAAGTACACATAGTAATGGAAACTAGTTCACTTATTTTATAAATCAAATCACAGAAAAGCAACCTAAAGGCCTTACACACGTCAACATGTATGTATTCAAAATGCAGAAAATCTCTGAATTAACCCAGCTTTTAATCTATGTGTACATAATTATGGACTAAATGGCAATCAGTTCACTTATGTTATAAATCAAATCACAGAAAAGCAACCTAAAGGCCTTACACACGTCAGCATGTATGTATTCAAAATGCAGATGATTAAATTTAGGATTCCTTTGAAAAATACTTTGAAGAATTCCACTGAAGAATTTTTCATGTAATACCAAAATTATCAACCTATATAACTGATCTTATAAAAACTCTACCTAAACCAAAACATTCAATTGAAAAATTTCCTCTGTGGCACAAGAAATCTCCACATTCATCATTAATGAAAGTAATCATAATTTATCACGTACATGTTGACTTGCGATAAGGCCTTTATAGAAGCATCCTTAACTCAAAGAATCGGTTGAAAATTTTCCTCTGAAACACAAGAAATCTCTAAAGTCTTCACCAATGAAAAAATCATAAACAAACACGTAAAGTTGATATGCTATAAAGCTTTTATACAATTCAACCTTGATTAAAAATTAGGTTGACAATTTTCTTCTGTAGCACTAGAAATCTTCACATTTTTTGCCAATGAAAGGAAGCATAAACTAACACTTACAAGTTGATAAGTGATAAGGCCTTTATACAAATCAAACTTAACTAAAAAATTCTGTTGAAAATTTTCCTCTGTAACACAAGAAATCTCCACATTCTTCATCAATATACTTCATACATAGTTTATAAAGTTATAACACGAAGTTCGCAATCTTAGCAAGTGTATTAACTACGTGAAAGCAAAATCATTTTACATTGATATAGAAAACCCAGTTTATTCCTGCCGAAGAATGTTCTTTGTATGTGGAGAAATTACTTTCGAATCTCGTTATGTAACTGTCTCCAGTTTATCCTTTAATACCTTTCACTGGTGAAAACTCCGTGTTGAAGAAAAATGTCATTTTGACTAAAAGTCTTAACAGAGGGTGGAACTTGCTTTGGGTTGTTTCAATAGAAAACCAAATTCAAATTGATCACTACAGTGTATTTTCTAATACAATTAGGTATGTACCAACGTATTTAATTACATTTGTTAACATTATCTTTCTATTAATTAAAACTATAATTATGAAATTTAATATTATCCCAAAATAAATATAAATTCACATTATACAAAGAGTTATATACATATACATACATACATATATATGTAATATTAAAATCCCTTATTTGCATATTTTAATATTTAATAACTTCTGTTTATAAATTATGTTGGGGTTTGAGAGGTAATTCTGATTTTTTCCCTCCAGACAAGCTATAGACTTAATCCAGCCTCTGTATGTACTTCTTCAGATAATAGTAAATACGTTCTCTTTAAACATGGGTATTTTTTATCACGTGATCAATTGTGTTTAGGGATTATTTGTAGTCCTTTTACCTGAGAAATCCCTACTAAAAACTGTGTGTGTTCACAATGTTCTGTAATTTCTGGCCTGTTGTATGGCTTTCATGTATCTCACCAGACATAAAATGTGTTGTGCTTTTCTATGAATCTTGCTCATATTTCATGTATATATATATATATATATATATATATATATATATATATATATATATATATATATATATATATATATATATATATATATGTATATATATATATATATATATATATATATATATATATATATATATATATATATATATATATATATATATATATATATATATATATATATATATATATATATATATATATATATATATATATATATATATATATATATATATATATATATATATATATATATATATATATATATATATATATATATATATATATATATATATATATACATATATATATATATATATATATATATATATATATATATATATATATATATATATATATATATATATATATATATATATATATATATATATATATATATATATATATATATATATATATATATATATATATATATATATATAACATGGTGAAATTAAACCGCTTGTCACATATGAAAGTTAGTCCCTATCATTTTAATTGTCAGGGCTTATTGGGCAATAAGAATACCCTACATAACTTGTATTCGGGGTTCTATTAGAAGAATTATTGACGTTCAAGTTTATTCTAGACTGAGAAAAGACATATTTCTCCAGCAAGAGAGCAATTAAGGATACATAAAATTACTTTTCTTTTACAAAGTCGGCCCCACAGTGAGATATAAAACGAATTATTTCTCAAGAAAGAGCAGATATGTCCTCAATATTAACCGTCAGAAAGGAACTTAAATCATTGGAAAAGTGAACCATTTTATTGAGGCAGCTGGAAAATGTGGCGAGTGGGCAGGAAATTAGAATTTATTTCAGAGTTCGCTTTGGGAGAGGGGTTGAAATAATTCATCGTGAAAACTCCTTTTAATTCTTAGATTTTGTGGCTAGGAAAATAGATATGAAACAGTGAGAATGAGAAAATAAGAAAATGAAAATTTTAGAGGCATATTTCATTCATTAATAATTTTGATATATTACACACACCCGCGCATACACACACATATGTATATGTGTGTGTAACAGTTATTTCTTCTAGTTACAATAATTATGTAGCCCTTATTGTTTTTACTTGCCAAGGGTACCGGACAAGTAGAAAATTAATCCACTAGCAATAATAACAAGGCAGTCTAGCTATTAAAAGAGTTCGGCACAAGTCTAATTAAAACTTTATTTTAGAGCTGCTAAAACGGACATATTTTCTAGTCAACGACAGACAAAGGGAAGACGCAAAACCCACTCTGATCGAACAGAAATGAACCCAAAACTAATCCAGTAAGAAGTTTACCAAGGTAGAAGAAACTTACTCAGTGAATTAAGTGTTAAGACCAAGAAAAATGCGGAGCCATTTGCCGGCCACAGCTGGAAAACGTGTTGAATAGATAGAAAATTTACATCTATACGATAGAAAGATTTAGGAATTGTATCGAAAGAATTTTAAGTGATTATGCTCCTTTGATTAAGACATTCAGAGGCTGGGAAAAGATTGTAACTAACTAGAATGGGAGACAGCAGGTTTTTAATGAAATATTAAAGTTAAATAATCTTGATATATATATATATATATATATATATATATATATATATATATATATATATGCATATATCTGCGTGTCGCCATTAATTATAATGTCATTTTTATGCCCACTTGCAACATTTTCCCATTCTGCTACAACACATTAAATATAATAATAACAATTTTCAATAGTGAAGGATAAAAGATGAAACGAAACAGATAACTTTTAAAGATATTTTCTCTCTGAAACATTAAATATTTAATTTATATCAAGTAACATATAAAATAAACGGAAATATCGTTCATAAACCTGCGAGATACATTTATTCAAAAAAACAAGTTGAGACGTTTCTTCTAAAATCGTTGCAAAGTACTGAAATTGATAGAAAGGAAAATAAATTGGTGGAAAGACAAAACCAAGTTCTTCTATTTAAAACTTCACAAGATTACTTGAACTTTGAGAAAAGTCTTTTATAAGTTTCGTCTTTTCCATTACTTTCGGAAAATCTAATTGAACATCTTTCATGAAGTCTTAATGTTTTTAAATCTTATGTCAAAATCGGATTTTTTTCATTCAAACGTGTGAGCGAATTGTATGAATGCTGTAATGTGTGTATATAAATATCATAGTAACTTCATGATAACTTTATATTTTTTATTGTTAGATGTTCTCAGTACCTTTCAATTTATTTGACTACCTGAGGATGTAATTTTTTTAAAACCATATGGAATTTAAAATTTGTAGATTTGTATAACATGAATGTTTTTGCAGCTAAATCAAATATTCAGCAGTCATTTATTTTATTCAGCTGTTTATTATGGATGTTCTTTCAAAAAATTTTTTTTACTTCCTGAGGATGTCATATTTTTAAAACAAATCGAATTTTAAATTCGTAGATTTGTGTAACATCTCATGACTGCTTTTACAGCTAAAGCAAATATTCAGCAGTCATTTTTTTATTCAGCTAGTTATTATGAATGTTCTTTTAAAACCTATCTTTGGGACTACTTAAGAATTGGGTTCTCCTTGGCAAATTTGGCTAAAATATTGGTGATATTTACATTGTACATCCAAACATTGTATTTCTTGCTTTTTCTGGTGACTTTAATTAATGCACAGTGCACCATCGTAATAGAATTATATACTCTTTCTTAATTAAAAAAACGACTTGAAAACCGGCCATTTATATTTATGGGGAATTAATCCCTTAATAATTTACAAACGCAACAGCTCCAAATTATTTAAAATCAGACATAGTGAACCATTAATGGTTTGTAATATCTAATTTTTTAATCATTGCGCACTTTTAATATATAAGAAAAGAGTTACACAAGGAGAGTGGAATGCAAATATCATATAAATTATGATATAGAAACGAATTGTTTGAACATCAGGAGATCAGCAGAAAATTTTAGGCCACCATACTTAAACCATTGTCTCCAAGTTTGAGGGGGAACCCAGTTTTTTAAGTCAACCCATCGAAATAATGACACAATAAGGTTATACCAATAATGATATTTATCAGAACAAAAGGAACTTTCTTGAGATCAGTACTTAAACTGCCCACAGCTGGTGGGACTTAGTTTTATACAATCAGAATATTGGAGAAACATCTAACTGGAACCATTATCTCCAAGTTTGCGGGGGAACCCGGTTCTTTAGTGAAGCCCCTATCATTTTTTTTACTTTCTGAAGATGTCATTTTTTTAAACCATATGAAATATAAAATTTGTAAATTTGTATAATATATTATGACTGTTTTTACAGCTAAAGCAAATATTCAGCAGTCATTATTTTTTATTCAACTATTATTTTTTGCTATTATTTTTTTACCATTATTTTTTATTCAGGTAGTTTTAATTTTACTGTAAAAATTGCAACTCATACGTTATTTTAGTCAATTGTCCTTGTGTAGAAATTTGACTGAATACAATGTTGATAGCAATTTTCAGTTTATTAATCAATTGCTATTGCTTTGAAAATGCTTTTATGCTCTTTTTCTTTATATTTCATAGCATTATTTCCCTGAATAAAAAAATTATGGATGTTTTTACAGCTAAAGTAAAGTCAGCAAAGAATAAAATTTTTTACTCAGGTGGTTTTAATTTTACTGTAAAAATTGCAACTCATACGTTGTTTTAGTCAATTGTCCTGGTGTAGAAATTTGACTGAATACACTGTTGATAGCAATTTTCAATGTATTAATCAATAGCTATTGCTTTGAAAATAACTTTATGCTATTTTAATTTATGTTACATAGTTATACTTCCCTATACAAAAATAAATTATGGATGTTTTTTACAACTAAAGTAAATTCAGCAAAGAATAAAATTTTTTAATTAGGTGGTTTTAATTTTACTGTAAAAATTGCAACTCATACGTTGTTCGAGTCAAATGTCCTAGTGTAGAAATTTGACTGAATACAATTTTGATAGCAATTTTCAATCTATTAGTCAATTGCTATCGCTTTGAAAATGCTTTTATGCTCTTTTTCTTTATGTTACATAACATTGCCTCCCTGTACAAAAATAAATTATGGATGTTTTTACAGCTAAAGTAAATTTAGAAAAGAATAAAATTTTTTACTCAGGTGGTTTTAATTTTACTGTAAAAATTGCACCGCATACGTTGTTCGAGTCAATTGTCCTGGTGTAGAAATTTGACTGAATATAATGTTGATACCGATGTGTCTATATTGCTAACCCTTAAAGGTACCGAATCTTAAAATTTAAATTTAGAATTACGTTCTCTTTTCTTTTGCATGTGGTACATTACATTTTATCCCAATCTGTTATGAATTATAAATAATTTGAGGAGTAAATTTGATTACTTTTGTAAATAATACATATATATATATATATATATATATATATATATATATATATATATATATATATATATATATATATATATATATGTAAAAATTTAGGTACTTAAATCTTAGAATTAAAATTACAATCTCCTATATTAAAAAACCAGCAATTCCGTGATTTCTCTGACTTTCTAGTAGCCTCTTAGAGTTAAACTCTTTGTAATAGATAAAATTTTTCTCTTGGCGAAACGAACTCGCCAACCTAATTTCGCTGAACTAAGATTTCTAAAATTCTCACAACAAAATAGTTAATGCCGCACCTAGAATTATCTCTTTACGCTGGTGGTGCCCCTAAGGTTATAAGAGGCTGTTTGGCTAATTTTCGTGGGAATTGACTGTTGGAGAAAACCAAATAAAGATGTTGCTAATTATTCTTTGAAAAATCTTCTCATTTTCTTGACCATCACACCCGACTACTGAGGTTCACAGCTGAGGCATGGCTTGTCCACCGCTATGTTTCATATATATATATATATATATATATATATATATATATATATATATATATATATATATATATATATATAGCGTGTAAATAAATATTTTAATTTAGAGCCAAGTGATTTTTTTACGCATCTCATTTAGAGAATGTATATTTTTATAAAGTATTAAATTAGATTTATCAGTCTGCAAATAATCTGTAGTCTCTCAGAGCTTGGGTTAGAGATCATATACTAAATATTGACACAACTCAACCAAATAACTCAGGTACAGCAATAGGATATGTACTTAAATATTTTTGATCTTTAAACATCAACACTACACTTATTTGCGGAGAATATTTTTTTTAATATTTCTTGCTTATTATTTGCTAGTATAATTTATAGAAACTGTTGTAATTGAGAAATATTTCGGTTCAGAACAAAACATCTACACCAACAAAATATTCAAAAAAGAAAATTAAAGTTTCAGTTTGCCACCAGATAGCAATACTTCTGCTCAACTCAAGCAACATCATTCATTACCTTGATAAAATTAAAGAACTTTCAGCTTTGAAAAGAATACGCAAAGAATAATTTTAACGACGTACCAAACAAAATAATTAAATTTATATAATTTATAGGCATACAAGAAATTTATCTGGTGTTCATATCATATATTTTGATTTGTATGGGTACAATAGATTGGGAAAATAGTCTTTTGACAGTTCTGAGTAGTCACTAGTTTCAGTAACAGCTATTGTCTTTTCAGATTTCCTTTCAGCTTTCGTAAGAGCGTGAAAAATAGACGTCATCTCTTTCAACTGATATTTTTATGCATTGGATTTTTCAAACGTCTAAAATTCGGCTCTTTGATATAAGATATGTTTTTCATGTATTTTATCTTATATGTAATTTTGCTACAAACAATTCAAAAATATATACAAATAATAAATATCTGAAAAAAATCTATTTTGTATTGTGTTTGAAAATTTCTGGTGGTTTTTGAAATGAATGATTGACTTAGAGTAACTTTTATTTTCTAACGACAAAACAGTTTATTAAATTAATAATCCCTTATGAAATCTTACGTATAAAAGAATTATAAATGTCATACAAAGACGTAAAAGACAGTGTGAGAGAATAATAAAATAAAAATTTACCTACTTTTATTCATAAAATAGAAATAAAATTCAATAGAAATGTAAAATACAGCATGGATCCCTTTTGTTCCGAACACTTTAAATATAGAGCTACGGCAGTCCAGTCAGAAAAGGAGGTTTGCGGGTTTGGAGCCTGAACTGAATATTTCTGAACAATCAGAAGCATTGTATTATTTTATTTTATGTTTATATATATATTATATATATATATATATATTTATTATATATATATATTTATAATATATTTATATATATTTTTATATATATATATATTTTATATATATATATATATATATATATATATTTTATATATATATTATATTATATATATAATATATGTTATTTTATATGTATATATATTTGTATATTATTTATATATATTATATATTTATTTATATATATATAGTATATTTATTATATATATATTTATTTATATATAATATATATATATAATACATTTATATATATATAATATATATATATATATATATATATTTATATATATTTTATTATATATATATATATATATTTATATTATATATATATATATAATATATATATTATTATATATAATATATATGTATATATTATTTTATTATATTATATATATATTATATATATATTTATATATATATATTTATATATATTTATATATATATATATATATATATATTATATATATATATATATTATACATACATATTCATATATATATATATATATATATATATATTATATATATATATTATATATATGTATATATATATATATATATATATATATATATATATATTTATATATATATATGTGTTATATATATTGTGTATATATATATATATATATACATAAATATTATTATATATATATTATATATATATATATACATATTTATATGTGTTATATATATATATATATATATATATATATATATATATATATATATATTTATATTATATATACATATATATATATATATATATATATATATATATTATATATATATGTGTGTGTGTGTGTGTATGTATTATATGTGTGTGTAACGGGCGATTCTATTCTCTCCGATTAGTTTCCTGGACTTGCTGGGTAACAAGAGCACCTAAGTGATTTACAGTCCTGGCACCAATAAAAAAAAGGGATGTCGAACGGACTAAAACTTTAAATTAATTGAGCTGTTGTAACTCAGTCGGCAAAGGTAACTGTCACTTAACTGAAAGGTTCGGAATTCGAGCCGTTCTGATATCCGCCGTGTATGTTAAACGTGATTGGGGAGCGTAAAATATGTTCATATTCACAATGTCCTCCAAGTTCTCAATTAATATTTCTGAGGGTGGAAGGCCAAGTCTATGGTCTTCTGCTTGGTACCTGCTTCAAAAGTAAGAGAACTCACTTGAACATAAGTCGTGCTTTCAACTTTGAGTTGCTGGTCAAAACGGAAGTTGCACTCTTTTGCCTTAATAATATAATAGCCTCCTGCTCAGTCGTTATTGCTTTGACCAAGTGACATAAGACATCAACACTTTATATAACCTACATTTAACAATAATAAAAGGTGAAATCCATAAATTTAAAATCTGATAAATAAAAATTCTGAAGCAAAGGACTTTTAAAGGACTTCATTAACTTTTTAATTTTCCAAAACATTTATTTTTCAGATAATCTGCATAGAAAAATACTTTATCATATTTGTACGAGTACTTGTAAGAAATATTGCTATATTAGAAGAGTTCTGGAGTAAAATGTATTATTATATTTGTATATATATTATAGAAAGAAGCTGTAAAAGACATTTTTCTCAAAGTCTACTCCAGCATGTGTTTTCTCACAGTGTGTAAAATAAATTTAAATCATTAATTTTAAACTAACTTGAAACATTTCACTGAGAAAAGGTTTTTGATAATCCCTTAAGTACTTGAAATTTTTCCATTTTTCATGTATTATTAATTATCTATAACTAAAATACTGTATTTTGGTTTAGAATAATACACTGAAATTTTTAATACTTTAGAACATCTAATTTTATACAGAATCTACTTTTTAAAATGTATCGGAAATAGGGTTTACAAATAGACTTTAAAAATTTATGATATATAATGGGTAGAAGATGATTTATAAAACATAGAGTATTTATGTTATTTAAACGCAAATGATGCATAAGGATGAAGAGAACAGCATTTTGGTTTTAAATAAAATGAATCAAACCACATTTTGATAAATTCATATACCTAAATCCACCTTTAATCTCTATAATAAATTAGTACATAAGTCTTTTGTACTATATAAAACAAGCGGAATAATAGATATTTTCAGATATATAATAGTTATACAAAATAATTGTATCAAAGATTTATTGTTTTAAATTTTAATTTTAATAAAATTATATTGATAAAATAAAAAATATTTAACAAAGACCTTTAACCAAACATGTTTGGAACATTTCCGAGTAATTTATTAAATTACATCCACAGAAATTCAGTAAAATGATTATCAGCAACTGTGAGAAATATTTCGATTTTACCAAATTTCTCAAGGTGTACAAATATACACAGCAATAACTTACACCAAAATTTAAAACTAGATGGCAAATAGCTTTGTTCCAGTGTGGAGATTTTGATTATTGTAAACATTTCCAAAACCCAATTTTAAAGCAGATATGTGCTGCATTTACAATTTCTTTTCTTTTTTTAATATAAGACCGCTTTTTTAATAAATACTATTTTCTAAATTGATGGCTGAATTATAATAATATCAGAAACAAATGATTTGAAAAAGTTAACACCAGCCGAACTGTAATTGATAAAGAGAAGTATGCTGCTCTGAAAGGCACATACGACTACTGTTGCTTTCGTCCTTATATAATAATAGGCTAAGTTATCTGTCCGTATGTCCTCGAATTTTTGAAGCGATTGGACCTGAAATGGATACAGGGATCGATATTGGATTCTTGAAGAGTTTGAGTTAGCAAAATTCAAAGCGAGTAAAGTTTTTTTCCTAAACGATCGAACCGATTCTAAAATAAAATGGTATAAATATATTTCATATCACAGTAAAAATAATGTCTTCTTTAAAACGTTCGAAATCCTCCCTTTCCCTACTTTTCGAACGTTTGATGCCATTATTTCAAGCCCTAATTTCCCCGGTTAAGAGCAGTCGATTAAATTTATCAATTTATCACTTAATAAATAGGTAAAAAAACATTTTTTAAGCATTATGACATCATTCCTTTGACATTTCATTTAAACATTTATTATTTTAATTTATTTAAATATCTTCTTCATTATTTTCATACGTTTTATCACTGAACTTAGATATTACGTAAATAATTGTCTTTTATAGTTGGCTTAAATAATACGTTAGGTACATATATGATAATTTTAAATTTAATCATCGATCATTTTTTGTTGCAATGAAAATTTTACCACCGGTATTAATAACAAATTATTTTCATAAAAATCTAGGAGTCTATTTCACGGACTAATAAATATCTAAAATTTAAGTGATATATCTATAAAAATTAAGAAGTTTGTTTGCCTGTGCGTTTGTTTTTTATACATAACCACACGGTTTGACTAAAGGAATTCAATGTGATTCTAAACTACATTTATAGTATCGTGAGACTTTAGAAGACTACGAAGATAAACAAATTATTGAGCTTGTACCAGATAATTCTCAGTCAAAAAAGAAACTATTTTTTTTACCTGCCTCACACGATACTTTACAATTCTGGAAAATTAAAAATTTTACTGATCTCGTCATATGACGGGCTATATTCCAGGATATATATAGTATAAATTTAGATAAACAGGAAATAAACTATTGCTTAATCTATTTTTGCATCATACCCTTTTCAAGGTAAAGTACAATAGGTAAAAGTTAATCTTTACTTACCTACATGACATTATGTATTTTAACTCTCAACAAACAGTAAATCCTGTCAAACTATAAATGCATAAGTTGTATAATAAACACAATCTTATATTTCACCTTATTTCAGATAATGTGCTGAAATAGCCGTATAAGCATAAAAATTTTATAAAATATGAAATTCGTCACAGCATTATTCATTGTAACATATGAAATATGAAAACATTTAAATGTGAGTAGAACAAAACTTACTGTAAGATTATATACCTCTTCTAATATTTATATCTCTATTTTACATCAAGGTCATATTTGACATAATATAATATTATAGAAATCATTAAAGAAGCTACATATCATGAAAATTGTAAACAATTAAATTCCAGTTAAAGTAAAAAAGAAATATTTATTCGGATTCATAAATTATGTTTAAAAATATATTTAAGTAAGTTAACTGTGCATGTATTTTAAAGGCTTAACTAAAAAATTGGGTTCCCCCACCAACATGGCGATAATGGTTTAAGTATGGCCGTCTACCATTTTCTCTTGATCTCACCATGTCCAAACAATCTGTATCTAACTTATAATTTATATGATATTTGCATACAACTCTCCTTTTGCAATTGTTTTCTTATATATTAAAAGTGCGCAATGCTTAAAAAATTAGATATAACAAATCTTTAATAGTTCACTATGGCTGATTTTTAATAATTTGGAGCTGTTGCATTTGTAAACTGTTAAGGGATTAATTGCCCATAAATATATATATCCGTATTTCGTTTTCTTTAACACTAAATTTACGGATGTTGATCATATACGTATTTTTACTGAAGTGATCCAATTTGACTCATACTAGAAAATTGAAGATTTTTAGAAAGTAAATAGTTCCCAATTTATTTAAATGGAATGTTTATTATCAAAGAATTCATGAAAAACATTTTTTACATATAAAATCTGTTTTTGAAACACATTTTAAACAAACATTTCTATTACATTTAGCACAATGATTTCTACATCTGTTTCTTTGCATGATTGTTGAACTTGATAATTCTTCCGTGTGTCAGTAGCATGAATTTCTGTCATTGGAATGGAAGTGTTCTCAACTTCGTCTCTATATTTACTTTATACTATGCATTATATACTTTATACTTTATATTTACTTTATATTTATTACTATATTTTTTTTATTTTCATATACATTCTATGAGTCAAATGGTTCACAATCCCATTGCATTATTTGTGCTGTGCATTAGTTGAAGTCGCCAGAAAAAGCAAGAAATACAATGTTTGGATAGACTACCTTTATGTTTTAGTAAATATCGCCAATATTTTAGCCAAATTTGACAAGGGGAACCCAATTCTTAGGTAGTCACAGTTTAAAATCTATATTCACGACATTTTCTATTTTAATCACAAATATTCATAACTATAATATACATATAAAGTTTTAACTATTCCCTGGAAATTATAAATACAGCCAAACCAGGAATCAAAGTTTTGTTATTCTAACTTTACATCCTAAACTTGGCAAGATAAAATATAGCAGTGAAAAGTTAATCTTTACATACATTATACTAGATATTTCAACTCTCAACAATACATCCTGGAAAATTATAAATGTACAAGTTGCATAATAAACACACAATTATACATTTCAACTTCTTTGAGACAGAATAGCTTTGAACAGCCTACGAAACATAATTTCCTAAGATAAACAGTCTAACTCAGAGAGAATTTAAACATTCCAAGATCCTTATGAATTCACGAATAGCTTTTATCGACTTTGGGTCCAGTTCTAAGTTTGGAGGAAAGATTTTAAGATTAAAATAACTTGTTCTGTTAATCGGATTTCAAGAGCTAAACTCCATGGTCTGAATTAGTAAAGAGCCGAAAAACAATATTTTTTTCTTCACGTTTGATTTGCAAAAGTGACTGTTACCATAATTAAAGATATTTTATATTTTAATTAGAAATATTCTTAACTATAATGTACATTTAAAGTTTTAACTATTAACTGAAAATTATAAATACAGCCAAAACAGGAATCAAATTATTGTCATAATAACTTTACATTTTAAATTTTGCAAGATAAAATATAGCACTGAAAAATTAATCTTTACTTGCCTACATTATACTAAATATTTTAACTCTCAACAGTACATCCTGGAAAATTACAAATGTATAAGTTGCATTATAAACACACAATCATACATTTCAACTTCTTTGAGATAGAATAGCTGTGAGCCGCCAACGAAACACAATTTCCTAAGATAAACAGTCTAACTCGGAGAGAGCTTAAACGTTCTGAGATCCTTATGAGTTCAAGAATAGCTTTTGTCGACTTTTGGGTCCAGTTCTAAGTTTGGAGGAAAGTTTTAAGATTAAAATGACTTGTTGTGTTAATCGGATTTCACTAGCTAAACTCCATGGTCTGAATTAGTAAAGAGCCGAAAAACAATATTTTATTCTTCACGTTTGACTTGCAAAAGTGACTGTTATCATAATTAAAGATATTTTATATTTTAATCACAAATATTCTTAACTGTAATATAGATTTAAAGCTTTAACTGCTCCCTGAAATTTATAAATACAGCCAAAACAGGAATCAAATTATTGTTATTCTAACTTTGCAAGATAAAATATAGCAGTGAAAATTTAATCTTTAATTACCTACATTATACTAGATATTTTAACTCGCAACAGTACATCCTGGAAAATTATAACTGTATAAGTTGTATAATAAACACACAATCGTATATTTCACCTTATTTGGGACAAAGTAACTTCGAGCCGTATAAGCATAAAAATTTTATAAAATATGAAATACGCCGAAACATTATTGGTTGTAACATATGAAAAATGTAAACGTTTAAATGTGAGTAGAACAAAGCTTACTGTAAGGTTATATACCTCTTCTTTATTTATATTACTATATTATGTTAAGGTAATATTGGACGTAATACAATGTTATAGAAATCATTAAAGAAGCTACATATGATGTAAATGGTAAGCAACTAAATTCCTGTTAAAGTAAAAAAGAAATATCTATGCGGATTCATAGATTATGTTTAAAAATATATTTAAGTAATTTAACCGTGCCTGTATTTTAAAGGCTTGACTAAAGAACTGCGTTCTCCCGCCAAGTTGGCGATAATATTTTAAGTATGGTCTCCTAACATTTTCTCCTGACCTCACCATGTCCAAACAATCTGTACTTATATTATAATTTATATGATATTTGCATCCAACTCTCCTTGTGCAACTATTTTCTTATACATTAAAAGTGTGCAATGCTTAAAAACTTAGATATAACAAACCATTAAGGGCTCACTATGGCTGATTTTTTATAATTTGGAGCTGTTGCATTTGTAAATTGCTAAGGAATTAATTTCCCATAAATATTAATGTCCGTCTTTCAAGTCGCTTTCTTTAACACTAGATTTACGGACGTTGATCATATACCTATTTTTACTGAAGTGAGTCAATTTGACTCGTACAAGTAAATTGGAAAGAAAATAGTTGCAAATTAATTTAAATTAAATGTTTATCATAAAAAAATTCATGGAAACATTCTTTACATATAAAATCTGATTTTGAAACACATTTTCCGCAAACATTTCTATTACACTTAGCACAATGGTGTCTACATCTCTTTCTTTTGCATGATTGTTGAACTTAACAGTTCTTCCGTGCGTCAGTAGCATGAATTTCTGTCGTTGGAATGGCAGTGTTCTCGACTTCTTTCCTATAGTTACTTTATACTATACTTTATATATTTTATACATTATATTTACTTTATACAATATTTATTACTATATTTATTTATTTTCATATACATTCTATGAGTCAAATTGGCTCACAACCGTGAAAATAGGTATACCACATATGATAATGCGAAATGAAGGGGCTGCGAGGAAGAGGAATGAAAGTTTACATATATTTTATTACTTAACTTAAAACTAACGTATGTTTTTGAAAAGTGATATTAAAGTTATATATATATATATATATATATATATATATATATATATATATATATATATATATATATATATATATATATATATATATATATATATATAGTGATCAAATTTTTAATGAGTCAAATTGGCTCTGTCCGTAAATCTAGTGTTAAATAAGAGTATATAATTCTATTACGATGTCACAATGTTCATTAATTAAAGTCGCCAGAAAAATCAAGAAATACAATGTTTGGATGGATTACTTTTGAGTTTCAGTAAATATCGCCAATATTTTAGCCAAATTTGCCAAGGGGAGCCCAATTTTTAGGTAGTCCCAGTTTAAAAACTATATTCACGACATTTTCTATTTTAATCACAAACATTCATAACTATAATATACATCTAAAGTTTTAACTATTCCCTGAAAATTATAAATACAGTCAAAACAGGAATCAAATTATTGTTATTCTAACTTTGCATCCTAAACTTGGTAATATAAAATATAGCACTGAAAAATTAGTTTTTACTTGCCTACATTATGCTAGATATTTTAACTCCCAACAATACATCCTGGAAAATTATAGATGTATAAGTTGCATAGTAAACACACAATCATACATTTCAACTTCTTTGAGAGAGAATAGCTGGGAGCCGCCAACGAAACACAATTTCCTAAGATAAACAGTCTAACTCAGAGAGAGTTTAAACGTTCCGAGATCCTTATGAATTCAAGAATAGCTTTTGTCGACTTTGGGTCCAGTTCTAAGTTTGGAGGAAAGATTTTAAGATTAAAATGACTTGTTCTGTTAATCGGATTTCACGAGCTAAACTCCATGGTCTGAATTAGTAAAGAGACAAAAAACAATATTTTTTCTTCACATTTGACTTTCGAAAGTGAATGTTATATCTCCTTATTAGTAGGTAATTGTTTTATTTCTCAGTAAATATATTAAAACGATATTATGTTAAAATAGTATTAAAGTTATATATTCTTAACATAAAAGCTTATACTTAATCTGTTTGAAAATTTGGGTTTATATTTCAATCCTAGTTTTGTCTAAATCTATCATGTACGGAGTTAGCAAGAAATAAACCCCCACGTTTCATTGAAAAGGCGGTATGATACCATGTGGGATATAAAGTCTTGCTTTGCTGCAACATAACATTTCTTGCTTTGCAAAACGGTTTATGCAAAAAGTAATCTTAATTACAAATCTTAAAGCAAATTAATTGTTGTAATGTACATACAACCTATATACCAGTGTTTGTTACAAGGGGGGAACACAGAATGAATATAATACTTTATATAGATTCAGACATTTATTCTATACATTTATTTAGAAATAGATCCTTGGTTATCATAAGGATCAATCATTTATATCTGCTATTTACACTATAATTATCCCACATCTCTTTATAAGGAATTATTATTATTAACAGAGGCTTAAGTCAAATGACTGTAAATATTATTTTATAAATTACCTCCATTAAAGTCACATGACAGCAGGCAGGGGCTTTCCTCACGGACGTAAGGGACGAGCTGGTGCTAGCTTAACATTAAAATATATCAGTTTGCTGCAGTTTTTTGTCTGTCGCTTGCACATACATATATTTCTAACGATATCTTTTTAAATCAAGAGAATATTTGTCCTAAACTAATTCTTTAGTGAAACAATTATAGACATATGTTTCCAATATAATGATAAACTTAATAATACCAAGTTTAACAGAATTTTTTAAAATGATAATTTAACAGTTACTTTTCTTTCACTTTCTTATACCCCCACCGGATATCAGTTACAAACTGTTACTTTCAAAAACATGGTAAAATTTATATATGTTTTGAAAACACGTTTTATTGGAAGATATGAATCATAAAAATTGTCGCTTCTTTCAATGCATAACCCGAGTGCTTTTTTCTTATATCTGCCACAAAATGTGACATATCGTATGTATACAAAAGAAATTGAACACTCTTATGGAAATGCTCTGTTGATATAGATCAAATTTGCTTTTTATATGCAAACACGTATATCCCAACACTCCACCTGGAAAATATATCAAATATTTGGTTATAGTTAAAGCGAAATGAAATATTATATATTTATTGAAATATTTTCTTGAACATTAAAGGCATTTATAAGTCATTTTAATGCAGTTTTCTGTTTGCTTTAATTAAATATTTGCTAACGGAATAATTATTCTGAATATAATAAAATATTATGAAATATTCTATACATTTTTGTTATACAAATTTCTTAGAATCAAGAAAAATATCTTTCAAAACAGTTACATTATACTAATTGCATTTACATTCCAACAACAGTTGCTGATTATTACACGGTAACATCAGTTACATATTGCTAATTAATGTTAAATGTAAAATATTTTGTTACACTATTACAAATATATATATATATATATATATATATATATATATATATATATATATATATATATATATATATATATATATGTATAAACACACATGTGTGTGTGTGTTTTGTCTTGTTGATACACTCACACAATATAAAGACTCATATAAGTAGATAATTATAATAAATATATTATAATTATTATAATTATTTTATTTTATTCAAATTTGTTTCTATTTTATCTTAGTCATTAATCTACGCGTACTGATTTATAACGCAATTTAATACTGTCACTGAATACTTCATGTTATAACAAAACATATCGAGTTTTTAAATATTAATTAATAATGGCTTAATAACGTGAGCGATACTAAAATATATAAATGAATGCATCTGAAACATTTCCAAAGGGAAAATAATGGGAAAATATCAAAGAGTAAAAACTATTTGAAAATGGATTACAGTTTCAATGAAGTAGGAAAAATGGTTGATTGCAAATGTATGACTATATAGCTCACTAAACTGACATCAACGAAACAACAAATTGAACTTTTGAACAAGTTTTGCAATTTTAAAAATCTTTGTTTCTTTAAAGCTTTATAACCTGTATACTACAGTTGAACTGTATACTACAGTTCCTCTCAAATACGGCCAAAGTTTCAGATTAATTTTATATTTATAATTTTTTACTCTGAATATTTTTTGACATCATCTTATCACGTTGCGATGTTCTTTTAGCTCTCCTTTAGAAAACTGAATGTTATTATTATGCACTAAAAACAAAAACTTTTCCGTTACTATGTACTAGGATAAATTGTTAAACAATGTCAAAATCGCTCTCTAAGTGTTCTTATTCATTTTGAATTAATATGAGAGTTACTCTAAAATTTTTGAGATACCCACAGATTAGAATTTACAAAATAAAATAATGGTTTAATTTTAAAATACAAAGTATATTAACACAGCAGACAATTTTTTACTGACTTACTTCAAATTGTTTAGCGTAGAATAAATTTTAAACAGAAGTGAAAACGGAGTTGACGCGAGAATATTTTCTACTATTTTTTAGCGCGATTAAATCAAGAATGCTTTTAACAGTTGCAATTGGCATTTGGCGATGAATCTGCTGCTCGTGCTACTGTATTCAGATGGTTTAATGAATTTAGCAGAGGTCACAATTTTTTTTCAGGATGAAGAACACACAGGAAGGCCGACGTCGGCAGTAATCCCGGATAATGTGTCTGCCATACGAAAATTCTTAATGGATGATAATTGCTGTACCTATCAAATT
The DNA here is from genome assembly GCA_032207245.1 of Pardosa pseudoannulata. Lineage (NCBI taxonomy): Eukaryota > Metazoa > Arthropoda > Arachnida > Araneae > Lycosidae > Pardosa > Pardosa pseudoannulata. The sequence goes on from CM063509.1 coordinate 111,724,210, forward strand.
ATACAGAAGGAAATTAACATTGGATTCGCAGCCATACACAAATTATTAATGAAGAATTACATATGAAAAAGTATTCATTCAGAAAAAGAGATTATGTGGCTATAAATGCATTTTTTCATCTATTCCAAGAAATAAATAGCTTGAGGCATTTAATCCGGGGAAAACTCATCTACAAAAGTGCATTGATGGTGAAGGAAACTATTTGAACACAACTAAAATTTTGAAAGTTT
>CM063509.1:111729439-111751939 GCA_032207245.1 Pardosa pseudoannulata
TCATAGATATGTTACGCACGAGCAAATAACACGGCTAATTAAGTTTACTTTAAAGGGGAAAATATTGGGAAACTTACTTTCTGGATGGGCCTCGTCAAATAATGTACTGCAATATGGTTGAAAGGAATCAGAATCCATCAGTGTAATTGCAACCTATGTTCTTAAATAAAAGAGCTATTCCTGTACTTGAAGATATGATGGAAGGTAGTGGTGCATGTAGAAAAATTATTAATAAGTTTCTGTATGGTTTGCATGGTTGTTAATATCAATCAGATGTATTAAAGCCCATGCACACTATGGTCAACTGCAAGCCATTACCACCGCCTGCAGTGGGTATGGCTTATCGAGGTCGACGATGGCAGACGATAAAAAGGCCTTGGCTAAGAATGGCTTCAGAAGCGGTTTTTTTCCAAAAATCAAAGACAACCAGCATGCACTACTAAAGTGCGCAGTAGATTCTATGGATGTATACAAGCGTTCTGCTGCAATTTAGTGGCCCAGTGTGTATATGCATTACTTGAACCACCATTCAAGATCTCCATTAGAACCAGAACTGGAGTGGTGAACAATTGGCCACAGTTTGGAGGCTGCATAACACCTTGTTTTTTCAAAAAAGAAAGAGCAATATACTGAAGTTTGATAGGAGGTGGTGGTGAACTAGGCTGAATTATTAATGCCTTGAGTCGGTGTTTAACAGTATTAAAAACTTAACTATCTCTGTATTGGAAATAAGATATGAGATTGCAAAACTTAAAAAGAAAACATGTCTACATGTATATAAATGTTTATCACATCTAATAAAATGTATTTATATCATTACATATTATCACTTGTCTTATTTACATTACCATATATTAAAATATGGCAACACTACCATATTTTAAAAAAAGTTGGTGATTTTATTTTTCTGGTAATTACATTTATTTCTTGTCACAGTATTGAGAGAAATCAAGAACAAGTTATAGCTAGTCAGGTAAGCTAAATGAAATATTGTGTAAATAGGATTTGAACAGATTAAAAGCGAATAATTATAGAAATTTGACAAATTATCTCCCTGCATTTTCTTCTAAATAACATGCATTTTATCATAAAATCAAAATCCATATTCCCGTGCAAGTCTTTCATACATTTAAATTAAAATACAAATTGGAATATTTATCTTGTATAGATTCTTTATTATACTTCTAAGATAACTTTGGTACAGCAGAAAAAACTTTTATGTCTCTAACGTTTGTGTAGACCATAGGGTCCCAAAGTAGTTTATTAGACCCCCAAGGATTGAACAAATCTGCAAGAGGCACATTATATTAAAAAATAGGAGTGCCTGACATGTATGGTTCCATGTGTCTTAATCCCACTTGCATGGATTATCACTAACAAATAAATATTCCATAAGTGACATTATGCATCTAAAACTCAATTTACTTAAAATACTCTTACGATTCTTACACAAATTAACATTTTATATTAATTTAGTATCTTTCATAAGCTTGTTTAATTAAGTACTTATATGCATTGTAGTCCAAAATTTAATATTAGGATATTATTTCAAAATCACTCAACCTATGTATATTTTTTATCTGACATGGCCCACTTTCAGGTATATTTTTCATTTGTTGCAGTGACTTTTTTGATACATATTTTGCTTTCCAGGGAGTGTTTTGAAATGCCTTGAATACCTTTTAGTCCTGCTTTAACTGTGTTTTGGAACATTATAATATACAGGGTGTTTCAAAAATGACCGGTATATTTGAAAAATCAATAAAAATTAAACGGTCAGTGATAGAAATACACAGTTTATTGCAATATGCTTGGGACAATATTAAAGTTTTAGGCAGACAAACTTTCAAAATGAGTTACAATATTCTACAACAGATAACGCTTCAGTCTGGAAAAATATTCTTCTAAATAACTTCGTTAATTTCCAGATATCCATCCTGCATAACAATAATAGGGCGTTTTCTCAAATCGAAATTATCAGAAACCCGTGTAAACGTCTCAGGCGGGATCGCTTCGCATGCAGAACAGATGTACTGCTCCAGTTATTCAATTGTTCCTTGTTAGTGGCGGTTCACCTGCTCTTATAAGATTCCCCACAGACAAATATCGTAGTTTAGATTTTTCCACACTGCAGCTCCATCTGTTGTCGAATATGGTAACTAATTTTAAAGCTTGTCTGCCTGATAATCTACTATTGTCCCAAGCATATTGCAATAAACTGTTAATTTCTTTCACTGTCAGTTTAGTGTTTATTGATTTTTCAAATAAACCGGTCATTTTTGAAACACCCTGTAAATACTACATTGCTTGGCTTGCTTGTTATAGAATTACCCCTAAGAACTGGTCTACAAAAACAGAAGAAATCTGTAAACGGCCTAAGTGACACAAAGGTTTTGAAATTTCATGCTCGATATTCATTACTTTCAAAACATATCTAAACAAAGAAGTTAGTGTTGAATTACATATCCTTTCATCATGTTTATTTATTTATGAACTATCATCACTGTTTTTGTTATTAATTACTTCGAACTCTCGATAAAATTTGTTTTTTAAATTGACAAAAAAGTGTTTTCTTTCTTTTTTTTTCTAAAAAGGAAAGGGGGGAATGTGATGAGCAAAATATCATATTAGTTTATGTTTAAAATGCTATAACACATTTTTATACATAAGTCCATGCTGAATATCATTAAATTGAATCTTTCGATAAAAATAAACAAATTTTTCTCCATTGACCATCAAGTATTTCAGATATCTTTGCATAACTTATACATTTTTTATATGTTAAGGACCACAAATGATCTTGGCCTGCCACCCAGAAGTAGCACTTGAGAACTTGGAGGGCATTGTGACCAGGAACATATTTTACCTGCCCCAAACACCCTTAACAAACACGGTGGATGTTAGTCTGGCTCGAGAAGCGAACCCACAACTCTCCAGTTAGGAGAATGCTGCTTTTTTGCCGACTGAGCTACCGAAGATATACTGAATGCGACAGATTTTGTAAGTAATGCGAGATTTGTCTTTAAAGTTTTACAAATATTAGGACGAAAAAGAATTTTTTGCGAACAAACTGTTTTATTGCTTTTTAAATCAACAACTTAAAAAAAATAGTAGTTCCTGTACCGCAGTGGATACCACATTGGGCTTCTAATCCAAAGGACACTTCTCCTTTAGGAGTATACGGGCTTCACGAATCGGGCGTGCCTGAGTGATCTTTTCCTCTACTTCAGGGGCAGGCAACGTGGCTCCCCCGATGGATTTTTAATGCGCCCTAGCTGGACTAATGTAAATGTATGATAGCCAGAGCGATTTACTTACTCTTGTCAAACGGCGATATACAGCAGTCAGTTGAGTTTAGGATTGTGCATAGATTAGCAGTTTGCTAACCTTGAGCGTATCTAATAACACGCACGTATTTTTTGTTAGTGTGGACCACGCGTAGACCGTGCATTTAAAACTACCAAGTAATCCGAAATAATTCTTTTCTTTCAAAACCCTTCATGGATAAATGTAAAAGAAAAAGAACATATTATTTTAACGATGAATGGGAACATCTATATTGTTTCGTTGATTACAAAGGGAAGTGTATTTGTTTGTTGTGTAATAATAGTGTTGCGATTCCCAAGAAAAGTAATATTGAACGACATTTTAAGACCGTTCATACCAATTTTGATAGTGACTATCCAATGAACTCTGAAATTAGAAGAAAAAAAAATTATTTCTTTAAAATCTTCAATAACTAACCAGCAAAGTTTTTTTACTAAACCACTGCAACAACATAAAGCAGCAACGATCGCGTCATATAAAATATCGCATTTGCTAGCTAAGAATAAAAAACCATTTACAGATGGAGAATTAGTGAAAGAAGCCATGTTAGAAGCTGCTGATTCACTTTTTGAAGAATTTAAAAATAAAAAAGAAATAGTTTCAGCTATAAACACGTTGCAATTATCAGCACGAACTGTTACTAGAAGAATTGAAGTAATTGCGGAGAATTTGGAGGCAGAATTAGCAAATGATATGGAAAATTGTATTTTCTTTTCGCTACAGATGGATGAATCGACAGACGTGACAAATATATCACAATTAGCAATTTGCGTGAAGATGGTATTTTCTGATTTTACAACAAAAGAAGAATTCCTTAAAGTTCTGCCATTAAAGGGAAGCACCAGAGGAGAAGATATCTTTTCTACTTTTAAAAAGTATATAACAGATGTAAAATTACCTGTACAAAAGTTATCGTCAATTACAACAGACGGGGCACCAGCGATGACTGGTAAGAAAAAAGGATTTATTGCCTTATGTAGACAGGATTCCTTATTCCCTAAATTTATTTCTTATCATTGCCTCATACATCAGGAAATGTTATGCGCAAAAACAATCGGTTTTCAACACGTATTTACGATAGTAACAAAAATTATTAATTCCATAAGATCGGGAGCTATGCAACACAGATTGTTTAAATTACTTTTAGAAGATGAGGACGTTCAGTTCACAGATCTTTTTTTACATACTGAAGTGAGGTGGCTGAGCAGAGGTAAAGGAACATGCTTTTGCCACAAATAAAGGAATTTATTGCATCAAGAGGCGAATTTTACGAGCAATTAGAAAATAAGGATTGGCTAATCGACCTCGGATTTCTGACAGATATAACGGCAAAGTTGAATGAATTAAATTTAAAAATACAAGGGAAAAATCAGCATATCGCTGACATGATTAGTGCAGTAAATGCATTCAAATGCAAGTTAGTGTTGTTGAAATCCCATCTATTGAAAAAATCATTATCACATTTCCCAAATATAAAATATACTGTTGAGAGTTTAAATTTGAATAATGAAAATTTTACTGCTACATCATATTTAGAAATTATAGATAAGCTAATAGAAGAGTTTTCTTCTAGATTTGAAGATTTTGCAGCATTAGAACCCGTTCTAAGATTTTTCATAAATCCATTCAATGTTACTGAAGATGATGTCCTTGAAATACTTACAGTGTATTTCGAGCTTCATAATATCGAAGACCTAGAATTAGAAATAATAAACTTGCAAAGTGATATTATTTTAAAACAGCATACTAATGATAAAATGTTTTGGAACTTAGTCGATGAAAATAAGTATCCTATTTTAAGGAAATGTGCGCTAAAAATTTATTCATATTGTGCAACAACATACAATTGCGAGTCTTTGTTCTCAAATATGAAATATTTGAAATCAAAATACCGAACAAAGCTTAATGACTCACATTTAGATAATTGTTTAAGGACCGGGAACTCTAAATATATCCCCAATTATAAGAAATTAGCTGAAAATATGGACACCCAAGTTTCACACTGAATTATATGTATCATTATGTATGACACCAACAAAATAAAGTTATAAAAAATCTGTTTCTTTTTTAATGCCTATTTATACCTGTTGATTATCTGTAAAATATGCGTCCTCGGTGATTTTCAAATTTAGTATTGCGCCCTTAAGAACAAACAGGTTGCCGACTTCCCTGGTAGACCAGAACTTCCCTCTGTAGTGCTTATTACTTACTGGCGTTGACCACATTAAGCTTCGAACCATGACGGACTTCTCGTTGGTCAGCTGCAGCTCTATTGCTGTCGTTGTGACTGGTTATTCAGTTCTTCTTCTCCTGTATAGGCACACTAGCCTGGGCCAGCGTAAGAATTCTCTTTATTGTTTTTTTTTAAATATTCGTCTTAAAGATTTATACGCATAACCATCCATTCAAATAAATTCTTCAGATAGGTTTTCCACTCCAGAGTTGATTGTTCAGAAACATAATTGGAAGGCATCTCCAGCATCTTCAGATGATGGCCTCATAATGGTTTATATGTGACATACAGCTCGAATACTGCCCTAAGTTTTCAGACACTACCATCGGAATGTTAAAGAATAAACTAACTTTCTTTACTACTCATTATTACTTTCCTATCATTCTTAAAACCATATTAAACGTAAAAGTTTGCTAACGATTATTAACGATCTTATTATAAGGGCACGATTTTGCGATAATGCGAAACTGACATTTATCAAACTTCTCAACTCTCGTTATTGCCCAATCTTACAGCTATTAATTTCGTTGTTTTATGGGTAGTTAAGATGTAACCTCGCACGTGTTTCAATCAGCTTCTAAACAAGCGAGTTAAAAGTAATGAAGGTCGACTTCGAGGGAAAATTAAACCCAAATCTAATATATGCCTCCTTAATAAGATATTCGATTCTCATGTTTATTTTAATGCTATATTATTTTATGCCAAAGTGTATCTGTTTATATTTTCACTTGTATAAATTTCTTCCTTATATATTTTAGAAAACAAAATTTTATATCATTTTATATTTTACCTTCTTATTTGAGTAGCCCTTTTTAGGGGTCATTAAAAGCAACTGGATTCTGTGGGATGAGACCTTCTATACAGAGATATCTAACAGTAAGCATAAAAATGACATCGAGGGGAAAATAAACAGCTAAAAGAGTAAATAGAAGATAGAAGAGTGGATATATGAGTTCATAAAACAAAAAAAACTAGAGAGTAGAAAGTTTAGGACAGGAAACACAAAATGTTTTTGTTGCCAGAGACGTACATACTCTGCGACGAGAAAAGATGGAGTGAGTAGTTTTCTATCTTCAGACGATTATCTAGACCTCGGGAGAATCAATGAAGGATTCAGTCAATATAATTTCAGATATTTGCAAGATTCGACTTCAGTGGATTGCAAAGGAGGGAAATGAATACAAAAACTTGAGGTATCAAAAAATGCACTATTTTTGTTTCTGCGCTAATTAAAATCAAAGGTATAGTATAAATAATAAACCTCAAGTGAAGTATTTATACCAGAAGGAGGCATTTAAATAGCAGTAAAAATGTAAACGAACTGTTTTTAAGAGTCTGACTGGACATGACTGTTTACAAGACTATATCTACAGAATTGAAGGTTGGATAAATTGGAATGTGTTTTGTGTGACTCTAGACATCCAATGACTTTTGAACATTTAGATAATTGTGTTGTACTTTCTCAATATGATTACATTATTAAAAAGCATTGGACAGCTATTGAACTAATAGCTTAGGCGCTAATTGTTCGGCATTTGTAAAATTAAAATAAAATATTTTATATGATTATTATTGTTTTATATTGAATGTAACATAATTTGTAAGTAATAATTAGATGTAAAACAAAAAATAACTAAAATTCAAAACTTCAGTGTATAACAACTTGCGCCTAAAAATTGAAATTAATATTTTAAGTAATACAAACGAGTAGAAATCAAGAAATTATATAAAAAAGGGTTTATATGTAACCTACTGCCATAAGTTTTGAGACACTAGCTTCGGGATGTTTAACAAAACACTGTATCTCTGTCTTTACTACACATTATTACTTTCCCATCAATCTTAAAACAATATTAAGCGTAAAAGTTTGCCAACGATTATTAACGATCTTATTATAAGGACATGATTTTGCGATAATGCGAAACTGACATTTATCAAACTACGCAACTCTCGGTTATTGCCCAATCTTACAGCTATTAATTTGGTTGTTTTATGGGTAGTTAAGATGTAACCTCGCACGTGTTTCAATCAGCTCCTAAACATTCCAGTTAGAAGTAATGACGAGTGACTTCACCGGAAAATTAAACCAAATTCTAGTTGATGCCTCATTAACAAGAAATTGGATTCTCAAACGTGATGCAGTATGATACAGATATATTTAACAAATGATAAAGAGATCCAGGAACAAATACATCGAAAATCCTCATTTTAAGAGTTGATTTCAAGATATCGATACATATACACCTTTTGAAAGTAAAATATTATTCGTTTTCGTAGTTATTAATTATCAGGATTTTGGAAATGATCGTATTTTTGGTGTTGACATACTGTTGCAAACGGGCGTAATGTTTATTAAAATTTCTTCATGAATACTCTTTTTACACATAATGCTGACATATTTACTTCTTCACGAGATCCATCAGAGGCGTATTCGTCTATTCAGTCCGATTGTCAAAATCTCTGACTCTGCGACACCACTCTATTGTCCAGGTACAGGTGTACTACGATCAGCTGTTTTGGCACGTGCTCGGACAAAGGGGAGTCTTCACAATACCTTGAATGAAATGTTAAGAAAAACCCAATTTTTAATTGATTTAAATAGAATTTTTACTATTTTGACACCATATTCTTATCTAATGTATTGAAACTAATTTGCAACAAAATTGTTCTCTGTGTTCTTTCTGGATGGTATTAATAAAAAATCCTATCTTGTAAAGATAAAAATAATAATATGAATATATTGCTTCAGCTCAGTAAAAATGCAGTCTTGAATAATTACCAGGCTTTCATATTTTTTCATGCTCTGAGAATTTGTTTCGTAAATTTAGTCTGCACTTAAATTACTTAAAAATGAAAAATGAATATTCAACAGATAAAAATAAATAAAAATCTCAATATTACAAGGACAAAGAACTCTCTCCTTGAAATAAAATTTATTAAATATTTTTTTTACCTTTTAATGAAGGGAAAAGGTAAAATATTCATTTTAGAAAGTATTACGTCTTGCAATGCAGATTGAAAATGCTTTCTTTTTATATGGAACTGATATAAATGTAATACAATTATATATTTTTCATTTTAAAAAGTGAGATTTAAATAAATGCCTTTTATTTTGATATTTTTCGTCGCACTAAATTTTAAACCTTTAAAGTTTTTTTTGTAATTATATATATCTTAAAGTTAATAAATGTTTACAATTATATGAGACCAATTTTTAGTCTTATAATTTATTAAATAGGATTCAAGAATATCTTTTGTAATATCAGAAAAGTCCGAAATTTTCAAAGAAAAGATTTCTAGTTTTATAAATATTTTCTAAAGATATGACAATTTTGTTTCATTGAATCATAAAATATAGACAAAGAAAGTTTTTTAATATCTAGAGCAAAAATAATACCAACCATCATATATTTTGCAATTATAAATGAAAATAACTCTAACTTTTTTCCAGACACATTTTGACACGTAAGTCATTATAACATACGCAAATAATTGTCGAATTATAGTTGTGACAATTCGATTATGGATGGAATGTTTCCGGAGCTAGACGAAATACAATTTTTGAGCTAGAGAATACCTTGAATTAAATTTTAAGAAAAACCCAACTTTTAATTGATTTAAATAGAATTTTTACTATTTTGACACCATATTCTTATCTAATGTATTGAAAGTGATTGCAACAAAATTGTTCTCTATGTTGTTTCTGGAGGGTATTGATAAAAAATCCTATCTTATAAAGATAAAAATAATAATTTGAATATATTGCTTCAGCCCAGTAAAAATGCAATCTTGAATATTTACCAGGCTTTGATATTTTTTCATCCACTGAGAATTTGTTATGTAAATTTAGTCTCCTCTTAAATTACTTAGAAATGAAAAATGAATATTCAACAGATAAAAATAAATAAAAATATCAATGTTACGAAGACAAAGAACTCTCTCCATGAAATAAAATTTGTTAAATATTTTTCTACCTTTTAATGAATTGAAAAGGTAAAATGTTCATTTTAGAAAGCATTACGTCGTGCAATGCTGATTATAAAAATACTTTCATTAAATATGGAACTGATATATATGTAATACAGTTATATATTTTTCCTTAAAAAAAGTGGGATTTAAATAAATGCCTTTTATTTTTATATTTTTGTTGCAGTAAATTTTAAACCTTTAAAGTTTTTTTGTAATTATATATATATATATATATATATATATATATATATATATATATATATATATATATATATATATATATATATATATATATATATATATATATATATATATATATATATATATATCTTAAAGTTAATAAATGTTTACAATTATATGAGACCAATTTTTAGTTTTATAATTTATTAAATAGGATTCAAGAATATCTTTTGTAATATCAGAAAAGTCCGAAATTTTCAAAGAAAAGATTTCTAGTTTTATAAATATTTTCTAAAGATATGACAATTTTGTTTCATTGAATCATAAAATATAGACAAAGAAAGTTTTTTAATATCTAGAGCAAAAATAATACCAACCATCATATATTTTGCAATTATAAATGAAAATAACTCTAACTTTTTTCCAGACACATTTTGACACGTAAGTCATTGTGACATACGCAAATAATTGTCGAATTATAGCTGGGACAATACGATTATGGATGGAATGTTTACGGACCTAGACGAAACACAATTTTTAAGCTTGAAAATACTGTGACGCCTTCAGTGTTCTCAAATGAGAGATAGCGGGAATAATGGATCACAGACAAACTATAACATTGGAAAGTTACTTTAATTATGGCATAAATACGCTATTTACAAAGGAACGTTAATTCCTAAATCATCTAGAACTGCAAAGGATGGTTGCCGATAAAACTTCCTCACGACACACAGTCGAAAGAAAAACAAGATATTTAATAATCTCTTACAAATGGGGAGGCTTTTCAGGGTGCAATCAAACCCAATTTATCCCCCTTTCGGTACCTGAGATTCTATCGCTCCCTATAGGAGCGGACTTTACAAATCTCCCGAACTAACAACCTGCCTCTGGTAAAAGACGAAAGCCTCCACGAGGTCAACACAGATCCGAAAAAAATTACGAAAAGCCCTGAGTCGCAAAATTGTAGGCTTTTTATACCTAGGGGGGTCAGTTACGGTTCCGCCACTGTTTTTTTCTCAGTTAAGATCCCAGTTACATGATAACTCTAGCTCAAGTTACAGTTACATTTTTTAGCTGAATTTTCATTCGCTGACTGTCCCGATTTCGGAATTTCCGAGGTTTCATTCACGTGATCCATCAGGGGCGTATTCGTCTATTCAGTCCGATTGTCAAGATCCCAGACTCAGCGACTACACGCTATTGTCCAGGTACAGGTGTACTACGATCAGCTGTTTTGGCTAGTGCCCGGACAAAGGGGAGTCTTCACAATACCTTGATTGAAATGTTAAGAAAAACCCAATTTTTAATTGATTTAAATAGATTTTTTACTATTTTGACACCAAATTCTTATCTAATGTATTGAAAGTAATTGCAACAAAATTGTTCTCTATGTTTTTTCTGGAGGGTATTGATAAAAAAATAATATCTTGTAAAGATAAAAATAATAATATGAATATATTGCTTCAGCTCAGTAAAAATGCAGTCTTGAATAATTACCAGGCTTTCATATTTTTTCATGCTCTGAGAATTTGTTTCGTAAATTTAGTCTGCACTTAAATTACTTAAAAATGAAAAATGAATATTCAACAGATAAAAATAAATAAAAATCTCAATATTACAAGGACAAAGAACTCTCTCCTTGAAATAAAATTTATTAAATATTTTTTTTACCTTTTAATGAAGGGAAAAGGTAAAATATTCATTTTAGAAAGTATTACGTCTTGCAATGCAGATTGAAAATGCTTTCTTTTTATATGGAACTGATATAAATGTAATACAATTATATATTTTTCATTTTAAAAAGTGAGATTTAAATAAATGCCTTTTATTTTGATATTTTTCGTCGCACTAAATTTTAAACCTTTAAAGTTTTTTTTGTAATTATATATATCTTAAAGTTAATAAATGTTTACAATTATATGAGAGAAATTTTTAGTTTTATAATTTATTAAATACAATTCAAGTATATCTTTTGTAATATCAGAAAAGTCCAAAGATTTCAAGGAAATGGTTTTCAGTTTTATTAATATTTTCTAAACATTTGACAATTTTGTTTCATTAAATCATAAAATTTAGACAAAGAAAGTGTTTTAATATCTAGAGCAAAAATAATACCAACCATCATATATTTTGCAATTATAAATGAAAATAACTCTAACTTTTTTCCAGACACATTTTGATACGTAAGTCATTATAACATACATAAATAATTGTCGAATTATAGTTGTGACATTTCGATTATGTAAGGAATGTTTACGGTACTAGAGGACATACAATTTTTAAGCTTAAGAATACCTTGAATGCAATGTTAAGAAAAAAAACATTTTTTTAATTAATTTAAATAGAACTTTTACTATTTTGACACTATATTCTTACCTAATATATTGAAAGTAATTGCAACAAAAGGTCTTATGTTTCTGGAGGGTATTGATAATCTCCAGATCCCTATCTTACGAAGATAAAAATAATAATATGAATATATTGCTTCAGCTCAGTAAAAATGCAGTCTTGAATAATTACCAGGCTTTCATATTTTTTCATGCTCTGAGAATTTGTTTCGTAAATTTAGTCTGCACTTAAATTACTTAAAAATGAAATTATTTTTCAGTTTTATTAATATTTTCTAAACATTTGACAATTTTGTTTCATTAAATCATAAAATTTAGACAAAGAAAGTGTTTTAATATACGTTAATCCAGAGGGAAAATTATAAGTACCACCACATATTTTACAATTATAAAAGAAAATAACTTGAACTTTTTTTTTCCAGAAGAAATATATTTAAATTTTGTGAATACCTAAAAGTCTTCATAAAATATAATACCTACATTTTTCTTTTGAATTTTAAGATTATGTACTTTACAACGAATAAGAAAAGTTTTCTTAAAATTAACCGTTTACCCGCCAATGTTCCAATAATGGAACATGCATTTTAAAATAAAAATTTTAGATGTAAAAAAAACTTTTATCAATATCACATTTACATGAATTGAACTTTACATTATACAGTATTTTTTACAAAAAGTTTTATTTTGTTTAGATAATTATTTATGTTTTTTCGATTTTTTGAGTTTTACTATATTTTGTCAATTTTACTCTCCTTTAGGATTAAATTTAACAAAACTCCTATTTAAACGGAAAAAAAACGCAATACTTTAAAATAGATCATTAGACAACATATCCCATTTGAATGCAACAAAAGCAAAATTTTATTTTTAAGTTTAAAACCTAAAATTAAAGTTTTTATGTCTCTGTTCCATTACTGGAACATTGGCGTTTCAAGGATTCATTTTTCATTTATTTGTAAAGCATTGTATGACATTAGAAACAATATTTCTTTTTGCATTCAGATAAGATTAGTGATTTTTCTAAAGAAAATAAATAGGTAAAGCTGCAATACTTCGAAAGGATTATAATATTATCACTTGAGTTTGATGTTAACTTTAGTAAAGTCATAATAATAGAAAGAAATTATTTTTGATAGAGTGGCTGAACATGTGTATCGGAGGGGGGGGTCTTTTACCTGTGCCTTTTCAGACAAGTGCAATATCACACAAAATGTGTCTTATTGCATATCTTTGCTGAAATAGTTATCAGTTTCGTTTGAGATTGTTTCCTTATTAGTTTTGTCAGATGACAGTGATAAAGGTGTATGTGTGCTTTGTATGTGTTTCATTTACAAAGCTTTCATAAATTCAATACCATGTCTGAACAATGCCTTACAATACAAGCTTACACCACGCCTTACAATATAAGATGCACTGGCCTTTCTAAAAACTCTTTTGGATTCTGATTTGAATGATGAAGATATTTGCCACTTAGAGCCCGGTGAACCTGGTGATATAACCGATAAAGAAGACATTGATGAAAATAATTTTGATGTTGTTAAAAACCCATGACCTTGACCTTGGAACACTATCGCTAGTGCAATCATACTAGCATTAGATATAGTGCATGGGTTTATGGCGACTTGTGGATTTTAATAATTTCGAATCGTTCTGTACCAATCATTAGATTAAAATGTTCATACATCTTATAAAATTTCTTTAAATTGGGCAATGTTTAATACAGAAAAATATCCCACATTCTTATATCTTGTCTTTCTTTCTTCCGTCATTAAAAACGCCTACAATCCCGCCCATTCGGCATTTTAACCCAACAAGCCTTACAGTCATGATAAGAACAACAGTAACTATAAAAAGGATACTTATTTAAAAATTTATAGTACCTTCCAAAGATATAAACACAAATGAAATTTTCACGATGAAAAGAAACCAAGTCGATTCGAAAAAAGGCGAAGAAATTAATTGGTAAAACTTCAATCCAGTAATTAATTCCTTAAAATAAAACGAATCATGAAAATGCTAAAAACTGTGATATTGTCACAAACTTCAAAGTGGGTTTCGGGAATTGAATGGACTTTAAGTAAGACAGCACAGAAAACAATTATTTATTAATAGTCATTTAGAAAATAGTCAGAAAAGCATCATGGTTACGGTACTGCACACTCGTACCAAGATTACAAAATCATCTCTAAATAACTCGAGCAGAATGCCGTCGGCTCACGCACATCTTTCCGCGTAAAACAAAACGGAAGTACCGGTAAAACACAATACACCGGGCGTACTCAGCCCACTGAGAAATCAACTTAACGACTAGACTCCTTTCCGAATTGTAGTTTGTTTGGGTCACGTGGGCTTGAGCCGAATTCCAAATGGTGAAGGCGAAAATTACTCTGCATGGTGTGTATCATGAAGTATGGAAATATATTATAGGTGAAAATAATTTCACTGAATGAAGTCTTAAAGTAAAAGAAAAAATAATGAGGGGCCCTAAATAGCTGAATTTAAATAAACAATTAAATGAAAGTAAAAAGAAAGAAAAAAGAGAAAGATTAGTACAGTTTTAGTAACTTAAACTAATAATTTAAGTACTTAACAAATGTTTTTAGCTGATGCAAGCATCCAATATTTTTATAAGTTTTATATTTTTTTGTAATTCTTACTTAATTTTATAATTAAAAAAAACTATTTTTAAGAATAAAAGTAGGAAGTTTAATAAAATAGATTAAAGTATAAACTTAAGTAGAGAAATTAAAGATAGATGATGATGATTATTTTGAGGGGAACAAGAATCATTGTCTCTCCATCTAGTATGGGCGCAATCGTTAGATAATGAAGTTAAGAGAATTTTGAAGAAAATTTAAAAAAAGAAAATGGTTTACGACTAGACTCCTTTTGGGGCTCAGCCTTTCTTATAGAGGCCCGAAGAAACTGCTCGAACATTCCAGATTAGACCAGAAACCGGTGCCGGAAGTTGTAAAATATCGCCATATTTGGCAACATTTAGCCAAATGTTTCTCAACATATCGCCACGGGGCGATATTTGGCGACGAACTTGACGGCAAAAATAAATTACCAAAACTGTCTCCAAAGAGCCGCTATCTTGCTAATTTGCCGAGATACCCATAGAGTCCCATGTTAAATACAAGGTTCACTAACAAAGGTGTGGGCCTTTACAAGTTCCTGGAATTTTTCAGAAATACGCACACCCTGCTGTTGGTCAATGGTTATCAGATTAGCAGAAGGCAAAACATTTTTATAGGAACTGAGAAGGAACGTATTCACAATTTATGCCTTGTTCGCTTACATGCAGCTTGTCGATATGGAAGCAGAAAGCGAAATGATTTAAATTTAAAAGAAAAGATCGAAATTTTAAATCGTTATGACAGGTTAAAAAAATGAGTCAGCGCAGTACTGCACCTCAGTTAAACATTTCTCAGCCTCGAAATTGCATTGAAAATGTCGAAACGTGGAGTATAACACCACTCCGATGACTTTTAAAAACATTATGATTAAGAACAATTTATCAATGAGCTCCTTAGGAAAAATTGTAGACAGTCAACAATTGATCAGTTTTTTTTAATTATGTATACGATTCTTATGTTTTAAAGGATAATATACAGTACATAAATATAAGGTGAGTTTTTTCATTTTATTTTGAAATTTAGTATGTGTGAATTAAAGGGAGAGATAAATTTATCTAATTTTGAATATCGTTTATTGATATTAATCGGTTATTGTTATCGAAATCACGGTGTCCAAAACTGATCACATTAATCGGAGTACACTGTAATTACCCTTGTAGAAAGGTGCATGGAATTTTTTCTTTACTTAATCTTCAGCTTACACCTCAATTTTTTTCCTACTTAGGGATAAATGTACAAAGGGGAGTCCGATTCACGGATTTATCCTGCGTTTGCGCCATTTTTTGGAGCATTCAAACGGTGCTATTACTATAATTATAAATCTATTTTGTAACTTTATATATTAGATGTAATAATAAATAGAGGATAACTGTTACATATGTTGCTCATAATTTTTGAATAAATTTAGATATTTTTTCCTTTAATGCTTATGATCAAGAGCATATTTTATTTTTTTTTAAATTCCAGAAACTTAATTTTAACCAATTATTATTTTACCTAAAAACTCTTTGATGCTTGTTTAAAAATATCTCACATTAACATTTTTAATTCGCAAATAATAAAATATTCATGCAATTTATCCTGATCAAAACAAATGTTTTAAAAATGCACTACATGCGTGTGGGTGTCATCATACATTAATGTCACTGCAATTAATTATTTAACATTTTATTTCTTGGAAGATACTTTTTTACTCAATAGGAAAAAATAAAAAGAATCCATGTAAATAGCATAAATGATTGCCACTTTTCTTAATTACTTTTCTACTGAAATTCCAGGAATTTATCTCGAATTAAAAAGACAGAGATCAAAAGCGATAGAGATTATTTTCTCTTCAGAGATTGCTCTTATTTACAAGTGGTTACCTTTGAATGTTGGTATAAGCATTGATTTTCCACACACCTGTGGAGCTATTTTTAGATTTTATTGATCATCTTATTTGAATTTAAAAGGTTTTGGGTGGCTTTTGAAATAAAGAGATACGATCTCGTAACAAGACGTTGCTCGCGTAAAACGAGACGTTCGTTAGAAAAGCACTTAAACTATTCTATTGTGTTATACAATTGTAATGTGGATTGAATCAAGCAGCGATCAAGATAAATATCGTCTTTCTGTATTTGTTTTTATCTCAAACGATATTTATAAAAGAAGAATTAAAATGGAAATTGTGATGAGGTCAGATCAGTAACCTGATCTAATTGTGTGCATGTGAAGAGATGATTAACTAACCAGTGATTACATATAGATTAATTGCATTCTCTCATATACCTCTCGTTCTGGTGTATCCCAAGAGTGTTGGAAATTGAAAAAAGAAGGAAATATGAATCAGTGGAGTGAGGAAAAAGTTATTAGCTCACTCAAACATTGCTATTTGAGAGTTACAAATGTCTTGTCTCACGCTGAAATTAAAACATTGTTAAGTTTTAAGATGTTATTTTCTTAAAATTTAAAGGACCACAACTGGGAAGTATGATACGGATGTACCACTATGGTCAATTGTTCACTACTTCCTGATGGTCACTTTCAACGATGGTTTATGGGTTGTATCCACACACTGAGCCACTAAATAAGCCGAGCTCGTTAATTCGTCTATATAGTTTACTGCTCGCATTAGTTGCGAATCTGGCTGTCTTTGATCTTTAGTTGGTTGGTTGGCTAGTTGGAGCTTAATGACACTGAATCCTCCTGGGATATATTATGCCAAACACAAGTACTCAGAAGTAAAAAATATATTTTAAAAATAATTTCAAAGTTTTAAACTTAACAACGAAGTGATGTTAGACAAGAAATACGAAAACAAATATATGTAGAATTAAAAAGGTGAATAAAGTGAGATAATATCAAATATGAGGATAAAAACCAATGACTTTAAAAAGGTAAAAAGTTCAGGATGAGGCGACACATTTAAAAGATATTTGATATCAGGGGTGGCAGAGTTAAAATAATGGAGACGATGTTGGTTATAGATGGGGCAGTCTATCAGGGCGTGTTTAACAGACATGTGGATTTTACAAATTTTACATGAAGGTGCGTGATCACCGAGTAAGAGATGACGATGAGTGAACCGTGTGTGTCCAATAAAACCGTTTCCGAAGCCATCCTCTGCCACGGCCATTTTATCGTCTGCCATCGTCGACCACGATAAGCCATCTCCTTCCAGACGGTGGTAATGGTTTGCAGTGAACCATAGTGTGAAGTGTCTTATTAATATTGTATTTTTTCACTTTTGTAAAGAGTGAAACAGAAGAAAAAATAATTTCTGTTATAAATCCCGTATTGTATATATTGTGCAGTTCTCTTGTATATGTGCTCTTTTATTTTATTCCTAAACTTGAGTCAGCAACAATATTTATATTATAGCGGCATATTTAAATGTACATCGTGGTATAAAGCTATTAGCTCCTAGGTGCTACGTTTTTTTCATACATCTATGTCTACATATGTAGTGTTAAAAATTAATGCACTCAAAAGTTTAAAAAGAACCCATATCTTAAACTTACAATTATTTTTTTAGATACTATGATAGTACCACACTATAATTGTAATTATAATACATTACAATATAATTGAAGGTAGTTGGTTTTTTTTATACTAGAATGTCAATTTTTATACATTTTTCTTGAAACAAATAGGCATTTTTTATTGTTTTCTTAAAAATTAGGTAATTGCTACATAATTAAACAGAAAGTCCCGGTATAATCATCTCTTGAGTGGCAAAAAACATGCCACTTCACTCACATTTCATTTTTTCACTTCATGTATATTATACTCGTTTTAAAAAAACTCATTTCACGGATAGCATCCACACATTGGAATACTAAATAAGCCTAGCGCGTGGATACGTTGATAGGGTCTACTGCGCTCTTAGTTGCACATATGGCTGTCTTTAATGCCTGGATACAAACCGTTTCCGAAGCCATCCTCCTCCAAGGCCATTCTATCTGCCATCGTCGACTTCGATAAGCCATACCCCCTCCAGACTGTGATAATAGCTTGCAGTGGATCATAGTGGAAAGGGCCTTGAGAGATGAAACTGTCGAAGAGAATGGTTAATTAGAAAACGTTACAAAATATTGTCTCAGTTTCTGACTTGTATGGATATATGACAGAATAAATTTAAACTGTCAAGTACACACCTTAAAGTGACTGGTGTTTGACTTTTTCTACCCTATTAACGACATGGGTAATATGCTTGAATTTTTTCAAGTGCATAAAATACCGATACTTTTTTTTATTTATAAAAATCATACATTTCTTTTCGATTCTTATAATTTACTTCGACTTTTATTCAACATGTGAAATTTACTGAAGTTTTAAGGTAACATTTTGGTTCAAATTAGTTTTATTAGTCAAAAAACGTAGTATACCAATTTGCTGTCAATAAGACAAAGCAAAAATGTCTCATACTTTATACCAGTTGTCATGTTATAATTTTGTTTCCTGATAAGACTATTCACGATCACATTTCTTGGCTGTCTTTGAAGACCTGATCACCACGTGGTGCATCCTGGATGTAAACTTGGTTTCAAATTCTGGTCTCGCTAAGATAGTAAAAGAATAATTGTGAGTATCGATTCATTAAATATTTTGTGAATATTTATTTGTAATTATTTTGTACACTTAACTCTTAAAGGCACAAATAATCTGAAAAAATAGTTTAAAAGGAGACAGCCCACATAAATAACACTTCTTAGAGATTTGCCTGATAATGAACCTCAGGACGTAAATTAATCTGAAATACATTGAGGATCTATAGATTAAATATATGTTTCTCCTCTATGATCTGCTTTTGAAAGAGATTCTGAAAATCTTGAAGACTGAACAGCTCGTGATAGATTAGGAAGGAAAGAATGAATTTTGCTACCATTATATAATAGATTCACATATTATCTCCAGGAAGAAGAGTTGTCCAATTCATACTTCCTAAAGAAATGTAAACAATGATTGTATTTTGAAAGCTTGTTTACTTTTTCTAGACAGAAATAATTTCTTATATTTCTTCTTCTCTTCATCACGATAACCTTTCACAAGACAAGGCATTCTCCATAAGTTTCTTTTATTGATTTCCATATTTCTCCATCTGGCGGAATACATTGATATGAATTAACTCCAAGGTCCTTAAAATTTCTGTCAACAGGATTAACCCACTTGGTGAGGAGCCTTCCTCTTTTTCAGGTTGAATCTGGAAATATTGGAGATAAATAGCTCATGATGGTTTACGCTAGAAAGGAGGATCTTCTTCAACATTATTCGATAGATTCACTCACAACTTCAAGAAAGAACAGCTATTCAACATGTAAGCAATGATCGTCCTTTGAGAGCTTTATTATTTTTATAAACAGAACAATTTTCTTCTTCTTAACTACAGCCTGTCACAGGCCAAGGCTGTTTCTATCAGTTTCGTCCATCTGATTTTATCTGGAGGAATAGATTTCCATCGGTGGGCTAATATATCCTCAAAATTTCTCTCAACATGAAAAATCCAACTGGTTAGGGGTCTTTTACTTTCCATGTACCTTCAAGCTTTCAAAAAGTCACTAATTTAGGGCGATTTGAATCTAAATAGGTGTCTTAACCATCTAATGCAACCATCATTTATAATCCTGCCAATATCTGGTTTCTCAAATCAATTGCAGATTTCCTAATTCTAGTGTATTCTATAGGTCTCATTTTGTTTCACTACATATTTTGCATTGTCTCAAATATATATATATATATATATATATATATATATATATATATATATATATATATATATATATATATATATATATATATATATATATATATATATATATATATATATATATATATATATAATATTATATATTTAATTAATAGTCAGCAATAGCTGCATACAAAGCAATTGGTCGAATTAAAAGGTTTTTCATAGGTTAATTTTTGCCTTGATATTTTGCCTTGGCTTGGAGCAATTTTAGTGCATATAATATTATGCACAGTATGAAAACACATTAAGATAAGATTATGACTGGCGTTATTTAAGAATTTGTATTCAAAATATTCATTAAATGCTTAAAGAAAATACACATTTTCAGTACATATTTATAATCTGACTGATTAATGAAATCATTCGTTTGTACTTCATGCGGTTTTCATTTCTCTGAAGAAACAATATACTGAGATAAACTTTTAGAAATCTCGAAATATTTAAGTTTTCGTATGAGGCCGAGATTCTGGAATAAATATCAAAGATCTCATAAATATGGCATCGTTAAACGGAAAATAATATATGTTGCTCCAGACATTTAAATATAATACAAAGCGAGAATATACATGAACTAACATCTAACATATAGTTTAAGTACAAAAATGTGAGATAAATTATATAAGATAAATCGGATGAGCAAAATATTTACGTTAGAGCATAGAAAAGAAAGAAAATATAAAGATAATATACGTAAATATATATCCTGTCCATTCTGTAATTTGTTATGAATACAAATTGGCATGAATATCACGTGCATAAAAAATGTAGATATTCAGTGTTGTATTATCTTTTCCCTTTATATTTTAGATTAAATCTAAATCAAATAAATACATTTTGTTTTAACTCCTAAAAGATATTTTATATAAAAAAGATAATTATTTTGTTAAAAAACAAAGTACACGAAACTTTTTTATTACAGATATTTTTTTAATATATTAATACATTGTATGCGGGACACGTACTAGTACGTTTTCTGACGATTGATACTTGAGCGCAGGTCACGTACTAGTACGAGTTGGTGTAACGAGTTGGTGTACGAGCATGGCTTGTGGGTACAAAAATAACGGTATATACAGGAAAACGAAGCCTAATGGTCTTGTCTACTTCATAGATGCTGGAAATATTTAGACAAATAAAAACTAGTTTTTACATTATTAGTTTTATGATTACTCTTTCAATTTTTTTAATGTAAAAATGTTTATATATGGCGTAATTTGAAAAAATTAAAACTATATACTACTATTTCTACTTGGTTTTTCATATTTACAATACTATTATAAATTTATCCATTAAAAATATATTTTTTACAAAGATCTTATGGTTGTTCTTTATAAATTTTTATTAATATATCTCTTTATATATTTCAATATAAAATAGGAAAAGTTGGTTAAAAATTAAACAATTTTCGATCTATTGAGATTTAACTGAATAACTAAATTTACGCTCAAAACGCCCTCTCCCAGTACAATTCCACTTGGAAATGTACCGCACACAATGTGTTACACCCAAACAACAATTTTTAACTTCCAATGTTCACCTCTTTTGCAAATTCAATTAAAAACAGTAAAATAAGATTTAAGAAATCTGAATTTGAGTTTCATTTAGCAATTACAGTATGATGGCATTCATTTCTCAATACTGGGATTTGGTACAAACACTAGATCATGCATAATCATTTTGTAATTGTACTGAGAATTTAAGCTTGAATTAATGCGGTAATAGAAGCAATAAATTCCACATTAAGATAAAGAAACATGTTGGTAAATAAAGATAATTCTATTGGTAAACAAAATCCTTTAATGGTAGTTCAGATTACAAGACAGTAAACTTTTAAAATGCATTTAACTTTAACCTTAAAAGGACTTAATCGTACAGTGATATGACCATAGTATAATCCTGTGACGTAACAATGTAATCCCTTATGATTCTAAATTTATCAATGCATATGTGTTAGATTTAAAACCGTGCAAGTTTCTAATTACTTATCGGACTAAGAAAGCATTTAAATCTAGCTTTTCTAGATCTATGGTATCTATTGAGATATTGCGTTAAGCATAAAACCTATTTAATGCATCT
>CM063509.1:111759439-111761939 GCA_032207245.1 Pardosa pseudoannulata
GCTTGGTGAATTTAGTGAACTATTTTCGAAGTCATCCGACGATTTGGGAAGAACAAAGTTAACAAAACACCGAATCGACACAGGAAATCATGCTCCTATTAAACAACATCCTCGAAGATTACCATTCTCCAAAGTAGAAGAAGTGAAAGATCTTTTAAATGATATGCAGGAGAAGGGCGTCATCGAACCTTCTACCAGTCCTTGGGCCTCTCCTATCGTCTTGGTCAAGAAAAAGGACGGTTCAACGAGATTCTGCGTGGAATACCGTCGCCTAAATAACATCACCAAGAAAGACAGTTACCCTCTTCCCCGAATCGACGCCACCTTGGACACATTATCGGGAAATGTGTGGTTCTCTACACTTGATTTAAAGAGTGGCTATTGGCAAGTAGAGATGGATCCCGTAGATCGTGAAAAGACAGCATTCACGACTGGTGGCCAAGGACTTTGGCAATTTAAAGTTATGCCTTTTGGCCTATGCAACGCACCTGCTACTTTCGAGCGCCTAATGGAGACGGTGTTGAGAGGACTTTCTCCCGAAGCCTGTCTTGTTTACTTAGATGACATAATAATTGTGGGGCGAAGTTTTGAAGAACATCTTAAAAACCTGAGAAGGGTGCTAGAAAAATTGAAAGAAGCCAATTTGAAGTTAAATCCAGCCAAATGTTATTTGTTTCGCAGCGAAGTAAGCTACCTTGGTCATATAATTTCCGCTGAGGGAGTAAGAACTGACCCCCGAAAAGTGGCAGCAGTTAAAGAATGGAGGCAACCTCAGAATGTGCACGAGTTGAGAAGCTTCTTAGGTCTCTGCACTTATTATAGAAGGTTTGTAAAAGGCTTTTCGTTAATCGCAAGACCATTTCATAGGTTGACCGAGAACAAACAACCATTTAAATGGTCTGAGGAATGCCAGGTAGCATTTGACAGCTTAAAAGAGGCTTTAACATCCGCACCTATATTGTCTTATCCGGATCCTGACAAACAGTTTATCTTAGATACAGATGCCAGCCATACCAGTCTGGGAGCAGTGCTATCTCAAGAAATCGATGGTCATGAACGTGTAATCGCTTATTGGAGTAAGTGCCTGTCGAAGACCGAGCGAAATTACTGTGTCACCAGAAAAGAATTGCTCGCCATTGTTAAAGCTATAGAGAATTTTCACAGTTATGTTTACGGACGAAAATTCCTGCTGCGAACAGACCATGCATCTCTCACATGGCTTTTGAATTTCAAGAACCCAGAGGGACAGATAGCTAGGTGGATACAGAAGCTGCAAGAGTACGACTTCGATATCCAACATCGCAGAGGATCCTCACATGGAAATGCAGACGCCTTGTCCAGGAGACCTTGTACAGGTAATTGTCGCTTTTGTTCTGCAGCTGAGATAAAATATGGGACAATAGAGCCGGTTGTGCGCCACCTCACAGCGTCATCTACATCACGATTAGACCCTTGGAGTGATGAAGAAATTCGTGAAGCACAAATGAAGGACCCTGAAATAAAACCCATTATTGAATTCATGGAGTTGTCTAGTACAAGACCCAATTGGCAAGATATCTCTAGTTTAAGTCCTGGTGTCAAACGTTATTGGGCTCTCTGGGATTCTCTTCAATTTCGAAACGGCGTCCTGTATAGAAAATGGGAATCCGACGACGGCAAAACATCGAGGTCGCAGCTAGTACTCCCACGATCGCGAATACCAGACGTGCTAAAGGAGTTACACAATAGTTCAACAAGTGGACATTTCGGAGTTATGAAAACCATCCAGAGAGTTCGAGAGAGGTTTTATTGGAACAACATAAGAACTGATGTCGAAAAATGGTGCAAATCCTGCGATGCCTGTGGAGCGCGTAAAGGACCCACTAGACGCAGTCGAGGAAAGTTACATCTGTATAATGTAGGGGCACCATTCGAAAGAATAGCATTCGACATCTTGGGACCTCTTCCACGGACAGCGGACAATAACCGATACATTTTGTCTGTCATGGATTATTTCACGAAGTGGCCTGAGGCATACCCGATTCCCGATCAGGAAGCGACAACTGTTGCAGAAGTTTTAGTGGCAAATTGGATTTCTAGGTTCGGGTCGCCCCTTCAACTTCATTCAGATCAAGGGAGGAATTTCATTTCTGCTGTCTGCCAAGAACTTTGTAAAATCCTGGGAATCGATAAAACACGAACAACCCCTCTACATCCGCAATCGGATGGCATGGTGGAGAGATTCAATTGAACAATCCTAAATAGTCTTTCTCACCTCGTTTCGAAGAATCAACAAGACTGGGATCAGAAACTACCGTTATTTTTGCTGGCCTACAGGAGTGCCGTCCATGAAACCACCGGCTTTACACCCTCACAGATGCTCTTCGGTCGTGAGCTCCGTCTCCCCTGTGATCTTGTATTCGGACGTCCACCGGATGCGCCTTCTTCGCCTGAAGCTTATGTTGAAAATCTGCAGAAGCGGTTAGAAGACGTTCATCAGTTTGCCCGAGGTCGGATCAAC
>CM063509.1:111764439-111819439 GCA_032207245.1 Pardosa pseudoannulata
TTTTTAGTTTTATTGTATAAATTAAATACATTAAAAAACATAAAATATATATACCAAGTGAGAATGTTTTTCTCTAATATTAACACTTAACATACCAACACTTAATGCATACCTATTTCTGTTATTATACAGATAACCGATAAAATGATCGGTTAAAGTATGAACCGATTTCGGAATTCACGGAATTAAAATACCGTTTTTTCTCTTTCCCAAAACAAAATTGACGCATTACGGTCGAACAAATTGAGCGTTAATTGTACTTTGACATGCACTATTACCTGTCTCCTATGTTTAAAATTCAGTTAATACTCACACTATTAAAAGTAATTAATGATTATTTTCCATAGCATAGAATACATTTATTTTAATCCCTTAGAATATAAATAAAAGTAATCAATTACTTTTAATTCTACTGTATATTGTTGGATAAAATATTCGTAATTTTTACTGAAATAAATGATTAATGAATATTTTAAGCACATAAGTAATTTGATAATTCTAGAACAAATCGTGTGAAGCTGTATAAAGTGAAAACAATAATATTGACACTGTTTTATATGTATATATAAAGAAATATGTATATACATGTAGTATTATGTATAATTTTAAAGTGCAATATTTAATATAATGTTTAAATTTTTAGCCAATATTCAACTAATATGAGACAAATTTATGTAATCTTTAGTTAGAACTTAAAAATTTTTAACAAATTTGTATTGAAATAAATCTCTTATAAATTAACAACATAAATACTTATTCCTTCTCTGTTAGATTGGTAACCTTACGACACACATCGTGAATTTATGTCAAAATTTAATGAATAAACACTCATATATATATATAGCACTCTTAAACAAATGTATTATTAATATAACGGTAGTCAATTTTCATTTGATAGGAATTTGTTTACATACTATTTAGTTAAAGCAAAAGCATTTTGTAACAAATACTGAAATAAATCTCTTATGAACAGTTTAACAGCACAAATACTTAAACCATAAACCTAAACGTTATCGGAAAATTTCAAGCTAAATTATCTCCACGCATAATATCACTCAGCCATTCATTTAAACGTCTACAGATGTGTACGAGATTAGGTGAAGCGACTCTTTAAATCCCTTCCTTTCATTTTATAGTTCACCTTATGCAGCAAGCATTATGTTCTGTCTCCCGTGATTACGGGAGTAATGTATAATAAGCTAAAGAATAATGAATGTGGATTAGCTTCAAACATTTTTATTTGCAGTGAAACAGATAGAAGATGTTTATTTCTCATTTCTGTTATTTAGATCTCTGTATTTAATACTGTATTTATGAAAATTGTTAGATAATTTACTCTTTGTTCAAAAGCACGCTTTATAATCCTTAACGGATGTCTTTAGATAAAATGTTCATTAAGATAACGTATTAAAATTTGAATGTAAAGTAAAAAGTTTTGCTCTGGTTAGAATAAAGTTTTTCATAGGTGAGTAATAAGTTTTTAACTTTGTTGAGAGTAATTTAAATTTGAAACTAAACTTATACTAATATTTTTAGTTTTATTGTATAAATTAAATACATTAAAAAACATAAAATATATATACCAAGTGAGAATGTTTATCTCTAATATTAACACTAAACATACCAACAATTAATGCATACCTATTTCTGTTATTATACAGATTACCGGTATAATGATCGGTTATGGTATGAACCGATTTTGGAATTCACGGAATTAAAATACCGTTTTATTCTCTTTCCCAAAACAAAATTGGCGCATTACGGTCGAACGAATTGAGAGTTAATTGTAGTCTGACATGTACTATTACCTGTCTCCTATGTGTAAAATACAGTTAATACTTACACTATTAAAAATAATTAATGGTTATTTTCCATAGCATAGAATACATTTATTTTAATCCCTTAGAATATAATTAAAAGTAATGAATTACTTTTAATTCTACTGTATATTGTTGGATAAAATATTCGTAATTCTTATTGCTTTGCTTTGGAGAGATACGGTCTACTGTTTTGCACACGAGTGCTAATGAAACCAGGACCTAAAGCTTAAAGCCGATTCCGAACGGCTACAAACAAATATGCCCTCAGCGGGATTCAAACCCGCGAACTCTGGTTCCAAAGAGCAGCGCTCTACCATTCGGCCATCGTTCGGCTGTAATTTTTATTGAAATAAATGACTTAAGAATATTTTAAGCACATAAGTAATTTGATAATTCTAGAACAAATCGTGTGAAGCTGTATAAAGTGAAAACTATAATATTGACACTGTTTGATATGTATATATAAAGAAATATGTACATACATGTAATATTATGTGTAATTGTAACGTGCAATATTTAATATAATGTTTAAATTTTTAGTCAATATTCAACTAATATGAGACATATTATGTAAACTTCAGTTAGAACATAAGTAATTTTTAACAAATTCTTATTGAAATTAATCTTTAATAATTTAGCTACATAAATACTTATTTCTTCTCTGTTTGATTGGTAACCTTTCGACAGATCGCGGGAATTTATATCAAAACTTAATGAATAGACACTCATAGACATATATAACACTCTTAAACAAATGTATTATTAATATAATGATAGTCAATTTTCATTTGATAGGAATTTGTTTACATACTATTTAGTTAGAGCAAAAGCATTTTGTAACAAATACTGAAATAAATCTCTTGTGAACAGTTTAACAACACAAATACTTAAACCATAAACATAAACGTTATCGGAAAATTTCAAACTAAATTATCTCCACGCATAATATCACTCAGCCATTCATTTAAACGTCTACAGATGTGTACGAGATTAGGTGAAGCGACTCTCTAAATCCCTTCCTTTCATTTTATAGTTCACCTTATGCAGAAAGCATTATGTTCTGTCTCCCGTGATTACAGGAGTAATGTATAATAAGCTAAAGAGTAATGAATGTGGATTAGCATCAAACATTTTCGTTTGCAGTGAAACAGAAGGAAGCTGTTTATTTCCCCTTTCTGTTATTAAGACACTGCAAATAATTTCTTTCTGTGGTTAATATTATATTTTTGAAAATTGTTAGATAATATACTCATTGTTCAATAGCATATTTTAAACTCCTTAAACGGACGTCTTTAGATAAAATGTTCATTATGATAACGTATTAAAATTTCAATGTAAAATAAAACGTTTTGCTCTGTTTAGAATAAAAGTTTTCACATTTTAGTAATAAGCTTTGTTGAAAGTAAATTAAAATTGAAACTAAACTGTAAAAAGAATGTTACGTGGGCCTAGTTTTTGAGGAAGAAGAAATTTAAACTCATTAAAAAACACATGGACAAATATGTCTTGATTTAACCCTCTAAGCGGTTTGCACGTACAATTCCGCGGGCTGTCACAGACAATTTTCGACCTATAAAAACGTTCCGAAAATAGATGTATTGTACATTTCTGACAGTGCTTTCCCCCATGGAGTTTTTAGGTAAGAGGGTCAGGTGGATTGTTTATTAACTGCACCTCTCTTTGACTGACATTTATTGAGGGATGCACTCCTACTCTCTGAGGAACAAAGACGCTTATAACTTCAAATTGCTTTGGAAATCTCTATTTCGAAATATTTCATTTGCAGTAACAGATATATCTCTTATTGTACCACTGAAATATCTTGGATGACTTTAGTAAAAAAATATAAATAATTCTTTTAAAAAATATTTTTATTCGTACTTTTAGAATACATTATTTCTTATATGATGATCTTCGAGACTTCAGGAGCTTTAAGTGTATTAAAAATAAACAATCAATAATGTCTAATTATATATCTATTTATAACCGGAAGTAGAGGGACAATAACGAGGATGGGGCAAAGGGTGAAGTAAAAAAATCATAGAACACTTTGGTCACTGACACAATAAAACTTTAGCGAAGTTTTAGAGACTTTTTTCCCCTGTGTGTTCCACTCAGAGGGTTAAGTAATTTTCTGAAATTAAATAAATAAGTAATACAACTGGAATACAACTTATCATTTGTAGATAGGGAATACTCTTCTGGATTCGGCGTAGTTTTTTCTTTTTCTTTTGACACTCCAAAATGTGTCTATCTCGCAAACCCCGATTTCCAGCACCGTTAAACTTCTCCTCTTCTCTAGTAACAACCCTGTGCTAATAAAAAATCCTACTGCCTCGCGGAGAAAAAACAGGGGTCCACTCCAGAAAGGAGGGGGGTCAGAATCCCCCAAACCAACTGACCCTTCTATTGCTTGGGAGAAGTCCGAAGTTTCTTTCTAGTTCAAACCGGTCCTGTTCTGGTATATCCTTGATGACTCGCGGGAAGTGTAAAAAAACGTTGAAGCACCGAATGTAACTTATTATTACATGAATTTATACCAGTTTTCTTTAGTTTTATTGCATAAATCAAATACATTAAAAAACATAAAATATATATACCAAATGAAAGAGAGTAGAAATCCATTTGCCTGTAAAATATATTTTGATGACTGTAAATTAGAAATAATTTTTTTTATATAAAATAACGAAAATATTTATCTTTTTGATTTGTTAAATCTCAATTACTATCAAAATAAAATTTACCCTCGTATTAAACGAGGGGTAAATTTTATTTTATAGCACAATAAAGGATATTTTTATTTAATTTTACTAAGCATTCATTTTGTAATTTTAAATTCAGTTTCACAGTATGAAACGAATATTTCAATCATCTTAGAAAAACAAAATTTCGCTTCTAATATGCATACTTCAAAATTTATCTTACATGCAATTGAATTTCATGTTTTTGTGTATATTTTTATTTACTCGAAATCATGATAAAATAAACAGAAAAATGAATTTGAAAATCGTTTTTATTGAACAAAAATTAAAAAAAAATGCACTAAAATTTTAAAAAATAATACTTTTAAAACAGCGCATGAAAGAGAAATTCTATAAAAAGCTCCTATATGAAAATTGTACTGTAGAAAATTGTGTCAGGAGATACTATAGAATAATTAAGGGACAGTTGTTATGATGTATTATGCTGAAAAAATAAAAACCAGGGGTGCTGAAAGTTTGACATTTAAATATCCCATTAGTATTTAGCCTACAATATCTTTTATATAATTATATCTGTACTGGATATACCGGATGATCAAAAAGTCCGTATAAAATATAAAAATTCATAAAAACTGGTAAAGTAACCAAAATAAAAAAAATGGTTTACAGGGTTTGTATCGCTAGGGCATGGATATTTTTTTAAAACAGAAAAAACAGTAACTCAAAAACAGCCGACAGAAAATGAAAATATGCATTTGAGACTGTTATAAAAACTTGCGCTCCTATAAATACACAACCAGTTCATCGCTGTAAACCATGTATGCGAAAATGGATGCTGAGCGCGAAGGATAATGCTTTGTTGGTGAAGTTGTTTTACGTCAACCATGAATCAGCGACCTCTGCCTTGCATAAGTTCCGAATTCAGAAAAATGTCAGGAGTGGAAAAGGGCCTTTCAGTGACAGGCCTCATAAAGCTTGTTTAGCGGTTTGAGGAAACTGGAACTTTGGAGAATCATGTAAAAGCCGGACTATCATAGTTAAATGAGGCACGTTCGCCGCGTGTTGCAGCCGAAATTGAAGCTTTAGCGTGTACTAACTCAGCAAACCGTTTTTTATTTTGGATATTTTTCCGGTTATTATGAATTTTTAAAGTTTATACGGACTTTTTGATCACCCGGTATGTTACTTTGGCATTGATTCGAACTGCATTCCTATCTTTTAAATTTATTTGCGTAATCCATTACAACAACTGATCCTTATCTGATAAGAGCTCTCCACACAATTTATCTATATCGGCACATTACAATTTTCACATAGGAGCTTTTTACGCAATATCCATGATCATCCATGGTCTAAAGCAAATCCAAGATGACTTGTTGAATGCCAACTTGTATCGCTGACGTCGTGGTTGGTGTTATCTATAAAAGTGAAAAAAACACCATTCCCATTTTCTACCTTTGCATGCGACGTTCAGACATACGTAGACATTCGTGTTGTAAATAATTCTTTGTGTATAGTAAAGTACATTTAATTGTTGGATTTGCATAGTATTTATTGGATTATGGATCTCACGCCAAGTGGTGACCCGCACGGGATTTTAACACTCAACCCTTGGCTTGGGGTAGGATACATAACCCAGTAAACATGATGCGAATTCGACAGTTAAGTATACTTTTCTACACACAAAGAATTATTTTTAATACAGATTAATGTCCGAGAGCGACATACGAAGGTAGAAAATGAAAAGTCCTGCGAAATTGGCATTCGACGAGTCTGTGGTCATTACGCAATTTGCCGAAGATTGACGTCATACGCATCATTGTAAATAGTGTCTTGTGTATAATTTAAATATTGGAATGTATGTTCACATATTGTAACATGAAATCATTCATCTGTATTGATATTTGCATTTTGTTTATTATTTGTGGCAACACATTATCTTTTTAAATATGCAAATATCTGTAATGTATGTATATGTTGTCTGCATATATAATTGCCAATGCGCCAGTAACACCAAGCTCGGTTGCATCGAAGGTGCTGATGTTTATGCAACTTGTAATTTAAAATTATGTAACATTAATGCTACTTGATATCCAGATAATTCATTATACTGTTTTAAATAAATGCCTGTGTCTAAATGCTGTTTTAAATAAATGCCTGGGTTTCACGCACCTGGGGTACCTGAGTGATCTTTGTCTAGCTTTCTTCTTGGTAATCTTGAGCTTACCTTTGAAGAATTTGCTTCTTACTGGGTTGGACCACATTAACTTTCGAAACATGACGAACTTCTCGTAGGTCAACAGTTACTTGGTAGCCGTTATAAGTCGCTGTTGTGATGACTGAAATCAGTAGCAAGTTGCTCCTGTATCGTCAAAAAGGCTGGGTAAGCTTAAAACAATACTGTTGTAGACCTTCATTATACCTCGTTGTCGTCTATTATCTCAATATTACCCAAAAGCTGAATAATCGAAATTTTTATGTAATTAAATATATGCAAACTTTATCACCTTACTTATATTTAGTTCAGTGCTCATTGCTTTTTAGTTTATTTTCTAGAAAAGATTCTTTACAATCAGTATTCATCTATTTAGTCTTTTTTATATTAATTTCCAGACCAAACACACTGGCTTTGGTAGACTTATGAAAAGTATAAAAAAACTCTTAAAACAAGTAATTCTAAAAGTAGAAGTTTTTTTTATATTATATATAGATGAAAGTTTGTTAGAATGAAAATTTTATGAATGTAATGTTTATATGTTATTTTTTTAAACTTACAAATCCTGTCTTTTTTTAATCGATTTTCACTGATTTTTCGTAAATTATAGCAATTATACAAACATAAATACTTGCAGGAAACGATACCAAATTGGATGCACAGGTACTACAGCGTCGAGAATTTGACATGATAAAATAGCGGGTCAAGAATAACGCTGTGCACTTATATGTTTATTATTCAAATTATTTATTTTAATAAATTATTATATCAAATTTTCAACATATAAGGTCTTTTTAACATATTTATTGTCACAGTTATCTTGTACAGTTGTTCAAAATTTTTATTTGAAAACCTTTATTATTTTGATCGAAGACTGAGTTCAAAAGTAATAGTTGTTTATATTTTGTATTTAAGTAAAATAAAAAAAAAATGTAAAACTCATGAAAGACTTTTGTTCTGCTGAATATGTGCGGTCAATTAAATGTTAAATTTTCACAAAATAATTAAAAGCTTAAAACTAAGCTTAGTTTTTAGGTAATTCAAAACAATGAAATTACTTGTTGAATTTCTATTTACATTGCTCTTTCTTATTTATAATTTTGAAAAAACAGAAGGATATAAAAGCAGTTATTAAGAATAGTCCAACCTCGCATTCAATAATAATTCTAAAAAGTAATTATCTGCCCTAATATGTTTACTCACTTAATTTTTACACTTATGTTCAAAATAGAGAGAAATTTCAGATTTGATCAATCTGAAATTTCTCTCTAGAAATATTGTACCAATTTTATTGAATTCCATATGTACATACATTGATACAATATAAAAGAAAAAACCACTAAATACATACACATGCTAAACATACTCAACTATTTGTAGAAGTGAGCGGCCAGAAAAATGCATGTCACTTAATAACTCACGATTAAATCACGAGGCAGCCAAGAATATGTAGCTCCTTAGTTACCAATTGCTAATATGGACAAATAGTACCCTTCTCTAGCAGTCAAGACTCATAGACGACCTTGCCTAGACTTCTCTCGATGGATACAGTATCCTGGAACTTTTTCCATAAGTTTTACTCAATGGTAGTTGTGAAATTGAACTGTCTTCAAATCTGGACTTGCCTGTTTCGAAATGTTAGTGGTTACTCATTTTTATTTTTAAATTCAAATTCAACCGATCATTAAAAACCACCAAATAATTCGTAAAATTATGCTAACAAACGCAATCCTTGGTTTGTCACTCGCGTTTAATAGCTAGAAACTACTCGTTCCACCTGAGATCGTCATAGAAGACGGATGTTCCTAGTCACAAAAATATTGTGATTGGCCCTCCAGTATCCGACTGAATAGGTCGGAATCACAAAACCACTCATTTCACAAAGGCCCAGGCTCCAAAGTCCCAAAGTCACCTCGTCCTAGGCTCCAAAATTAGTTTGAATTTTCTATCCCTAAACTTTCTACTCTCTAGATTTTTGTGTTATGAACTCATGAATCCACCACACTTTCTCTTTCTTTCATCTCTTAGCTGTTTTTTTTCCACTCATTGTCATTTTTAGGCTTACTGTTTGAAACTTTGAATTAGAGGGCTCGGCCCAGAGAATCCAGTTGCACCACGCCTCGAAGGTACTTGAGCTTATAAACCTTGTTCCTATACTAGCCGCAGCCCCCTACACGGGTACATTTAACCGCTTCCCTTACAAATGTTTTTTTAAAAAAATTGGAAAAAATCATCACATTTTTTAAAATTTTATTATTAAATACGAAGAAATAAAACAAAACAAAATATGTAGGTTTTTGGTTGAATTTTTAGTTTTTTACAGGCATAAAAGCATTTAATTTTAATATTATTTTACTAACCCTAGTTATCTCGGGCATATGGTAAAAAGTTAAATATAAGTCTTTGTATGGTAGTTTTTGAAGCAAGGGACAACACAAAGCGATATCTGACATTCTGAGCACTGATATATATAGTCTCTTTTCTTATTGGCTTACTTCTGAAATCTGTTTTACGGCAGCACAAAGTACACTGTCTCATTGACTTTGATTTTTTTTCAGCAGCAGGAATAACATTTGGAAAACGCCTTGAGGTTACCCTGATTGGTAAGGGACTAATGCTAGGTCTTCCAGATGTGGCAGAAAACTCGTCAAGAGGATTTTCTTAAATAAGTTTTATAATCAGTGGAAAACACGTGAACAGTTCCTCCAAAAGGACTGCAAAACCAACAAAACTTGACAAACTACATATCAAATCTGAATATTTCCTTCAATTTTCTCCAGGCCGAGTAAAGCCGTGATAAAACAAATCGTACTGACAAATTCTGATTCTTCCGAGTTTTCTTGGGATAATAATTAACTGCAATATACGCGAACCCGAGATAACTCGAGATAATCAGGCAAGCGGTTAAGTATTTGAACAAAACATGAAAATTCTCTTAATTTTGAACAGTAGTGTATTAATTCACCTATTAATAGATATTTGTTTACAAGCAAATTAGCATAGTATCTGACCATAAATATGATGCCATAATTAGTATTTACTTTATTATTAAAGCTCATCTAAAAGCATGATTCGTTATATATTTCTTTTTCTACTCGTTAATAACAACTCCTTATGTAATCGTACTGTGCAAAACCTGTTCATAATTTCAATTTCTTCAAAGAAAAAATACATTATTTTTATTCTAGGAATAAAAGTAAGAAATGCAGCGTTATATTGCACTTTCTTCACGGAAAAATGTATCAAAGGGTTTATACAGAACATTTTCAGAATTCTTTGAACTGTATAAAAGTTTTCGAAAACTTCAATATTTGCTGGAGAAGTCAGTATGAAAGTAGGCATTTAATATACTACATAATAAAATACGTCAAAGTACTTATTAACACTGAAAGTATCTAAAATATTTTTTTAAATATATTAAAAAGAGTTTAGTGATATCCCATAACATGGGTTTATTTTTGATCGCATGTTACAAAATGGCACTTTTTCCTATTTTAATAGCATAAACTTATAAAAATATCTACTACTTATTAAATTTTGTTTTTGTATACAACATCTACGTTATACTTGCAATAATATAATAGTTATATAATTGTGCCCTAATTAATTACAATAATAGACCTGTTTACCTGACAGTCCGTCTGAAAATCTTGGAATGATTTTGTATTTGCACAAGTAATGTTCCACGTGGTTTTCACGTATTTCATTATACAGTCCCATAGAACTAAAATGTCATTCCAAATTAAGGTTTCTCAAAAGACTGCAAGTGCCGCGGTAGCTTAGTCGGCAAAGGCAACGTTCTCGGAAAGAAAAGATTACGGGTTCGGTGTTCGAATAGAACTAAGATCTGCCAAAAGTGACTGGGTCAAAAGTGATAGGTTCGTAATCACAATGTCAACCAAGTTCTCAAACAATACCTCTGATAATGGCAGGCATAGCCTATGGGTCTTCTGATTGGTCCCTGATTCTAAATTATGAGGACCCACTTGACCAAAATCTTTCTTTTACCTTAGCGGTGCTCATTAAAACGAAAGGCACACCCCTTTGCCTTAATAGAAGTAGCTCATGACTGAAATCGTGCTAGGTTTGTCTAAGGGGCATCAAAAACAACAACAAAAATTGCAAAAATTAAATCTGGTGTTATTCCGACTGTAACGAAATTCAAGTACTGAATCGCATAAAATCCTACATATAAATAATAATTAGGTGATTTCAATCAAAATATATTAAGAAGTATTTTCGGAAGAATCCTTGAAAATGGTACCTGTCATAGACTGTATAACATTGAATTATATATATTGTTTCAGGAGCCAGATATCGTATATTTAACAAAGATAAGCCACTTTAATTGGGTTGGGCGTGTTATTCTTATAGAAAAAAGTAGCATACCCAAAAGGAATCTTTTTCGCTAGAAAAACTGATACAAGAGGACGAAAAAGACCTGAACTTTGATGGACGCACACATTTGACGAGGACTGTTTAGTCCTTAAGATCAAGAATTGAAGCAATCTGGCTGCAGAGTTGCCTAGAATTGACGGATCAGAAGCCTTTGGACTACTTTGGACTGTCGGTCCATAAATGATTATAAGCATAAAAGTACGTCTAATTTGAAAATAAAATAAAGTTCGTATGCATCAATCAATCAATCTGGTTCAACTGGATTCTATGGACCGAACCCTCTAATCCTAACAGTAAGCAAAAAGGAACAACGAGCGGAAAATAAACAGCTAAAAGAGGAAAGAAAGAGATACTGTATTGGATTCGTGAGTTCCTAACACAACAGAGTAGAATGTTTAGTGATAGAAAACTCAAAATATTTTTGTGACCAGAGATAGCCGTACTCTGTACCGACGAGACGTGAAATGAGTGTTTTTGTGATCCCGAGCTATTCAATCGGCTACGGGAGGACCAATCAAGTTACAGGGATTTGATCAATGAAATTTCTGGAATTATACAGAGGAAAAATGAGTACGATTGTTTGATGTTCGAATATAATTCCTACAACCAGGTTTTGACTTTGAAAAATGTGTGTACTTTAAATCAACTCAGTACTTTAAAATATTGTTCTCTAAAAATGTTTTAAACTTGTTCTCTAAATTATTCTTTGTTGCAATCTTAAAATAAGAAGTAAAAAATGTAGCAATAGTTATAAGAGTTCAATCTTTTTCCAGAAAAATTCAGAAGCTCCTTTTTTAACCTTCATTATCTTAAATCTTGAACTTTAATCACTTCACCTGTCAGAAGAGCTTAGCTTTCTGATCACTGGCTAATTAACGGATCATACTAAGGATATGATACTTTATGTTACATTTATTTTTTCCTCCTCAACTTTTAGCTCAAAACATG
This sequence comes from Pardosa pseudoannulata, assembly GCA_032207245.1. Classification (NCBI taxonomy): domain Eukaryota; kingdom Metazoa; phylum Arthropoda; class Arachnida; order Araneae; family Lycosidae; genus Pardosa; species Pardosa pseudoannulata. The sequence continues at coordinate 111,776,523 of CM063509.1, forward strand.
ACGTCATTACTAGTTAATAACAATACAACTCCAAAGAATATGACTATCTGTAAAAGTTGTTCATAATTTGAATTGCCTGAGGTAAAACTGTAAGACTTCTTTCCAAGGAAAAGGAGATTAAAAATATGATATATATCGTTATATTGTGATTTCTGTTAGCGAAAAAATATTTCAAAAGGTTTATAATGAAATCCTCTAAAATTCTTTGAACTATGTTTCCGTAACGCTTCCGGAAAATAAAATATTTTCTTTAGAGAATAATGTATTTTAGAGTTATATACTTTGTATTAATATGTTTTTACGGAAAAATTTAGAGTTCGTTTAATTATAAATATTTTAAGTTAAATCCACGTACTAGTTAATAATAATATAATTAATTATAAAATTGGTATATGTAGGAGTAGTCCATAATTCGAATTTCCAGAGGGGAAAACTGTAAAGTTTCATTCCAAGAAAGTGGAGAATAAAAATATGAAATATATCGTTATATTATGATTTCTTTTCGCTAAAAGAAAATGTTTCAAAGGGTTTATAAAAAAATTTCAAAGTCTTTGAACTATGCAAAAGCTTTCCTTTAAAAAGAAAGCTTTGCTTTAAAAAGAAAAATGTAAAGAATATATTTTAGAATAATTTGCTTTGTAGTAATGTTTTTTACGACAAAGCTAAGTTTTAATTTAATTATATATATTAAAAGTTAAATACGAATAATAGTTTTTATTAACTATGCAGTTGAGAAAACTTTTATCATTGTCGACTGCTATTTTAAACTATCTGTTATAAAATTGTATATATTTTAATATAGTGATAGAACATTTAATAATCAAACAGCAGCATGAAAATTTTATTACTTATTTATTATATAAGTTTAAAATAATGCAGTTCATATAATACAATCATTTTACTAAGGCAGATATGTTGAACCTTACATAGTTTTCACCTTATCATACTTTTTTGAACTAATATCATAAATACATGAAATTTTCAGCAATATCTCTCTATTTTTATTCAGTTAGTTTTGTTGAACTTACTTTGTTTCTAAAAAGTAAGAACTTCTTTTTATGAAGTGAAAAATAAGAACTTGTTTCAAAAATTTTAATTTTTTTTTCTCACACACTAAGCAAGACTTAAAAAGACAAAAATCGAGTTTTATTATTAATATTTGTTTTTTTAAACAATAATTTTTTGTATGATTCTCCACATATTTAAATTTAAAAAAGTATATGAAATATCACACTAAGGTAATACATATTCAAAAAAGCTAAAATAATGTTTAAAACTTTGATTTGAAATACTATAAACAATACATGAAATAAACGACAGAGAAAAAAGTATATAGAGTTTTTTCATTGATCCATAATGTTTTTACTGGTGAAAATTTGAAATGAATGTGCAAAATGTTTTACTTACCGTGCGTGTAAAATGAAAAAAATATTTTCCGTAAAATGCATTTAGTTTTTTTAGTTCCCTTAAAAACTATGATATTAAAGGTAAAGATTGTAAATTTTTATAGCTTCTAATTCAGATATTTCAATATGGTTTGTTTTAAACCATTCAGAAATGTTTAGAAATTCTTAAAATGTAAAAATAAAAAATCGAATGTTTGAATTTTTAAAGGTGATGTGTGTAACGGCGTGCCTTAACGGCAGGACTCTCTCACAATGAATTTGCATCTCAAAAGAGTTTGAGAAATGGACTTTGCACATGTGGAGACAAAGGTGTTGTTTTACCTGGCACCACGATGTCTAGACTTTTGTGTCCTACACTAGCAAAACTACAGGACAGAAAACCGGGTACCCAGACTGACAGCCAGAAAGATGATCGTCGAAACCACAAGTTTTCAAAGGAATGCCTCAACGCTGGATCTTTCTCAGACAAGAAATTCCGGAGACTAACGGGATTGTGGTGGTTATTGTCTAGCCCAGAAACCAGATGGTTGAATGTGAGATCATCTCCAGATGATCTAATGATGTAATTGTGGGTGAGGGCCCCCTCTCTTAAAGGCCCCTCTCCTAAAAAACAGATGAGATGAGATTTTTTAAGAAGTGGTTACTTAGCTAGCAACCAGCTAATTCCGAGTTCGTCTTGACCAGTCACTCCATCGAGAGTTTTCGTAGCGATAATCCCACTTTGGAACCACTTCTTTTGAGAGTTAACTAGAAGAAGCTAATTCGGAGGTCGCCTTGAGCAGTCTCTCCATCGGAGAGTTTTTTTAGCGAAAAATTCCACCTTGGGATAAATCTGTTTCTGGGATTGTTAAGGATACTCTGTGCCTTGGGTATTCTTTTAATTTGATCCTATTCAGGATTGATCATATATTCCTCCTAGGAATTCTGACTTTGTTTTTATCTTCCTCGAAGATGCTTATTGCTACTTCAAACACTCTCATCTAATTGAGTGCACTGTCTACATACTTACTTCCGAGAACTATTCCGAAAAGCTACAGAATTGTACTCTTCCGTCGGTTATCAAACATTTAGGCAGAGGCATTTATTGTACATCTCTACTCAGGCCTATGTCTGTTGTATCACATACTTGTGAACAGTAATTGCATTGTGTATATAGAAATGTGTATATAGCTGCTAAGTGTAAATAAATCCTTTATTCAAGAAACACCTGCTTCTTCATTGTGTCACATGAAACAGGGACCGGATACGTAACATGTGTCTCAATAAGAAATTCCAAGCCATGTAGAAACCATATAGCCCATATAACCATAAAATAAATTATAAAAAATAAATTATTAATTATAAATTATAATTATAAATTTTTAAAATACATTCTAATAAGTATAGGGCGTTACAAAAGTGACCAGTATAGCCTATATGACTATATGGGCTATAGTATATATATATATATATATATATATATATATATATATATATATATATATATATATATATATATATATATATATATATATATATATATATACATATAGCAAATATAGCCATATAGCCGCATAGCCATATAGAAGCCATAAGAAGTTCCAAGCAAGAAATATGGTAATACCTATGTAAAAAGTAAACAATGTTAAAAAATTGAATTAATCACCTTAATTATTAAATGATAAGTTTAACAAAAACTTTTCAGACGAATAATAAAAGAAATATTTAAATTGGAAAGCACAAAGCTAATTTTCTCTAAATCATTTTTTTTCTTTTTTGCTTTATTGAAGTATAAAATTACCTTAATGTCAAAGTAAAAACTTGAATTGATTGCAATTTAAATTTCATTTTAATAACCTTTTGTAACGTCAAATGCAATGTAATTTTTTTTCACTTAGTAAAACATTTCTGTTTCTCTTTCGTTGTTTAAAGTATTCTGTTTCCATTTATTTTGAAAATATGAAGAAAAATTATTAGTAATTATACCTTTGTATCTCAATATTTAAGAAAAATTCGACAGAACAATTTTTAACATTCAGTATTCTTAATTGGAGCATTTTAATCACTTCGCCTGTCAAAAGATCTTAAGATTCTGATTCCAGGTTAATTAACAGATTCGACTAAGGAGATGATACCTCTCGTAATGTTTGCTTTTTTTCTCCAACTTTCACTTGAAAATGCCAAGTCATTATTAACTGTAGGTTATACTAGTTAACAACTCCTTAGAGAATAGCAATATGTAAAAGCAATCTATAATTTAAATATAGTCAGGAGAAATATCGGACGCATTGTTTCCTATAAAAATAAAATTAAAATAACAATAGCATCGTTAAACTAATTCATTTTCACGAAAAAATAGGTTAGAAGGTTATGGAAAATTTATTTGAACTCTTTTACTTGCGAGACTGAAAATTTTTAAATATTTTCTAGAAAATTAAATGTTAATCTTTGTATGGTATTACATGCATGAATAGTATATTGAATATTAATAAATTTTTCGTGAAAATTTTAATTGGTTTAATTAGAAGTATTCAGAATATTTGTTTAAAATCTAAACTTTTTTATGCCCGTATAGTCCGGGGACTAGCTGTGTTTTAAAAGCAAATTTTTTCAGCTGCGTTCTATCTGCTGATTGTTCATTCCTCAAATCATTAAAATCGGAGGAAGGGGGAAAAACGTCGCACGAACGGTCGATGACCAAAATGTAAACAAAGGTACGACTCAGGAGACGTCAAGAAAACATCGTGCCGTATAGTAATAAACTATTAAAAAAATGCAACCCATAAAGCAGAACGAATCAATAGTAGAAAGTAGTGCTATCTTAAATTGTGTCCTGGAGTACGCGAAAATATCGATAGTCACTATTAAGAACTCCATTTGACAACACCGAGTGGATGGATTCAAGATCGAAGGTTGAGGGTTGAAGGTCATTTCACAACCAGGATCACTCGTAACAAAGTACTTTGTTTTCAGTTTTGATTTGCTGGAATATTGGTCATTCATTATGTCTTTAAAACATCGTCGCAATTTTATTGCTGATTTCAAGCTGAAAGTAATTCAGAAGATTGAAGAGAAAGCAGTAAGAAATTGTGGCAAGCAAAAGGAAACATTAAAAATATGAGAAGAAGGCGATCCAATCGTCTTGGAAAAACACAATGACTTGCATTAGATGACGATTTACATAGTTGGGTTCTGGAACAGAGAAATGTAGGCCGCTCTATTTCTTCCGTTAAAATTGGTCTGAAAATGGCAGAAAAAATTATTTCAAATTTTAAGTGTGGAATTAATTGAGTCTAAATCCAGATTTTTCGGCACTCTACTATACTTAGGTTTTTATCCTTAAAATGAATTAATATCGTCATACTAAAACACATATTTTTGCGCGTATAGTCGGCAGATTATCTAATGGTATGGACTATCTGATGATTTATGAAGTTTTTTGAATAAGAAATCGCGCCATCAGACTACACGATGGTGTGGACTATACGTGCGAAATTACGGTATAATAAATCTATTACATATGAACTAGTTTTATTCTATTTTTGGATTAATAAGCTCTGTTTTTAAACAAGAAAAGTGGTTTACGTAGAATAATTGTAGACAAATTTATAAAGAGATGCAGTTATGTCTTGCTGTATAATTTTTCAAAATTTTATTCTTTTCATGCCTGTTTATGTAGGTATGCATGCCTGTTTACATAAGAACTGCACACATTACACAGTGTCATTGCGTTTTTAATCCGTGTCATAACGTTCTATTTAGTTTACTTTAATTCTATGAAGCCTGAATTAAACAAAAATACCCTATTTGTACCTTCCCTTCCAAGTTCCCAATTATTACATTGGTGAGACGAAAAGTTACTTTTTTATTTCATAAGCCGCTCTGGATTTTCAATCACACATGACATTTTTTCCTTTTCTCCTTCCCTTTTTTAATTTAATTATTTTAATTTATAAATGTTCAACTAGTTGTCAAATATTTAATTAATTTTTAAATTCAATTTAACATGTTGTTTCAATATATTCAGTTAATTCAATAATAACTTCTCCATCCTTTTATTATGTCTATTTTGTTTTTTCTTTTTTACTTTAAGACTTAAGTCATAAGTTGGCAAAAATCCAAATATTAAAAATGAGGTTATGGTCATAACGTGTACTTCACTATACATCACCACCTCATCAAATAATATACTTTTTTATTGTCTTTTCCGCAATTTCTTTCAGGTACTAACCGGTTATGTTTTGCCCTTAGAAACTTCTCATATGTCAGGCCTATGATCTTTGGTTTGGAGTGCTATGGTCTACTTTTCGCAACACGAGGGCTAATGAGACCGGGACTTACAGTTTAAAGCCAATTCCGAAAGGCTACGAACATTCATGCCTCATTGGGATTCGAACCATTGAACTCTGGTGCCGAAGAGTAGCACCCTAACCATTCGGCCATCGTTCGGCACTGGCTTATGATCTATTGAAAGTGCATTGAATGTATCTCGATAGAAGGCGGACTAGCCTAATTATTTTATCTAAATACTCCCCTAGACTTTTAAAATCTCTTTCAAAATTATTTTGATCAATGACCTCAAACTAACTGTTAAAGTACATTTGAAGCTTTATATTATTTTTCAAACTTTCTTTGTTTTTGGAGCTGCTTAATTGTATAGCATCATACTCTGTATCGGGCTACTAAACAGGTGCAAAAACTATAATATTACTTCATTTTTTAACTGATTCTAAGATTGAGGAAAAAAACCTCATTACACACACACACACACACACACACATATATATATATATATATATATATATATATATATATATATATATATATATATATGTGTGTATATATATATATATATATATATATATATATATATATATATATATATATGTATATATGTATATATGTATATATATATATATGTATATATGTGTATATATATATATATATATATATATATATATATATATATATATATATATATATATATATATAATATATATATATATATTATATATATATATATATATATATATATATATATATATATATACTGGGTGATCCAAAATTCAGGACAAACTTTAAAATTGAATAACTCGAAAACTAATAAAGATAAAAAGATGCGCTTTGCACCAAACCAATGGAAAAAAGGCTGGGTTTTGTGTGGCAACGCAACAAAAATAGTTCCGTTGGTGAACAACAGATGAAGCTGTCTGATTTCTGAAGTAGTCCCGGCATCACTAGCAGCACTAAAGATGCCATCCATCAAAACGTGTCTGCTATAAAACAAGAAATGGTACTAAATGCTGTGAACAGTGTGGTAACTCGTCTCACAGCTGTGGTTCTGAATGATGGACAGCCCATTGAACATTTACTGTAGTACTAATTAACTGTAATTAAGTTGACTTAAAATTTGTTAACATTTCTTCATTTGTAAATCATCTTTTGGTGCTATAAAACACTACAGCTCCATCAGTTCGTCGCTAACACAACTATTTTTTTCATTGCCACACAAAATCTGATATCTTTTTTATCGTTTGGTGCAAACCGTATTTTTATATCTTCATTCGTTTTCAAATTATTCATTTTTAAATTTCATCCTGACTTTTGGATGACCCGGTATATATACATGCATAATAACGAGAAGTATATGTATTAAATTTTATTTGCGAATTTGTTTCTAGAACTTATTTAAAAATCAGGTTTCTTAAATTAAGTCAACATATCCTACATAACCAATTTTTTTTAGCAACTAACGATATCTTTACTGTTGGGTTAATTTGTATTACAAAAGATTTGAATTTAAGAATTTTCAAAAAAAATAGTACAGTAAAATATATATTTTCATAGAGAAATGTAAATAGTAATGTCAGTCATTTCTAATCCTTAATATTCTAAGCACTATATATCAAAATCAACGGTAGGCAAATGTGGTTTTGATGATTATTTTATAAATCCCTTTGCTCTCGATATTATTTTAGATGAATCAGTATTTTCTGCCAAGTAATGCTTATTGAATAAGCTTTTGTGGAACTAAAGTTCTTAAAATGAAATAAAATTTCAAGATCAGCTTTATAATTGAGGTTTCGAAACTCTTACTAGAATCAAAAATGCAAAACTACAGAAATCAACTTGACATCTAGATTCAAATTTTGATATAGCTATCTGATGTGATTCTTTGTATGATTAAATAAAAAAAAATAAAATATCGTTCATATTTTCCTGTTTATCCTCTTATAGAAGTTTTGGAAAAAGCTTTATCAAATTTGGTACCGAATTTCAAATGATTGGTTACTGATGTTTGTAAACTGTTAGTTTATTTTAAATTTAAATTTATCTATAGGTACATCATGACATTATGTGTATCCTACCTGTTTTATGTCATTAAGTTTATCAATAAATGTTTAGAAATATTTTGTAAAACTTTTACTGTGGACTATCATATATGTTTTGTGTATTTTATATGGCACTTAAGATTTGTGTACCTTATTTTTATAATTTAAAATGAACTTATACATTCAATACTCCACAAATGAGATGCAGATCTATTTAAGTTGCAGAGGATTCAAAATTGACCGGTATATTTCAAAAATCAATAAAAACTAAAAGGATAATGATAGAAATGCACAGTTTATTGCAATATGCTTGGGACAATAGTAAATTTTCAGGCTATCAAACTTTAAAATTAGTTACAATATTCCACAATAGATGGCGCTACAGTTTGGAAATATCTATATATTTTCGGATATATATTTTTTGGATAGATATAGTTTTAGAGCGACAAGAGAAAGGGGAAAAAAGTTGCTATATTGGCGAAACTAACACCAAATTCAGAGGACTTATCCCTATCTACAAATGATAAATTGTATTCCAATTGTATTCATTTGGCAATTAATTTTATAAAATTACTTAATCAAGACATATTTGTCCATGTGTTTTTTAATGAGTTTAAATTTCTTCTTTCTCAAACACTAGTCCAAAGTAACATTTTTGTTACAATCAGACATTTAAAAGAGCTAAATATTTTATAATTTAATAGGCATACGAAGAAGTAAACTGCTACCCACATTATTTTTTTTTTTATATTTTTGTAACATAAAGATGTTTGACATTTTTAATGCTAAATCTGATAAAATATTACTTTCTACTCTTCACAGTTAAAAACTAAAACTTTTAAATGCTTAATTTTAGTTTCTGGATATCCGCTCTTGTTTACTAAATGTAAAATATGCTAAATAATAAATATGTTAAATTTACAATTTGTCTAGATTTACTTCCACATTTCATATTTCAGTAAGATCCTGATTTAATTATGAGGATCAGTTTGTCAATAAACAAATTCATTATTAGGATGCGACATTTATTTGCTGGTAGACGAGTGACAAGAAGTTCAAAGGGAAGAATAATGGAAAATAAAGTAAGAATATAAATTAAATTTGTAAGAAATTCTTTCCGGAGTATTTGTCAATATGGAAAGCTGTGAAGAATTTGAATGGAGCAGGAAAGCAATTTATGAATAACTCCTTATTTCATTTTGTAAATCAAACCGTCATGTGAGGATTCTATGATGTCCTAATTTGAAATTTAATAACAGAAAATGCATACTGTATCATGAAAGTTTAAACGTGGAGAACTTTATTAAATAAATACTTCAGTACTCTGTATTCAAATTATTTGAAAAACATTCCAAAGAATGCATATTTGCTGTGATTCAGGGCTGTTTGTTTACTGATATTGCTTTTCGGAGAGTTATTTTAAAAACTTGTGGAGGATATGACTTTGGTAAATTTCCCGAAATGTAGCTTTTGAAGTTTTCTTAGAATTCCTAATTGGAACTTTTGTTGACAATTGATACATTTAACCATGCACGTTAATCTAGATGACTTTGGTAAATTTCCCAGAATGTAGCTTAAGTTTTTATTAGAATTCCTAATTAGTATTTTTGTTGACAATTGGTACATTTAACCATGCACGTTAATCTAGATGACTTTGGTAAATTTCCCGAAATGTAGCTTTTGAAGTTTTCTTAGAATTCCTAATTGGAACTTTTGTTGACAATTGATACATTTAACCATGCACGTTAATCTAGATGACTTTGGTAAATTTCCCAGAATGTAGCCTAAGAATGTTTCTTAAAATTCCTAATTAGTATTTTGTTGACAATTGATACATTTAACCACTCACGTAAATCTAGATGATTTTGGTAAATTTCCCTGAATGTAGCTTAAGAGGCTGTCTTAGAATTCCTAATTGGTATTTTAGCTGACAATTTGTACAGTTAACAATGCACGTTAATCTAGTCCAAATCAATTTTTTTTATTTATTCAAATGCATTAACCGCTCCCTTACAATTTTTTTTTTAATTTGAAAAAAAAACATCACATTTTTTAATTTATTATTAAATACGTGGAAACGAAGCAAAACAAAATGTGTAGGTTTAAGTTGAATTTTTAATTTTTTATAGATGTAAAAGCTATTAATTTTATATTAGTTTACTATCCCGAGTTATTTTGGTAAATGGAAAAAGTTAAATATTAGTCTTTGTATGATAGTTTTTGAAACAGGGGACAAGACACAGTGATACCTGAGATTCTCTAGACTGTTATCTGGTCTCTGTTTTTACCTATGTAATCTCTTTTACTGGAGCACAGAATACACTGTCTCCTTGTATATGATTTTTTGTTGCAGTAGCAGGAATAACATTTTGAATATGCCATGAGGTTAACCTGATTGGTGAAGGACTAATACTGGGTCTTCCTGATGTGACAGAAAACTCGTCACGATGATTTTTCGAAACTATAATTCTTTATGCATTACTAATTCACAATACTAATTATGCATTACTGTTTCTCCTGGTATGGACTAGGAACCTTGGTCCCCATTCACGGTAAGCTCAACGTCAATGTCTACTGCACTATTTTGGATGACAATGTGCTTCCTTCGTTGTGGCAGTTTTATGGGTTGGATCCCTGTTACTTTCAGGACAATAATGCCAGTTGTCATGTTTCGAGGTTAACCAAGGCTTGGTATGCTGCCAGTGTTGTTCATCGAATGGACTGGTCTACACAAAGCCCAGACTTGAACCCTATCGAGAACCTCTGGGACGAGTTGGATAGCCGAATTAAGGGGTGCACTACCCGTCAAATATCGGTGAAGGAACTTGTATGTCTACTCCAAACCGAGTGTAAGATAATACCACTAGCTGTAATACAAAGAGTTGTGAAAAGTATGCCTCGGAAGGTTCACGCTGTAATTGCCTTTCGTAGAGGCTCTACCAACTATTGATTTTGAATATAGTTAGTTTTTCTTTTCTATCACAGGTGTTCAAATACTTACTGGTAGACAGTGAATATAATAGGGAAAACACGTGACCAGTATCACCAAAAGAATGGAGAAAAAAAAACTCCCAATCAAAGCTGAATATTTCCTTTCATTTCCTCCAGGCCGAGTAAAACCGTGATAAAACAAATGGTACTGACACATTCTGCTTCACCCGTGTTTTCTCGGGATAAAAATTAACTGCAATAGATACGAACCCGAAATAACTCGGGATAAACAGGCAAGCGGTTAAAAATTTAATTACTTTATTTTTCTTCAGAAAAAACACAATATCTTATGGGTATGAATATGACAAGCTTTTGATTCCATATCTTTAGCTAGAAGAAAGAATATTATATTGAAAGAAATAAAGATTAAATGTAGAAAATTATGTTCTATTCAGAGAGATCAAACGAATTTATTTGATTGTATATATAATTAAATCTGAAGATATTTCTAGATGGATTTAATTTCAATCGAAATTAATCTATTGAGGATATTGGACATTGGAAATTCACGGAATTAAAATTATGCTTTAATAAATCTCTTTTTGTAGTTAAATTCAGAGAGCAAAATCCGATATTTGAATTCCTTTCCATCGAAATAAATTTGAATTCCATCATCCGATAAATCGTAATTGAAATTATAACTGTTTTCACATATTAAATAAATTGCTCAGATATATTTAATTTCACTATAATAAGAGGAATTCTTTAAAACGTAATATACTGCTACTTTTTCTAAATCTAAAGATTAGTGTAATGTATGAATATCTGAGAATAAAGTTGGCATTAGCAATTTTTATACCACTGCAATTCAGAACTTTAATTTAAGTCGTAAGTTAACACATTGTATGCGGGACACGTACTAGCACATTTTCTGACGATTGATACTTGAGTGCGGACACTTACTAGTACGTTTTATGACGATTAATACTTGCGGGTCACGTACTAGCACGGGTTAGTGTAACAACATGTTTTATTCTTGGGTACAAAAATAACGGTATATAGAAGAAAACGAAGCCGAATGTTCTTGTCTAGTACATAGATTCTGTAAAAATTTAAACGTCGTATAAAATTCTACAAACACAAAAAATTAGATATAAAACTTTTTTATTTGATGTCGCATTGGAATGGTTAACTGATCAATTTCCTAAAACTAACATTCCAAATCCAGGGCCTCCCACATCTAGTACACAAAGGGCACCTAAATATAACCCTCCTGGAAGATTAACATTGGATATGCGTATTTTAGAGAAAATTGTTATTACTGGGAAGAAGAAAAAGCCTCAAACACAATGCCATGTGTGTGCTGTGAATAAAGTGTGGCGTGAAACATCTTACATATACAAGTTTTGCCGTGTTCTTCATAGAGGAAAATACTTTGAAAGTTACCACTCAGTAAAACATTATTACTTTTATGATTGCTTTTTTTCATTTTTTATAATGTAAAAATGTTTCTATATATATAACATAATTTGAAAAATTAAAACTATATACTACTATTTCTATTTGATTTTTCATATTTACGATACTATTATAAATTTATCCACTAAAAAAATTTATCTTCTCTAAACTTTCTATCTATAACTAATTTCAAATTTATTTTTAATATTTTCATTACTTTATTAAAAATATTTACGTAGTTAATGAAACTACAAGATTAATTACTTTGGTACCCCTTCGTCAAAGATATAATATTTATTTTAAAAAATAATACTACAAAATTATACTATATTCCTTTAAAAAATAGTTTTAAAAATGGCCACATTATAAACTTAATTTAATTTAATATTATAAAAATTTAACATTAGCTTGTTAACATATACCAAAATTCTTCATCTATCTCAACCCATGAACGAAGAACTTTAAAAGTGACAATACCACTAATATATCGTTGTTGTTGCTGCAACTGAATAACGGTTATCGGACATTAGATGAGAGACCTTTGCAAAAGGCACAGTAATTTTTTTAGAGAGTCCAAACAAGTGTTTTAAAACAGAGTTAATTGCATGAGAATGAATAACTCTTATGCTTTCAATAACATGAATGAAGAATTTTGAACGTGATAATACCACTCGTCTGTCGAGGTAAATAATGCAATTCAAGAATGGTTATTGGACATTAGACTGGAAATCATTGAAAAGGCACAATTCCTAGACAAGTTTTGAAAATACAGATAATTGCATGATAACGAAGAACTCTTTTGTTTCTGATAACATGAATGAAATACTTTCAACGTGATGTCGAGGTAAATAATGCAATTCAAGATTGGTTATTGGACATTACACTGGAAATCTTTGAAAAGGCACAATACCTAGACAAGTTTTGAAAATACAGATAATTGCATGGTAACGAAGAACTCTTTTGTTTCTGATAACATGAATGAAGTACTTTCAACGTGATAGTACCACTCGTCTGTCGAGGTAAATGATGCAACTCCAGAATGGTTATTGGCCTGGTCAAGCGTTTAAAAACAAAAAACATGCGTCGAATTGTGCATGAATACAAATAAAATTAAGGCAGTTTCGATCCTGTCTTGCATTTTAAAGATGTGGAACATTTTGTATGACTAATCTAATAAATAAAAATCGGACATTAAGATAGAAACCTGTGCAAAAGGCACAGTAAATTGTTTAGAACATCCGGACAAGTATTTAAAAAAAGAGTTAATTGCATGATAATGAATAACTCTAATGTTTTTGATCCTATGAATGAAAGATTTTCAACGTCATAATACCACTCGTCTGTCGAGGTAAATAATGCTACTCAAGAATGTTTATTGGACATTACACTGGAAATCTTTGAAAAGGTACAATGCCTAGACAAGGTTTGAAAAAAGAGATCCTAGCATGATAATTGATAATTGATAATTTTCATTTTTCTAATCCTATGAACGTAGAACTTTCAAAATGAAAATACCACTCATATGTCGAGGTGAATGTCACAACTCAAGACTGATTACCGGGCATTAATCCGGGACGGAATATCTCTCTAAAGGGCACTGTAATTTATGTATAACGTCTGGTCAAACGTTTCTAGATAGAAAACAATGCGTTGAATTTTGCATGAATACTAATAAAGTTAAGGCAGTTTCGATCCTGTCTTGCAATTTAAAAACATTTGTATGACTAATCTACTAAATAAAAATTGGACATTAGGACAGAGACCTGTGCAAAAGATACAGTAAATTGTTTAGAACGTCCAGACAAGCATTTAAAAAGAGAGTTAATTGCATGATAATAAAAAACTCTGATGTTTCGGATCCCATGAATAAAAAACTTTCAACGTGATAATACCACTCGTCTGTCGAGGTAAATGATGCAACTCCAGAATGGTTATTGGTTTGAAAACAGAGATAATTGAATGATAACTGATTATTAATAATTTTCCTTTTTCTGAAGCCATGAAAGTAGAACTTTCGAAATGACAATATTATTCGTATGCAGAGGTGAATGTTTCAACTCAAGACTGGTTATCAAGTATTAGAAGGGGAATCTTTCCATAAGACACTCTAAATTATGTTAGAAGACTAGATAAGCGTTTAAAGATAGACACTAAAGCATCGAATTTTTCATGGCTACAAATAAAGCTATGCCAAAGTTTCGATCATGTCTTACTTTCTTAAGCCGTGGAACTTTTTATTTGACTAACCTGCTTATTAAAACTTATTTAATTACATATTTAATAAGATTTTTTTAAATATTTTTAATTTACTTAAGGCTGGTTACACACACGGCTGATTTAACCGAGCGGAAAATTTAACGTCGCCCCCATTCCAATAGTAGTCCATTGAAATAAACTAGAGTTTGCACATTAGACGAAAAAAGAAGATCGGTTAATTTGCCGTCGACTGTAACTCTGCAGCCGTCTGGTGCCACTGGAACTCAGCGGAAATTTATCCGTCGTCTCGAACTAGAGGTCTAGGCAACCCAGTGAACATTTGCACACACATCGGTTTTTTCTACCATTTGCATTGCATGTTCGTTGTGTATATGAACAATTCCGTGAACATGAACGTTATTGTTATTGAAATTCTGATTTTCTTAATACAAGACAGACCTGTTTTATGGGGTAGAACTCTGGAAACTATTAGAAATTTTAAAGGACAAAAACGCTACTCGAACAGTTTGGCATGGGGTTTGCCTTGGATTTAGAAGCGATTTCGATCAACTGGAAGAAAAAGAGAGAAATGAATTTGGTAAGCATATTTTCTCACATACCTATACACCCAGCGGCAGTATGCTTTTTAACAGTCTGCAAAGGAAGTTCGGTCTCATAAAAATAGTCTGCAGAATAGTGCACAGTTATAAAAACTTTCGTATTTCCACTTTTTAATTAAACGTATGGCTTTTCATGTTTCCTATAGAATTAAAGATTGCAGATATTTCTAGAATTTAAACATAAACAGTATAAATACGAATTGTAAACTTTTAGCGAAAGAAAAATCGATATGAATAAATTTCGATTAGTTGAGTGTTTGATATATCAATATTTTTCTCACACTTCCAGCCAAAATGCCGGAATTTTGAAGCCCCGGACAATTGTAAGGGTCGTCTGCCCCCTATAGAGAGGGTCCTGCTTTGTAGCAGAACGAGTTTTACACTGAGTAAGACTACGGCGACTGAAATTTCCCCGCCCTGTGTA
Source organism: Pardosa pseudoannulata (assembly GCA_032207245.1). Taxonomy (NCBI): domain Eukaryota; kingdom Metazoa; phylum Arthropoda; class Arachnida; order Araneae; family Lycosidae; genus Pardosa; species Pardosa pseudoannulata. Next base: position 111,791,869 of record CM063509.1, read on the forward strand.
TAAACGTTGATTTCGTTCATAGGTGACGGTAAATTCTCCGCTAGGTAAATAATCCTCTGTGTATGCAACCAGCTTATTTTAAAAGAAATAAAATAGTATATACCTGTAAAACAAAATTGCATTGTCATAATACTGTATTTCAGGCTGAGGGGTCTGCAATACTTGATTCCCTCAGAAAGATAAAACAATTGAGTGAAGAGTATATATTTATATACTGAAAGTCTTTCAGTAATCAAGAGCCTAGAACGATTAGTACCGAAATCCAATTTAACTACCGAGATACAAAAAGAATGTAAAATCATGAATAACCGAACAATTAATATAATTTGGATCAAAGATCATACGGGGAATACCGTTAATGAATATGCAGATATACCAAGCAGATATATGCAAAGAACACCATGAATTCAATAAATTACAAACCAATACAGCTCCCGGTATCAATACTTATAAAAGATATGAAAGAAAACATAAATAAAGATTGGCAAGATTATTGGGACAATAGTGAAAAAGGAAGAGCAACCTATACTATAATGTCTAAAGTAGAACAAAAGTTAAAATTCGAAAATAACATATTAAATTATTTCATAACCGGTCATGGAAGTTTCCCAACCTACTTGTACAGAATTGGAAAACTAGATTCACCAAACTGTAAATGTGGAATGATAGGCAACCCTCAGCATTACATGCAAGTAAGATGTAATCTCGTTCCGATGTTTATTAAAATATCCAAAAACGAAACACAGATCGAATATTTAAAACAAATAGATAATAATCGTAATCATATTAAAAAGTTATAATATATTAAATTCAAACTACTCTTATATACAAAATAAATTTTAAAATTTTAAAATGAGGGAAAATACTTGGTAAAAATAGTTATAGTGATAAAAAAAGTGTTTTTTAAGTTAATAATTCAGTGTATAACATTAAAATGAATAATGTCGAAAGGTTCTCCCCACCCACTTAGGCTTTTGCATCCATAAACTTCTTCAGTTGGATGTGGGTGTGGGTCATTTAAATCTAAGTGTGAAATCCGCCTAAATGTTTAGGCTCATTATATAAGAATAAAGTTCAAATGAGGATTTTTAAAAACTGAGATTCTATGTTATTTACACTCTTAGCTATTTAATTCATTGAGAGTAATAAAGAGATTCTATGAATAAATCTTGTACTATTCATGCAAAGTAATACATATTATTTTATTACAGCTATAAATAGTAATAAATCCATGTGTCGAAAGATTGTAAACTGCATTTCAAGTGATCTAAATTAATTTTTAATGATGCAAAAACTCCATCGGCATTATTAATTTAAATAAAATATATTTTAATATGTGCTACTTTACCAAATGCTCCCGGGTAAGTTTAAATTATTTAAATACCGTTTTATTAACGTAATATAATTTCAACTTCAAATAAAACGTAATTGAAATTATAACTGTATTTGTAGAATGAAACATTCGTATTATATTCAATTTCATTTAACTGTAATAGAAGAATTTTGTAAAAGAGTAATAGATTGTTATTTTATATAACATAAAACATAAGGATTGGAATAAATTATAATAGTTAGAGGAGAAATATTATTTTTGAAGTTTGTTGCATGTGAATCCAAGTTTAAATTTTTAAATTAAGTTTTGAATAATAAATGAAAAGGAATTCTTTATATCAAGAGTATATGTTTTGTTGTTTCTCCTGAAAAATCTTCAAATTTTAAGTCAAATTAGAAATGATAGTTCATTTAGTAAAGATAAATATTTTCATAACTGCATGAATATATAGGTAATTATATTTACTATGGCAGTTTTGATATGTGTAGGATTATAATGTTGTTGCAAGCAAAATTACGTATTCAAGATTCAGTAAATTCAAAATAATCTTTATTAGAACCTGGCGATTAGTTTGGTTTGAAGCGCTACAGTTTACTTCTTTGAAACACGAGGGTTAAAGAGACCGGAAGCTACTGCTTAAAGCTGATGACGGACGGCTGCGAACATCCACGTAAGCGATGGGATTCAAACCCACAAGCACTGGTACATGAGGTCAGTGTCCTAACCATTTGGCCATCGTTCGGCATCGTTCGCATTAAGTTGAACTTGTTCTAAGCTATACGACTTTTAGTTATATTTTTCTTTCCATATAGAAAACAATTTTGTTTAGAAAAAACAATTCCTTTTCCCTTGGTCAAAAGATTAAGTATGTTCTGTCAAATATTGAGGGAAGGCAATATGGATTTCATGTTTAGCGGTTTTATGATTTCCTTAGGAAATATTCAGTTTGGGTTTTAGTTTATATTCATTGCAAATTTATTGCAAGATTCTAACCGACTTGTATTGAAAGAATTATTTTCAAGTGTTGCATGTTTAGGAGCTCTTTAATCTAGTAAATTAATACAAGATAGTCAATGAACTCAGTCGGCAAAAAACGTCTAAATCATAGCCGGAGATTTATCATCTCAAGGCTCGTGTCGTCCCAAAAGTGTTTTATTTTTTCATTATTGTAGACTGGGGAAGGTAAAAAAAGTTCGTGTCCTCCAAGCTAAAATGGCACAAATCGAGGTGACAGGCAATCCTATAAGTGATCAGCTTGGTGTCTATTTTGAAATAATAAACCAAATTCCAAAGACCCGCGAAGGATTATATTACCGGATTTTATAGCAATATTTAGCCTACAGGATCTCCCCTGAGGGTGTTGAATAAGTAAAAGTTTCTTGTATGAGAATCTGGAAATCGAATACTAGTGTTTTTTATCCTTGTTTTGCATTAACACATTGCATGCGGGACACTTGCTAGTACGTTTTCAAACGAGTGATACTTAAGAGCGGATCACGTAATAGCACGGGTTAGTGTAACAGCATGGTTTGTTTGTGGGTACAAACCATGCTGTTACACTAACCCGTGTATATATATATATATATATATATATATATATATATATATATATATATATATATATATATATATATATATATATATATATATATATATATATATATATATATGTATATATATATATATATATATATATATATATATATATATATATATATATATATATATATATATATATATATATATGTATATATATATATATATATATATATATATATATATATATATATATATATATATATATATATATATATATATAATATATATATATATATGTATATATATATGTATATGTATATGTATATATATATATGTATATATATTATATATGTATATATATATATATATATATATATATATATATATATATATATATATATATATATATATATATATATATATATATATATATATATATATATATATATATATGTATATATATATGTATATATATATATATATATATGTATATATATATATATATATATATATATATATATATATATATATATATATATATATATATATATATATATATGTATATATATATATATGTATATATATATGTATATATATATATATATATATATATGTATATATGTATATATATATATATATATATATATATATATATATATATATATATATATATATATATATATATATATATATAATATATATATATATATATATATATATATATATATATATATATATATATAATATATATTATATATATATTATACATACAGGAAAAACGAAGCCGAATGTTTATATATAACATAATTCGAAACAATTAAAATTATATACTACTATTTCTATTTGATTTTCATATTTACTATACTATTATAAATTTATCCACTAAAAATATTTTTTGTTTACAAAAATCTTATGGTTGTTATTTATATATTTATATTTATATATCTCTTTGTATATTTCAATATAAAATACGAAAAGATGGTTAAAAAATTAAATAGTTTTCGATCTATTGAGTTTTAACTCAATAACTAAATTTACGCTCAAATCGCCCGGTACAATTCCACTGCAAAATGTACCGGTCCGCAATGTGTTAAGATAACTGTCTGTTTTACCTTCTATAGGGAAACAAATGGCTAAAAGGAGTCTAATACAACCGGTATCTACAGCTTCAATTGGTTTCCGAACGACTGAGAACACCAATTAGTGAGACTCCAACCAATAAACACCCTGAACAAAATAAATATAGCCTTACCTTTTTTGGCCTAACTACATACGGTATTTAATTGTTATTAAATAACGTTTTTTTATCGGTGCTTCTTATGCGCATTATTTTGATGATTACATAATACGTACAACCTAAAAATTAAATATTAAATTTTTCTGAAAATGTGTCCTTTGCTTCATTTTTTTGGGGGGTGGGGGAAATTTCATGCAAATTATATTTATTTTGTTTCTATTAGTTTTGATTTTATCAGCAAAAATAATATTTACTTATTTATTTATTTTTTTAATAGTAAAATCAGTTAGGTTAGTCTTTTTTTAGTGCAGAGTGTAAATAAATTAGCAGTTTTCTTATATGACTAATAAATCAATTATTCTACAATTTCCTAAGTTAAATAAAAGTTACTAAATAATAATTAAATAAAAAGTTACTAAATAATAAATAATAAATAATAATAATAGTTACTAGATTACTAAATAATAAATACATATGTCAGCAATTTGGTAACCTTGTAAATATGGACTTACAGTCTATGTGTCCTCCAGTGTATTATGCCGATCGATCTTTAGATTATCAGAGTATTGATCTTCCGTACCAGAGTCCTTGGGTTCGAATCCCACTGGGGAGTGGATGTTCGTAGCCGTTCGGAATCGGTTTTAAGCAGTAGGTCCCGGTCTCATAACCCTCGTGTTGTAAAAAAGTACACCGTAGCGCCCAAATCGAAAACAAAATGTATCTTGTTGGATTTTATAAATGACAGGATCAGGCCTAATTGTTATCAAAACTGATGATTTAAAGTCAACTTATGTGTAACTATATGTTTAAGAAGTCTAATAGAAGTTTTTCGGTTCTGAACAATCATAAATTTTTAATTACTAAGTTGAGTTTTAATTAGTTAACCCTTTGACGGTTAGGGAAACGAGAAGTTTTCGTTTACTTAATTCGCGCAGCATTACGAGTAAACAGTAGTCGAAAGTGGCAGCTGTTTTCCCCTGCCGTTCTTCCGAAAATGTCACCCTTCTATCGCGATGCCGTAGATAGCTCGCCTCACGCGTTTTAAAAATTTCTTAAAGTATTTGTAGTACATAAATAAAAGTTTTTACGCACTTTAAAATAATTAACAAATGATAATTATTAAATAGTAAATTATAAATGATTATAATCAATTATATAAATAATAATAGCTAATTATAAATATTAGACAAATATTAAATTGAAAGGATGAAATAAATACAACTAATGTAAAACTTTAGCTTGATATACTGTGAAGAAAGTCTTCATCAGACTCAAAACTTGATAAGCTTTCTGTATCACAATCATAATCATCATCATAATTATGTAACTTTCACTTTTGAGCCATTTTACTTTAGAAACACACTAAAACACTCTCCAAAATACGCATAAGAAGAAGAAAGTAAAAAATAAATCCCCCTTCATTATGAAAAGAAATTTATGGAACCCGTACTGCAATCTGTAGGAGTAAAACTAACTAAATTTCGTGAGTCGGAATCGTTTGTAACATAATCAATGCAGAATAATAACGGTGAACGAGCTCAGCTCGTCAGCGCGCATTGGGGAAAATTTTCACTACGCGAGTAGTGCTCGTTTCTAACCATTTCGGTCAAAATTTTGCCCACGAGCGGGACTCGTTTGCGCGCATTATGAAGCGAGATTCGATTGCAAGCTGAACTCGTTCATAACCGTCAAAGGGTTAATAATTTTGATTATTTTAATTACGGCAACTGTTAGGCTTTATAGCTTCTGATATATATAATACTGAAAATATGTTTCCCATTGAGGCTTAAAATCTGTTAAATATTTATAAAAGTTTATGAATTACAATGTTAGGATTTAAAAAAAAAAAAGAAAAGATTTAGCAATTTTTTTCAACGGTTCGATAGCATTTGTTTTAGGAATTCTACCAAACCGTATTTAATTGGCTTTGCAATCGATTTAATGTTTTAAAAAGATCAAAGTAGAAATATTGTGCAATGAGCAGTTTAAAAGATCCCCCATTTAATAATAGCCTAAGGTGTCTATCCATCTGTACGTCTGTTCGCGAATTCATGAAGCGATTGTACCGGGAATGAATAAAGCCATCCATATTATATTTTTGATGAGTTGGGTTAGGCAACATTCAAAGCGAGTTCGAAAACGTTCGAAATCCACCCCTTCCCCACTTTTCAATTGTTTAATGCCATTATTGCAAGCTCTGTTATCCCCGGTTAAAAGCAAAACATTAAATTTATCAATTTATCACATAATAAATAGGTAAAAGTAAAATTTTTTTCTAACATTGTGACGTCATTCCTTTAACCGTCTCCTTTAAGCATTTCGTATTTTAAATTATTTAAATATCGTCTGCATTATTTTCATACTTTTTATCACTGAACTTAGATATTACGTAAATAATTTTCTTTTATATTTGTATTAAATAATAGATTAAGTACACATGTGCTAATTTTAAATTTAATCATAGATTATTTTTTGTTGCAATGAAAATTTTATCACCTGTATTAACAGCAAATTCTTGTCTTAAAAGTGTAGGAATATATTTCACGGACTAATAAATATCTACAGTTTAAGTTATATATCTAAGAAGTTCGTTCGTTTGTGTATTTGTTTTTATACATAACCACTCGATTTTCAATCGATTCGCTGAAGATATTAAGTAAATAATTTTCGTTTATATTTGGCTTAAATAACAGATTAGGTACATATATGTTAACTTTAAATATAATCATTGATTATTTTTTGTAGCAATGAAAATTTTATCACCGATATCAACAAGAAGTTATTTTCATAAAAGTCTAGGAGTCTATTTCACGGACTAATAAATATCTAGCGTTTAAGTTATATATCTAAGAAGTTCGTTCGTTTGTGTATTTGTTTTTATACATAACCACTCGATTTTCAATCGATTCGCTGAAGATATTAAGTAAATAATTTTCTTTTATATTTGGCTTAAATAACAGATTAGGTACATATGTGTTAACTTTAACTATAATCATTGATTATTTTTTGTAGCAATGAAAATTTTATCACCGATATCAACAAGAAGTTATTTTCATAAAAGTCTAGGAGTCTATTTCACGGACTAATAAATATCTAGCGTTTAAGTTATATATCTTTGAAAATTAAGAAGTTTGTTCGTTTGTGTGTTTGCTTTTTATACATAACCACACGGTTTGTAATCGATTCGCTCAATTTTGGACATCATTCATATATACCACCAAATAATCGTTGTCAATATTAAAACCTCTGCTGTCCATCCTATCACGTAATATGGCAAGATTCATTAAAGTTGGCAACTAACACGTGGTCAGTAAAGATAAACAAATTATTGAACGTGAACCAGATAATTCAAAAATTAAAAACCAACAATTTTTTTACCTGCCGTATAGGGTATTTTACAATTCTAGAAAATTAAGAATTTTACTGATCCCGTGATATGACGTAATATATTCTAATACATTTATATTTAGAAAGAAATTTTAATATTTCTAGATACAGTTTAAATTTAATTTCAGTTAACATCAATGAATTGCAAAGAATTTTAATGCACTGCATTGATATTTAAATTATATTGTACTACATCCATTTCCTTAGAAAATGTATGATAATGAATTCAGGTATTTGAAAGCCGTTTTATCAATGTAGTAAAATGTAGGTATTAAATAATACATTATTGAAATTGTAAGAGAATTAATTATCAGGGATCATAAATTCTCTGATTTTTAAAAAATATCATGCACCTATTGAATTAAATTTCATTTAACTAGAATATGAGAACTTTTTAGGAATAAATTTCACCGATTTAATCAAAACTTTTTATTCTAGACAAATTGTCCAATTTAAAGATTTATTTTAGTTTCTTTTGTTGCAATTGAAATTTAAATACTAACTTAAATTATAAATCATAAAATAGGAAATCTAATATTACGTAATTATTTTTAATTAAAAATAAATAAAAGTTGAAATTCTTAAAATATAAATAATTCAAACAAAGTGCAAAGAACAATTCGATTTTGAAAATTGATTTTTAATTATAATCATTGAATACGTGAATTTAGTTTAATTGTAGTAAAGCTTTAGTTTTATTCAAAACATATTTAAAATTATAAATAAAAGATTAAAAAATTTAAATTCCTCGATATATACGAAAAACATACACGTATCTTTTTAAATATCATTTAAATATAATAAGAAGTTTATAGAAAATGTTTTGTATTTTAATCTAAATTATTTATGGTAGTATTTATATAAAGTAGAGTATTTTTCATTTTTTAAAAGGTCTTCTCTGTTATTTGAGTGATTCTGTGCCTCTTTTAACCATTTTCTTAGTAAACAAATGCTTAAAATAGTATTTCTTTTTATTTCGTTGTACAAAGTAAAGAAATGCAAATTTGCAATGCATTTGCAATGCAGATTGCAATGCTCACTATATTTAACGAAAAACTTAAAAATAACGTAAAATTATGATGTGGTCCATAACTGAAATACCTTGTGTATTAAATGAAAAATTATTTGCAAAATTTAAAACTTTTGTATTTACATCTAATAAACTCTCCAGTTCTGCACTTCCCTTTTTGATTGCAATCCACACTATTTATAACAAAAATTCTCAATACAAACGAATTTAACGGCGCCGAACTTCGGAAATACAATTCAAAGATTTTGATGCATTCCTATTCAATTGTAAAAATTATTTTCGAACAATTGAAGCCATGCCTTTCAAGTCCATTTTTTAAAACTTAAATAAAGTTCTAATATTTTCCGAGAGTTTTTTAATGTTCACTAATACATATTAATTACTGCTTTGTAAGTATTACAATTTCAGTTTAGAATAAAATATCGCAAAAGCGAAAATTGTTAATAAAATAAAGTCTAGTGCTGGAGTCTCCGCCAGATGACCGGACATAAACTGATCTCAGACAAAATTGTCATCTTGAGTAAACAATTATCTTGAGAACCTACTTTGAAACTTGAAGAGTATTTACCACCACAGAGGTACTAGGTAAAGAAAAAAAAGACTCAAACATAAAAACCTTATATGTAATCTCTGAAAAAGGAAAGCATACACAAAAGAACATTTTGAAAGATTTTCTATAATATGATGATATTTGAGTTCCCGTAAATTCAGTGATAGCACCAAAAAGAATTTAAATTTATGTTAAACAAAAATAGTTACTTGGTTTGATTTATGCTCATTAGATATATAATAAAGTACTCAAGATTTTGGTGACCTGCTATAGGTAGGACGGAAATAAGATTTTTTTGGCTACAAACAGTCTCTAAACACCCTGTAGGTTTGGTTTGTTTGGAGAGCTACGGTCTACTGCTTTGCTCACGAGCACTAATGAGACTGAGACCTACCACTTATAGTCGATTCCGAAAGGCTGCGAACATCCATGCCAGCAGCGGGATTCGACCTCACAAACCCCGGTACTGAAGAGCAGTGCTCTACCATTCGGCTATCATTCCGTTTAAGCTCCCTCTAATATATCATTATTTTAAAATTAAGTGAAATTCACCCTATATATTGCATAGTATAGGTTTTCTGAACTTCAGCAAACTGATAGTTCTTCACTATAATGAACATAAATTAAATTTTAATTTCATTGTTTATATAAAGACAAATATTATTAACTTATACACTTTTATATTATAAACTATGTCAGCATAAAAAAGAGGCTTAAATAAACAAAGAAGTATCTGTATAATTTTATTTACCAGTTTTTTCTGAAAGTTTCTACATTAATTGCATACAATTTTTTCATTACGCGTGCCTCTTTTGTTCAATAACAACGAAAAGTTAAAATAAAATTACGTAAGTAAGAATTTAATGGGTTTTTACTTTCATTGTAATTGAATACATTGTATCGAAAACATTTATGTGACGGTTAAAAATGCATTATAATTCAATATGGAGACATCATATTTCACAGTAATATGCATAGACATCATTAATCAAAATCTTCACAGAGGAAAATCTTATTCACCCGTCAATTAATCGATGAAACTTTTAACGTAAAAATAATGCATTTCTTCCATTCATTTAGCGTTTTATTTCTGAAACAGGTAAATTAAAATAAGCACAACATTGTTCCGATTTCATTGGAATAAATTTTAACATTGTCAAATTCCATAAAGATCTTTTACAGTATAAGGTTGGAGATGAAACTGTTAGTATAACATACATAGATTTTGACTATTCAAATTCCTCATCAATAACTCATTACTATTTTGGTAACCTTGTTCTAATATTCTAAAATAGTAGCTAACAATTTGATGTAATCTATTGCTTACAAAATACCTATATTTGATATCGTGAAATTTAATTACTGTTAGATGATGTAAGAAACGGCAGTGCGTTTCTTTCGATACTGCAATCTGCAGGTTCAAATCTCACTATTTCTTGCCATGTCTGATAGCAGTCATTCGGTACAAACTTCTGTATCTCTCTCTTGAGATACAGAACATATTCGGAAGTTAATGTTATTTTCACGGAAAGCTTTAAAAGGCGGTTTTGCTGATCGTCGCAGTACTGCAGACACACACACACACACACACACACACACACACACACATATATATATATATATATATATATATATATATATATATATATATATATATATATATATATATATATATACATACATACATACACACATATATATATATATATGTATACATATTTATTAAATATCTTTATATTATTTATATATATATATATATATATATATATATATATATATATATATATATATATATATATATATATATATATATATATATAATATATATATATATATATATATATATATATTATATATATATATACATACATATATTTATATACATATATATATATATACATTACATATAATTATATATAATAACTATACATATATATATACATATATATATATTTTTAAATTTATATATATATATATATACATATATATATATTATATACATATATAATCGAAACTTTTGTCGATTTAACATCATATGACCTGACCCCATATTTATGGTAAATTATATTTCCTTAATGCCTTAAATACAAATTAGAGCATAATGAAACAAAGGAATATAAATGAGGAATTTGATTGAAAGTATATAATTCGTTAGGAATAGAAAGTGTGTTAAAAAGTGTCTTTATATTTATTTCTTTCCATTTATAATATCCCATAAAACTATTACTAAGGTAGTTCCGAATAGAATTTTTATATAATCCCTGATTAAGCTACCCTTATTTAAATTGATGGGAGTAAAAGTGAAGACTCATTCCGGTAGTGGCGTTGTCATTAAATGCACAAATTGAATTGTCAAGATTAAGCAAAGAAATCCCGACTTCAGTTCGGTTTTCAAGAGTGAGCTTATACCCATAGAGGAGGCGCTAAGTACTGTTTTGCCCTTTACAGATCTTAGGGCTGTATGGATTTTGATTGACAGTCGTAGCACCATCCAATATCTTTCAAACTGACGAAGAGTTAATGATAAATTCGGAATTACAATTGTTGGCAAACTTAAGCAGGTGTCGTCATTTTGTGAAGCGCACCTTCAGTTGATTCCTTCGCATGTTGACGTATGAGGGAATGAGACGACAGACGTTCTGGCGAAGGAGTGTTCTGATTACCGGTTACTAATTCACTGACATATCTGGAACTGTATTCCATGAGAAGACATGCTGATAGGCAGATTTGGCTCGTTCCCCGGAGTCATCCCTGGTATCAAACTTTGTCCTGGAGGATCCCTTGATATTCTTTGCGATAGATAAGTTTAGACAACACTTTCCCGATAATTCAGAGGACATCTGTAAGAGACCCTACTTTCGAGAGAGATCTCAAAATGCACCCGAATTGTCCTAAATGTCAAAATGCACCGGGATCTCCGGCTCATATCCTTGAGTGCCTCGGGTTGTCTCTTGAGGATCTATGCAGGTCTCCTAGGCTTTTTTTTTATTTTCTGAAAGACAATGGAACCGTGGACCTCGTCTAGTATATTCCTAGACATGTAGATTAGAAAGAGAGAGAGAGAGAGAGAGACTAATACTATAAAACTATTTTCACTGTAAAATAAATTGAAAAAAATCAATTTCATGCAAACAAATTTTAAAAGTCACGTTCTGCCATTTCTGCCATTTTAAGCCTAGATACTGAGAGAAATGAATTTTATTTTACGCTATTTATGCAAAAAATTTTAAATTTATTCCGACAGTAAATAAATCCTTTTAAACAATATCAATCAAAAAGAAAATTATTTTAACTTCTTTTCTTTCTTAAGGCTCGCACAGTAAACTTTATACTATTAAAAATATATACAATTCTTTCCAACATCCTGTTAAAATTTTGACATTTATGACTCAAAAATTTATCAAACTGATAAAAAAGCAATAAATTTCTCAAGCAATTTCATTTTCAAAGAAATGACTTCAATAAACAAAATGACATTAAAAAAAACCCGTTAAACATATCCTTTTTTGACATAATAGAGGTCAGAAAATAAATATTTTTCTGGTAGATTGTGTGTAAGAGTATTCATCTTTACGACAGCTCCAAATAAGTTTCGCATCATTAAAACTTTATGTTGCTATTAATGGGAGTCCGTGAAAAAGAATGAAAAGAAAACTAATTTTTATGGGAAAATATGAACTTTACGTTTGTCGGAACATTTTGCAGGAGCATTTATATTCCAAAATAGAAATCTGCGTAATTTTATGGTGCGTAAATTAATGTGTAAAGGTTATTCAGGCTTAAGTTTCAAACATTGTCAATAACTATTATTACTTAAAATTTAAATACCATAACTAAAGTATAAATTTGAAGAAAAAATGTGGTAAAATATCTTTTTAGAAGAAATTTTATAAGATAAATTTATTTATATACATACATATGTATATATATATATATATATATATATATATATATATATATATATATATATATATATATATATATATATATATATATATATATATATATATATATATATGTAATATATCAAAATTATTTAACTTTAATATTTCTTCAAAAGCCTCCTCTCTCCAATTTTAATTCATTTAAATATCTTTACCAGTCTCTAAATGGTTTAATCAACGAAGTATTTTCCACTTAACATTCCTTTCTGTCCTAAAACTGTAAACGTTCTGTCTATGCAGCAGTTTCCCAGGTGTTGGCGGAACATGTTTTCGCGTTTTGCTGATATTGCAGTTAATTCGCTTAGTAAGCTGTTTTTGTTGTGGGAAAATTCTTGTTGTCAGCGCTCTTGGGTGTACTTGTGTCAGAGCAGAGTGAACTCTGTGGGCTTTTGATTGTATATTGTCCAGAAGGATAGATGTGTGGTGTTGCCGCTCTGAAATAAAGTTTTAAATTAGACTTCTGAGCTCTCTTAAATATGAAGCCCAACTGCATTCTCATTACTTATAGCTGTTGAGCTTTCTCCTTGTGAAGGAGTGTTATAAAAAATGGATTACACACACACACACACACACATATATATATATATATATATATATATATACATATATATATATATATATATATATATATATATATATATATATTCTACATTTTTGCTTGTTTTGGGGAGAATTAGAATCCCGTTGTATATATAACAGTATTTACTCCAGAAAGAATAAAAGTAATATCGAATTTTATCGTGACTCTAATCCTTTTTCAAGCTACCTCTTCACTCCTGAATATTGAAGTCGTCACACTAATCAGCATCCCTTATTTGACTCATACATTTCATGGATTTATATACTTCATGTTTTTTATTTGTGAATTAATTTTCTATCTGGGTATTTAAGCGTTGTAAAATAAATCAGAATCAGAATTGCACTACACTTAACCGTATTAATTTGAAATTATAACAATTAGATTTTGTTGAAAATAAGAAAACATAAATGACAGCTAAGGTAAATCTAATAAACAATTTAAAAATGATACGGAAGTCTGAGCAGATATATATTATGAAAAAATAAGTAAAAACTTTTAAAAGATATAACTTGCAACTTTTTATGCTCAACGCAAACTTAATCATGAAATGAAAAAAATGACTAAAATTTTAAACATAGCATTATATAACAGTCTAAAACTAAATAGACTAAAACAACGGGAACTCAGTTTGCCTCGTAAATAAAGATAAATGTTTAAAATTTACAAATATTTCTGAATAAAGCTGCCACAGAGAAAACATAATAAAATAAGGTGTAAAAATAAAATTGAAATACAGTTTTTATACTAGTGTAAAATGTACACTTTGAAATGAGTAAAATAAAACGTTCAAAATGAAGTAAAAATTTGATATATTTTATTATAATTAATGTTACCGGAAAAAATATAATTTTAAATTTTATATTAAATAAATAAGAAAACTAAATCAAATTTGAAAAAAAAAGTTTTCGTAACATTTTGCATGGTGTCATGGATTACCCCTGTTCATAATTTCATACTTATAGTTTGTACAAATTACGCACAATAATTCTTTTTATAAATACACACTGAGCATTTATGTATTGTGGTAAATAAGAATTATTTGAAGTTATTATTCCACAAGAATAAAATTGATTTTATTATAGTTACAACATTTTATACATATAATAAAATTTAATAGAAAACAAAATTCATTTATAATCTCTTTTACTTAGGATTTTTTTAATCTACCAGGGTTCAAGTATGACAGTATTTGATCGTAAACAAAATTCAAAATTTCAAAGTTACTGAATGTGCGTTCTTTGAAACAATGTAAATTTTGAATCACGTATTTCTTCAGGAAATTACATTTTTTCTCATAACGGAGAAAAAGAATTTCACTCAATCACTGTCAAATAAACTTTTAACGGGAAATAAGTTTAGGTATCCGTCTACTTTTAAATCACGATTTCTAAAATTCAGAAAATCCTTTGGGGAAAATATAATCATTATTGATGAACTTAGTATGGTATTCGACTGAGTTTATATAGCCAAATTTAACCAAAAATAATAAATTTTTTGATTACTTTATTTGAGATCTTATGCTTTTTGCTATACAAACCAGTTTATGTTCAGTCAGCAAATTCATGCGAACTATAGTTAAGACTATATTGATTTTAGTTAAATATTTAAAAAAATTAACTTTAAAAGCAGTTTCTGTAGAATGAGAAATTTTAATTAATCAGTTATCGCTCAATATAACTTACCGGTATATCTTTATATTTTTAAAGCAGAATATATACTGATGAAGGAGTTATGGACTATGGGTTTAAATATATTGAGCTATTTTTGAAGTGTTACATTTATTTTTATTAATTTAAGTTCTAGTTAGTTTTTTTTTAGTTTTATTAGTTAAGTGATTTTATAAAGTTATTTTTCTTATTTTTCTTATTTTTATTAAGTTCACATATAAAAAAATATTAAAAATCAATGAAAGTATTATTCAGATGAGTATATCCTGAAAACTTCTTACTTTATATTTTAGATTTTATTTCATTAATTCTTAATTATCCAAAATGTTTATATTGCGCAGAAAGAATACTAAAATATATTTTTTTTTGGTAAGGGTTAAAGTCGGTAGTGTAATGTTTACTATGAGATAAAAATAATTTAAATTTTAAAACATTATTTATGAGAAAAAATAATGCATAAACACAATAAAAATTTAAATATTAAATTATACTTGATTTATTTTACATATATATATATATATATGTAATACATCAAAATTATTTAACTCTAATATTTCTTTTAAAAACCTCCTTTCCCCATTCTAATTCATTTAAATTTTTTTCCAGCTAAATAGTTTAATCAAAGGAGAACGTTTTACATAAAAATTTTCATAAAGCTGTCTATCCTAATAATGTAAGCTTCCTGTCTATTCAGCACGTTTCCCAGCTGTTGGCGCAAATGGTTTTTGCGTTTTTGATATTGCATTTAATTCGATTATTAATTGTTTTTTACTGTGGGAAAATTCTTTCTGTCATCGCTCATGGGTGCACCACTGTTGATCAGAGTGAACTCTGTGGCTTTTCTTTGTCTGTCGGGAAGTAGAAACGATGTGTGTTGTTGTCGCTCTGGAATAAAGTTTCAATTAGACTTCTACCGTTTCTCTTCAATATGAGACCCGTTGCATTTTTATTATGCTAGCTGTTGAGCTTTCTCCTTGTCAAAGTTTTATAAAAAATGGCCATACACACACACAACATATATATATATATATATATATATATATATATATATATATATATATATATATATACATATATATATTATATATATACTTTATATGTGTATATATATAAATATATATATATGTATATATATATTATATATATATATATATATATATATATATATATATATATAAATTTATATATATATATATATATATATATATATATATATATATATATATATATATATATATATATATATATATATATATATAATATATATATATATATATATATATTTACATAACTTCGATAACTATCCTATAAGTTGAATATGTTAATAGAAATTTTTATCAAGTATTTCTTTACTTTTCTTTCTGTCTCATATATCTTCTCATAAGTTTTTGTATATTATATGGTAATAAACACAATGTTCAAAATTCGATAGTCTTCCTTCTGTAATTGCAATATCCACTTACGTCACACGTTCATTTTATACATTATTGTTATACATATTTAATTGTGTTAAAAATGTGTTTTATAATTACATATTAAAAATATATAAACAAAAAATATATTTTTTTTTAAATGAGATTTACATGGTATGTATATAATATTTAATATGTAATACAAAATTTTGTAGTTTATATATATAAACCTTTAATATTCTTCTCTTGTTATTTATTATATATATATTAAAATATAAATATGCAT
The DNA here is from genome assembly GCA_032207245.1 of Pardosa pseudoannulata. Lineage (NCBI taxonomy): Eukaryota > Metazoa > Arthropoda > Arachnida > Araneae > Lycosidae > Pardosa > Pardosa pseudoannulata. The sequence continues at coordinate 111,808,834 of CM063509.1, forward strand.
ATATATATATATATCAAAATTTATATATATAATCTTATATATAAAGATGAATAGGTAACTTCGATATAAATATATAATATTTTTATATATATAGTTATCGAATATATATATATATATATATTATATATATATATTATATATTTATATATATATATATATATATATATATATATATATATATATATATATATATACTAGACAAGTAGACATATGTTATGACGCAATGTAAAACCAAAAATTATAAAATGTTTTGAAATAAATTATAAATTGGACCGTTTTAATGGAATAGTAAGGAAAAGTATGTTTTAAAAATACTTGACACCGCCACGCGTATAGTCATCCCGAATGCAATTAGATTGAATTAAAACTCTTACACCGTCGGTGTGGAGATTCGATCATGGGACTTCATACTGTTCGATCATACTGTAGTCCTTTGCGCATGCCACTGCGTCACAGATACTGTTATCTTATTTAAAGCAATAATACAATAATAGTTGAAGTAGAAGCATTTCGCCCTACCTATTCTGAACAGTATTAAGACAAACGTTAGCATTATTTTAATACTACATTTTTTAAACGTAAAAGAAAATTAAAATAAACATCGGCTAACTGCTGTACACACAGATTGATACATAGCCTTCCCCCCCCCCCCGAGTACTTATCGGTAGGGAAAGAAATTATCTTCAGACGTATGCAATACGTCACGGTTTGAAAGAAAATGCATGCGTAATATGCTAATATCGTCAGTGTTCATGAGATGGGTAATAAAATAAAATATTTAAATTACTTATTATATAATAGTTATTATAAGTATATAATTTTCTAACGGATACGTTGTTAATGAGGAATTTCAAGCGGCATTAGAATAATTCCAATAAGCATGTAATTATAGATTTAAAAAAAGAAAACATTTTATACCGGATGAAATTGTGAATCTAAACCATTCTCTAATCAACTTAATTACATACACACAATTTCATCAAAATCAGTGCAGCCGTTTAGGAGTTCTATTACAAACACACGGACAGAAGAATTTTAAATATAAAGATTATATGATTCATCAATTTTTTTCTTAGAACTACTTAGTGGCAATTAAAATCATCAAATATGAAACCCTATACTCTGAATAATACTGGGAAAGTGAAAGGCTAGAGCAGACTAAAAAGAAGATTTTAATGATTTAAAAATTGAGCCGAGAAGAAAATAAAAATTATCTAAAGGTAATTAACGGGAACTCTTTGTAAACAAAAGCCCTAATGAAACCCCTACTACCAGATTATTTCTTTCATTAAGGAAACGTTTTAAAATCAATCAATGAGCTATTTAAAATGAATAATGCCGATGAAATTAAGGAGATTCATTAAATGCATTCATTATAATCGCATTTGATGGAGTATTTTCATTAAATATAATGTTTAAATTCGCTTTAGGATCGATAAGGTATAGTATGAATATTTAATTCAAGTAATAAATACTTTTTAAAAAATTAACAGATAATACAGTTAAGATTACTAAGAATAACTATTAAGTAACTTATGTTATCATTTTGATTAGTGCATTTTAAATGAAAGAAATATTGATTATAGGCTAAACTGATTTAAGAATTATAAGAAAAAAAATATTGAGGAAGGTTAAAAGGTATTTTCATTCAATATAATGTTTAAATTCGCTTTAGAATCGATGAGGTTTAGTATGAATATTTAATTCAAGTAATAAATACTTTTTAAAAAATTAACATTTAATATAGTTAAAAAAAATATTGAGGAAGGTTAAAAGGTATTTTCATTCAATATAATGTTTAAATTCGCTTTAGAATCGATGAGGTTTAGTATGAATATTTAATTCAAGTAATAAATACTTTTTAAAAAATTAACATTTAATATAGTTAGGATTACTAAGAATAACTATTAAGTAACAACTGTTAACATTTTGATTAGTGCATTTTAAATTAAATAATATTGATTACAGGCTAAACTGATTTAAGAATTATAAGAAAAGAAATATTGAGGAATGTCAAAATGAATTTTCTTTAAATATAATGTTTAAATTCGCTTTAGAATCGATGAGGTCTGCGGTATTCGTTAAAGGTGACTGGGGCAAGTAAAATATGTGCATGGTGTGACATCGCTACACCCCATTGGCTTCACAAAGGGGTTTTGTTAAAACCCAGGGCAGGGCGTCACTCTGTCTGGGTTTTTGACGCTACACTACAAAGGATTGTTGCTTCGAACACGCCTCGAGATGTCTGACGGGAATCCGAAAGACAGATGGGACAACGAAATGTCAGACAGTAAGGCGCCCCCAAAGAAGCCAATAAGAGACTACCATGACGCCGACGAGAAAAGAAAAAGCTAATGGGAAGAGGCGAAAGGGTGACGTCAAACGGTTCGAGTTTTTCGCCGGAGAGTCCCCAGAAATAAGAACGGACAAAACTTTGATTTATGGCGGTTTTATTTATTTATTTATTTATTTATTATTTGTTTTTTTTTAAGTTTTCTCCAGTTTTTTGGTGGGACTCAAGGATGCCCAGTTGTACCCCTGTACAGCGGTATCTGTCGGCACCTGTCCGCAGATTGTTTTTTAGTTTCGCCTTGAACCTGGGACTTTTAGGTCCGTGCCAGATCACCTGAGTTCTGTGATTTCCATTTGGAAAATTTGTACATATTCCATTTTAATCAAGAATAAACGTTGTTATTGTTTCTAAGCTGTACGTCTTTTCATAACCACTTTGACACTCACCTGTATAATCCGTGACTTTAGCACAACTCTAATAATACGTTCAATGTCTGTTCTCTTGGTTCTGCTTCAAAATACTACACAGGCATGTTGGTCTTCTTACTGCCTAATTGAGGGATAGTCTTGGCGCGAGCAACTTCACTTCGTTCTTTCTTCGAATGAGTCCCCTTGTAAAATATGCTGGCAGTCACTTGAAATGTGCAAAACAGAGCAAAATGAAATATGTGTCTTTTGTCCACTTGAATAAAATCAATACAGCAATCTGCATTGCAATATACTATACTATTGACAAAAAAAATTTTGTGAAGCACTAATCCTTCAAGGTGTTTTGTGGTGATACATGAGATTACCAGCCTTTATCAAATTCCATTACTCACATTAATCTATCATTAAAAATACATTAAATGATTTTTTTTTTAATCACTTTTTTTTATAAATTTATTTTTTAAATTTTTATATTTTTTGTTTCTCTTTTTTTTTAAATAATTTTTTTCAATAAAAATATATTAATTAAATTTCTTTTTATATTTAATTAATACATTTTAATTTTTTATAAGCCCATATGTTAAAACGTTAAAAAAAAGTTTTTTTTTTACCTTAAAATTAAGTTTTAATAACCCAAATGAAATTTTAAAAAGTTCACCCACAATTATTTTAATGTATATGAGGAAAGTTTGGATATGTGTTGTTTTAGTCTATAAAAAATTAAGTAGCAAAGGCCATATTAAAAAATTCACAAAAACTCATTAAAAATAAATTTCTCAGAAATATAACCTGATTTTTAGAAAATTTTCTTTTTCTTTTTCTTGTTTATTTCTATATTCTGATTCAGACTAGATCCATCAGATTGTTCACTTTAAGTACATTTAAGAAAGTAGGTCCCCCTCAACGATCAAGTTTTATGCAGTGTCCTCTTCAATATTAGAAATGGTGCAAACAGAGATTTCCCTATTGTCCCATTATAATTTCAAAAGTTTAAAAAACATTAGGTTCAGTGCATTTAAAAATGCTCAGAAATCTTTTAATCCAAAGCAGTTTTGTCCCTACTGTCACCCTCATTGAAGCACCCGCAGCCTTGCTAGAATACCATGAATGTGATGGAAATTGCTTCCCACAGATTTGTACACAAGCTTTAATTTTTCAATACAGCTCAAGGTACTTCTGAGTACTAATAACCTGAGTCATGTTAGAGCCCTCCTTCGCCAGTACATCCACAATATCCTCATTTTTAATCCTCATACGACACAATTCATTGTAGATTGAGAATACTAGAACTGAACAGTCTTGAGTTTTTCTAAAATCCTAATTCCCCGTTAATCTCTGATACGTCTTCAATTTTGTAGGCGTTGTATTGTTCTTCGACGGACAAAAAAATTCATATTTCTCTGGATAAATGTCTCACTGGAATACAATCCAAAACAATGTCTATGGCTGTCAATTCAGAAGTAAAAATGGAACAATAATCTGTGTTCCTACGATTGAGAAATATCTTTTCTTCACCAATCTTAATAAATGTCCCACTTCCGGTGAATTCTCGATTCATACTGCCATCTGTATAAACCAAAGCTGTCTCAACAAGAATACTGATAATCACTTCAAGAGCAACTTACCTTAACTATTCAGGACATTATGAGATCTTATTTGTGTGGGTGGATAATTCTGAATGGAAAAATACCCCAGGCAGAAGGTCCAATGGAGATATGAAAGTCTTCAAAGAATCAAATTCAACAGAAGAATATAACGCATCCAATTTCTGTGCATGTTCAAGAGAGGGATTTTCCTTTCCTATCTTTGATTATTTTACCAACCACGTACAGATTCTACAGTACAATACTAATCAATATTACTCAATAGCTTGCTGAAATATTTTATGAAGACTCTGTATACATCTTACCAACAAAAGCTGCAAATCAGCTTCATAGAGGAAATATCGATTGTAGTGCTATTGCGTAGATATGTATTTAAGCGTGTCGCGATCAACTTCGATCTAGCTTTTTAAGATTAGTAATATACGACTAGATAATATTGATAACGGTATTCCAGAATAAACATAATTGAGGAGATATAAATTGCGTTCAAGGTCCAATCACATCCGGTCATAAACTTCAATGCGATAAGTATCTTTCTATTTTTATTTAAAAAAAATCAATATGATTAAGAAAATTTTAATACGATTTATTTAATTATGCTTGAATTTATATGAGAACAGATTTTCATATATCTACATTAATAAAAGAAAAGATTCGTAACGTGCTCTATTCCCGTAAAGAAGTGGCAATCTAAGAAAAAAAACAACCACGTTTAGTTTTGATCGCTACGGTCTAATTTTGCAACACAAATCCAGGAAATCCACCTAGATACAAATTTTCGTGATTAAATTTAAAACTTATTTTGTTCAAACTGTTTAATTTAATACACATTAAATCCTGTTGAATATAACACACAAAGCAAACAACTATTAAGCTGACTTTCTTTTATTAAACATTTTTTATTTTAAAGACAAATGTATTAAAAATAAATCGTAAAAATACTATACTCAATATTTTTTATTCAGGTATCTTATAAAGCGTCTATGTTTATTTTACTGATGCAATGAAATAATAGTTCAATCCCAAACATGCGTTTTTAATCTATTAATATTCACACTTTTCTGCAGATTCTTTAGTGATGAATATTTTAAATCTAAGCTATTACAGACTCCTGGAATTAAGCAAAATATAAATTTAGGAAAAAGGAATTCGTTATTTTAAACGATGAGTTAAAGATACAAATATCATAGGGAGGGTACACTTATAAAAGATAATTTCCGTTGTAAGAGAGTTACTTGTTTCCATATTCAGGTAATATATTACGAAACCTAGCAAAACAACGTGTAAGGGTACACATTTATTCATCAAAAACATATGTGGTACAATATTTTAAATGTTGACATCTAAAAATTTTAATTAATGCTACATAAATGTATAACGAAACGATTATTTACATTATGATAAATAATTTTCATATAAATAATCTTACTGTTTGTATTTAAAGTTTATTTTACAAAATCCATGAAATATAGTGAACTCTGCTTAATGTGATCGTGGTTAATGTTATCAATCGCGTATTGCTATCGCAATCACTTGGTCCCGATTTTCTCTATTTATTTGTATGTTAAAATAATCGTTTTATGTGATCGTTACATCGGTTAATGGGATCAGTTTTCGAACCTCATTTTAACAGGAAAAGGTATATTCACTATATATTCAGAAGGAACCTACTCTTCTCCTTCCCTTCGTTGTTGAACAAAGCAGTAGGGTATTACACGTTTCTGGTATTTTTCAGAAATACGCACACCCTTGTGGTCAGTTGTTGTCAGATAAGCAGAAGGCAACACATTCTAATCGGAACTGAGAAGGAGCGTATGCACATTTTATGACTTGCTCGCTGACATGCAGCTTATCGATATGGAAGCCGGAAAGCGAAATGACTTAACATTAAAACAAAAGATCAACATTTTAAATCGTTATGACAGGTTGATTATGATTACGAACAATTTATCAATGAGTTTCTTAGAAAAAATTGTAGACAGTCAACAACTGATCAATATTTTTCATAATGTATACAATTCTTATGTTTTAAAGGATAATATACAGTATGTAAATATAAGGTCTGTTTTTTTTCATTTTGTTTTGAAATTTAGTAAGTGCTTTAGTAATTAAAGGTAGGCGGTAAAGTTATCTAATTTTGCATATCGTTTATTGTTATCAAAATCACTGTGTCTCAAGCTGATCATATTAAGCGGAGTCCAATGTATATATTTATCGGAAGCATGAATTTAGCCTAGAGTTTTAATCTATCTTCAAAGAGGAGCACAAAGGCTTTATTATAGGACAAACTGTATGCTTTGAAATAAGTAATGAATTTAGTTTGGCATTATTTTACCTAGTGAAGAATGCGCGGATTTCCAGTGTGATAGCAAGACATTTTCAATCGATTTATATCAAAGAGAATCATAAACTGAATCTGGTTCCTTTTTAATTGTCTGGATTACACTCAATTAATTTCTCCTTTAAAATTTGAAATAATTTCTTCTGCTATAACCCAGGATACGTAATTTAACGGAAGAAATAGAGAGGCCTATATTTCTCTGTTCGAGAACCCAGCTATGTAAATCGTCTTCTAATGCAGGTCATTGTTTTTTTTTTTCATGACGATTGGATCACTTTCTTCTAATATTTTTAACGTTTCCTTTCGCTTACGCCTATTTCTTATTGCTTTCTCATCGACCTTCTGAATTACTGTCATCTTGAAATCATCAGTAAAACTGTGACTAAGTTTTAAAGAGATAATGAATGTTCAATACTACTTCAAATCAAATCTCTGAAAACAAAACACTCTGTTACAATTGATTCTCGTGAAGAAATGACCTTCGACCCTCAAACTTTCATCTTGAACATATCCAGTCTGTGTTGTCATTCGAAGCTGTAAATAGTGACTATAGATACTTTCGCCGTACTCCAGGACACAATTTAAGATTGCTCTACTTGCTACTACTGATTCGTTTTGCTTTATGGGATGTATTTTTTTATTGTTATTCCCTATACAATATGATGTTTTCTTGTCTCGTGAGTCTTGTTTTTGTTAATAGTTGATCATTGCCCACTCGCACGACGTGCTTCCCCCCCCCCCCTTCTCCTCATTTTGATGATCTGAGCAATGAACAACCACAGATAGTCCGCACTGGCAGATAGTCTGCGGCTGAAGAAGTTTGCTTTTTAAACACAGATAGTCTGCGGACTATATGTGCGAAATTAAGGTAATATTTTTCTAGACTAGATATTTATTTGCTGATTAAATTTGCTATTCAATATAATTTTAAATGTTCTTTTAATATTTTTGGTTTTCCAGTCTTTGTGTTAATACTTTTTGGGTTTCTTGCTTCAATGAAAAATACAATGTAAAATATGTAATTTCAAACTAAAAATAACCTTTTTGGAAAAACCTTTTAGAGTTTGTTAGATGTGAAACAGATTAGGGGTAGGGGGACTGGAGGATTCAGTGTCTAGGATAGGCAGTAAGGAAGTGAATCAGCAAATAACACGCGTACTGAACAAGGTTGGGAATCATTGGTTTTAAAATACGCAAATGTGTTCCCGATTCATATAGTGACGATGGTATGAGAAATGTCTTACAAAGTTTTATAAATGCGAAGTATAACACTTTTATTCTTTTAAAATACGTTCTATAAAATATAATTTTTAAGGAAAATATTATGTAATTATAATTTATTTCCTTAATCCAGACATCTGTAACAATAAGTTACTTTCGGTTCAGCTTTTTTTTACCCCTTCTCGTGAGCCATCGTCAATGATATATAGTACAGGACCGGTTTGAACCAGAAGAAACTTCAGACTTCTCCAAACCAATAGAAGGGCAAGTTGGTTTGGCAAGATTCTAACCCCTCGGTTCTGAGTGGACCCTTGCTTTTTCTCCGCGGGGCAGTCGGATGTTTTTACAGGACAAGTTGGACCAGAAGAGAGAAGAGGGTGAACGCTGCTGGTATCCGCTTCTTGTGGGATAAACAATTTTTTGGAGTGACACAAGAAAAAGGAATTGAGACGCCCTTTTGCAGGGCCGACGCCGACTCAAAAGCAGTCTTCGATATCTGCAAATAATAAGTTCCTTCCAGTTGTATACCTTAGGCATTTAATTTTATAAAATTATTTAATCAAGACATATTTGTAAATGTGTTTTTTAATGAGTTTATATTTCTTCTTTCTCAAACACTAGGCCAACGTAACATTATTTTTACAACATCCAAATGTTTGATTTCTATATTCTATGTCTCTACACTTACAAAAATCACTACTGCCTAGTATAATTTTAAATACATTTAATTGTATGTTAGCCCTGAAACTCTTACAATTGCTAATTAACTAAACAAAAAAGAAAAGTAATATATGCTATAGATCACATTCAGCTTTACTATTACGCTTTTTAACGAAATCCTAAAAACAGCACTCTGTTGCAGAGAAGAAAAATAACGTTTCAGAAAGAATGCAAGCAGTTTTGACAATTACATAGTCTCTGAAGAATGTTAATTAACAACACCGCAAAAATAACTGACTTAAAGAACCTCGTATTTTGTAATAAATTAGATTAATTGCAACGAATTCTTTAACTATCTTTAGCTAAGCATATTTCTTTTTCAGAGAGTTGAGTGTGTAAATCAATAGCTATAAACCATGTGGCAGATATTTACTCATATAAATGATAATTGTAACAATAAAAATGTTTACGAAAAACTATTTACTTTTTTATTTTTTTAAAGTTTTTAGCCAGTATATTGAATATCTCGCATTGCCTAATTTTGCAATTCTGGTTATGTTATTATGATTATGTTAAATTGAACTTTTATTATGATTCTGATCATTTTACTTATTGTAGAGTGTTCCCTCGTCAGTTCGCGCTTCATGTTTTTAGGCTTCCGGGCTTCGCGGGTTTTTCCAAAATATTCATCAAAAAAATAAAAAGGAAAAAATACAACCATATCTGCAGCCACATTACGGAAAGGAGCTTTGTTTCATGTTGATGCGAGAGAGAGAAGGATCCCTGTATGTGAAATAAAGAGATAAGTTTCTCTCGGAGTACATACCACGGGCTCGTGAAGTGTGTACAAGTGAGGAAGAAAATAAAGAGGAAGAGGAAGAACAAATTGAAAGGTGTGGCCTTTCCCTGGAGAATCTGCTACAATTATGCAACATGGCAAGAATTTGCACAAGACATTAACCTTTTAACTGTCACTCCCGAGTATTACTCGGGGTATTTTTTTATTAATGAATCGTATTTTTATACACGAATATATATCATGTACTTCAAAATATAAATTTTTAAATACTAAGTATAATTCATTTTGTAGTAAACATTTGAGTTTTACAAGAAAAAAAATTTGACAATTTGTGTACTCAAATCATCAAAAAACTTGACAGTTAAAGGGTTAAAGACAATATTGTTCAAATGTCGAGTTCAGTAATCGCGTTGACTGGGTTATGTCCTTGTACAAATTAATTTTGAAGGAAAACGAAAATCAAAGACAGCAATTACCCATCAACCATGTTCCTCTCCAAGGTCTACCACCGTCAGCGCCTCCAGCAGATCAGTCTCCGAGTGAGCCTAAAACTTCTACAAGTACCAACACAAGACTCTTCGCCTCTCTCAGAAAGCAACGCTGATTAATGTTTATTACTCTATAAGGTTTTGTAATTAACCTTAGTAATCAGCACTGACACGTTTAAGTAAATACATATACTATTGCAATTTTTGTCTTAAATGTGTAAAGTATAAATACTGTTTACATATTTAAAACATTCGTGTATACATGAAAATTCCTAGGGGAAAATTCTACTTCGCGGTTTTTCAGCTTTCGCAGAAGATTCTGATCCCCCATTAACCGCAAAAATGAGGGATCACTGTATTTAAAAAAATATATGCTTATCAGATCATATCTGCAAAGTGCTTACTGAGAATACTGAATATCTGACACTAACTACTTTAACGATACTGGTTATGTTGTGATTATTTAAATCGATTGTAATTACTATACTCCTCTTTTGATTTTTTTTTTATTTTCTAAGCATGTATCCATATTATATCTTTGAATTTATCAGTAAACATATCTATCTGTTATATTTTCTCAGAATTCTAATATTATAAAATACAATTTTTAAAAATAACTGTTTAACTGTTTACCCGGCATTGTTTCAATAATGAAACTTGATTTTTAAACTAAAAAATTCACATGTATAAAAAATCTTATCAGTATCTCTTTTACATACAATTCAACACGATATTATAAAATATGTTTTACAATACATTTTATTTTGTTTAG
>CM063509.1:111824439-111829439 GCA_032207245.1 Pardosa pseudoannulata
ATTTGTATGAATATGCTACATATCATGGCAAAAAATACTGTCGTCTTTAAAACGTTCGAAATCCACCCCTTCGCCCCTTTTCGAGAGTTTAATACCATTGTTTCAAGCCCTATTTTCCCTGTTAAGAGAAGGCTATTAAATTTATCCATTTATCACTTAATAAATAGGTAAAAATAACAATTTTTTCTAGCATTGTGACGTCATGCGTTTAAACATCTCATTTAATTATTTCATATTTTAAACCATTTAAATATCGTCTACACTATTATAATATATTTTACCACTGAACGTAGATATTAAGTAAATGATTTTCTTTTATATTTGGCTTAAATAATAGATTAGGTACTTATGTGACAATTTTAAATTTAATCATCGATTATTTTTTGTTGCAATGAAATTTTTATCACCGGTATTAACAATTAATTGTTTTCATATAAGTCTAGGAGTCTATTTCACGGACTCATAAATATCTAACTTTTAATTTATATATATTTGGATATTAAGAAGTTTGTTTGTGTGTTTGTTTATTATACATAACCAGATGGTTTGACTCAATGAATTCAATGTGATTCTAAACTGCATTACAGGATCGGGAGACTCTAGAGGAGTATGATGATAAATAAATTATTGAGAGTGAACCAGATAATTCTCAGCCAAAAAACAAACCATTTTTCACCTGCCTCATTGGGTACTTAATACTTCTGGAATATTAAAAATTTTACTAATCCCGTCATATGATGGGCTATACGCTAATGTCATAATATTTATCAATTGTTCATTATTTAAAGATAAATAAACAAAATAGTTAATATTAAGATGTTATAATTATTAGAGTTTAAACTAACTAGTTTCATGAGCTTTTAAAAATATGAAAAAAATAATCATGTTATACGCCAATGATCCAATAATGGAACATGGTTAAAAAAAAACCCTAAAAAATTTTTTTCACCTAATTTTAAAACTTTATTGTATTCATAAACTCTTAAATTATCCGTCTACGTTGAAAACGTCAGTTTTTGCCAAAAATCATATTTTTTTTTTTCACTTCTCTATTGAAAAATTTCAACTTTTAGGCTTCTAAATCTGCTTTTGTTTTGTCTCCACGGAATTCTAAATAAAAGTTACAGCTCTTTAAACATCAGTGATAGCTGTCAAAACAAAACGAAAGTAGCGACTTCGGAACCGAAAGTTGTGATTTTAAAGCCTTTTAAAGAGCATTTTTTCGATAAAACTTTTTAATTTTTCATGAAGTTTAATTTAAACATTTTTCTAGTATTTTTAATAATTAGCAACTTGGCAATTGGAAAGTTTTGAAACAAGAAAGTTTGGGATAATTTTAAATATGTATTTTAATTTTTTAACAGTTAAAGTGGTTTTGATAAACTTCAAATGCGTTATTCTCAGAACGGTATTTTTAATAAAATGTTGAAACTTGAAATGCGATTTCTCAAAAAGTTCTTAAAATATTTTAATGAAAATTATTATGAATGCTTTTGATAGTATTTACTAGTAAATGACCTAAAAGCTTTAAATTTGGATAATTTTTAATGATGTTACACTCATAGTTAGATATAAAGGTAATGAAAATTCGTTAAAAATTCAATGTGTAGGATTTTGGAGGACTAAAAGTTTTTACCAAATGTAAATTAAGCAAAGATTTTAGATGATTCACTAGTCCAGTGTACAAGAAACGTGTTGCATCAAAAAATATTGAAATAATTTAATTTATTAAAAAATTAGACCTTTTAAAAAAACCTGATTTTTTTACTAAATTTTCTTCATTTATTTGAAATTTTATAAAAACCTTTCCTGGAATAAATTTTTTAAGTGCAATTATGTATGATAATATAAAATATAAATCTGAAAATGTAAAAACACGAACCAGTTTCTAGGTTTAAAGAAGAAAATTCTCCGAATGTAGACTGATACCTGAATTAATATAATAACCAAATTTCAAATTATTTGGACAATTCTTTCTTAATTCGGCTTTTAAACAGTTAAAAATTGAATTTATAAAATACCTTAATTTTAATTCACTCAGAAAATAGTATATTGAATATAAATTTTGCTTCATGGAGTTTAGAATAATTTCTCTCTTAGATGCAATTTTTTTCAAACTATTTATAGTTCCTACTTTTAAGCAACTATAGAAAGTTTTCATCTTATGTCAAATAATACACAGAAACGTTAAAATCCATAGATTTATTTTTAGTCCTGACACACTCAAATTTCTCCTTTTGTATTCTCTTTCCTTGTTTTCTTTTTGCTTAAAATATACGTTATGCAACAAATAATGTAAATATAGAAAATTCTTATTCCCAGCTACTTTAGTTCGTAGCTACGTATTCAAACTGCACGCGCAAAGCACATACATAACCTGAAGGACGCATTTATCATTCTGAATAAGAACATTTGTGTGCTTTCATGGATGGAAATTTCATTTTTCATTTTCGAAACATTCTTTCGTTCCATTTTGTTTTCAGCGGAAATTTCGAAGAATAATGATGTCTTTATTATCTACAATATTCCTTGAAAGACGAGTTGGTTTTCATGGCACATTCAGTTTAATACGGTGCACCTTAAGAATAGGTCGCCGCTTGGCGATTTTTGTGAAGATATTAGAGCTGTTTAGGATTCAAATGTATAAAATAGAAAGATTCTTTCCTAATTACAGTAGTCAGTATAAAAGTACTAACGAAAATTGAAGAGTAAAATTAAAAGAAAGTTCTTTAAAAAGATAATATAATTTCTATTTATAGAAAAATAATAATGATAATAATTATAATAAAACATTTACCAGCTATATCATACATACAATAAACGATGGCCATGAAAAAGTTAAATATGTGACGTTTCATGGATGGAAATTTAATTTTTAATTTTTATGTATAAATTTTAATTCCGTTCTGTTATCGGTGAAAATTTGGCACAATAATTCTTTAATATTTACAATATTCCTTAGTAAATGAGTTGGTTTTAATGCCCCGATCAGTTTAATATGGTGTACCTTTAAAAAAGTTCACACTGGCGATTTTTGTGAAACTATTGGCACCGCTTAGGATTCAAATCTATAAAATAGAAAGATTCTTGCTTAATTATAATAGTCAGTAAAAGTAATAACCAAAATGGAAAAATAAAATTAAAAGAAAGTTTTTAAAAAAGATATTATAATTTCCATTCATAGCAAAATAATAAACATAATAATTATAATAAAACAGTTACCAGCTCTCTCATACATACAATAAACGATGACCATGAAAAAGTTAAATATGTGCAGTTTCATGGATGGAAATTTCATTTTTAATTTTCATGAATAAATTTTCATTCCACTCTGGTATCGGTGAAAATTTGGAACAATAATTCTTTATTATTTACAATATTCCTTAGAAATGAAGTTGGTTTTAATGCCCCAATCAGTTTAATACGGTGCCCCCTAAGAATAAATCGCCTATTGGCCATTTTTGTGAAGCTACTGGCACCGTCTAGGATTCAAATATATAAAATAGAAAAATTCTTGCCTAATTACAGTAGTCAGTAAAAGCAATAACGAAAATTAAAGAGTAAAATTAAAAGAAAGTTTTTTAAAAAGATATTATAATTTCCATTCATAGTAAAATAATAATCCTAATAATTATAATAAAACAGTTACCAGCTCTCTCAAAATGCGTACAATAAACGAAGGCCATGAAAAAGTTAAATATGTGCAATTTCATGGAGGGAAATTTCATTTTTAATTTTCATGAATTATTTTTCATTCCATTATGTTTTCAGTGAAAATTTGGAAGAATAATTCTTTATTATCTACAATATTCCTTTGAAAATGAGTTGGGTTTTAATACCACAATCAGTTTAATATGGGACTCCTTAAGAATAGGTCGCCTCTTGGCGATTTTTCTGGAACTAGTGTCACCGTTTAGAATTCAAATGTATAAAATAGAAGGGTTCTTGCCCAAGTACAAAAGTCAGTAAAAGAAATAGCGAAAATTGAACAGTAAAATTTAAAAAAAAATTATTTTTAAAAGTTATTATAATCTTTATGCATAACAAAATAATAATGATTACCAGCTCTCTCGAAATGCTTATAATAAACGATGGTCATGAAAATGTTAAATTTGTGTGGTTTGATGCATGGAAATTTCATTTTTAACTTTCAGGAATTTTGTTTTCTTTCCATTTTGTTCTCAGTGAAAATTTGGAAGAATAATGATGTCCTTATTATCTACAATATTCCTAGAAAGACAGGTTGGTTTTCTTGGCACATCCAGTTTAATAGGATGCACCTTAAGAGTAGTTCACCTCTTGGGAATTTTGTGAAACTATTGGCGCCGTTTAGGATTCAATTCTATAAAATAGAAAGATTCTTGCCTAATTACAGTAGTTAGTAAAAGTAATAACAAAAATTAAAGAGTAAAATTAAAATACAGCTTTTTAAAAAGATATTAATTTCCATTCATATGAAAATAATAATGATAATAATTATAACAAAACAGTTACTAGCTCTCTCAAAATGTGTACAATAAACGATGACCATGAAAAAGTTAAATATTTGAGCTTTCATAGAGGGAAATTTCATTTTTCATTTTCGAAATATTCTTTCGTTCCATTTTGTTTTCAGCGGAAATTTCGAAGAATAATGATGTATTTATTGTCTACACTATTCCTTGAAAGACGGGTTGGTTTTGATGGCACATTCAGTTTAATACGGTGCAACTTTAGAATAGGTCGCCTCTTGGCTATTTTTGTGAAGCTACTGGCGCCGTTTAGGATTCAAATCTATAAAATAGAAAGATTCTTGCCTAATTATAGTGGTCAGTAAAAGTAATAACGAAAATTAAAGAGTAAATTTAAAAGAAAGTTTTTTTTTAAATATATTATAATTTACATTCATAGGAAGATAATAATGATAATAATTATAATAAAATATTTCCTAGCTCTCTGAAAATGCGTACGATAAACGATGAAAATAAAAAAGTTTAACACTTCGCAAGCGGGGAACGTAT
>CM063509.1:111834439-111861939 GCA_032207245.1 Pardosa pseudoannulata
TGAAACCACGTTAGAAGATATATTAATAATTAGAGGCAATTTTCATATGTTAAATAAATAATAGATTTTTTACATAATTATTGCAAGGCCAAGTGCACGATGTGAGAGTCAAACGACGAATGTGGGTAATCATGAACCTAGTTGTCAAATGCGATTTTGATAATGGATAACAATGCCAATGCTCGCCGCTCTTATCGTACCTGCTGTTTGTATCAATTCACATAGTGTACCAATTAAAAAAAGAATAAAATCTTCTAAATTTTGATAGAATTACATTTTTTGTTTATGATAGAATTATATTTTTAGTACAAATAAGAATATACATAAAATGAAATTATTCATTTGGAACTGAAACGAAAACAGTTCTTTTTGGCGAAGCGAAAACCGGAAGTGAACCGAAAACCGTTATTTTTGGCGGAGCAAAAACCGGAACTGAACCGATATTAATTTTTTAGTTGAACCGGAACGAAAACCGGAACAAAAAAAATTACGGTTCGAAGCCCTGAGTAAGAGAATTCCGTACAGGCCATGTGGGAATTTTAATTTAAACTAATTACCTTTGTTATGACTGTAAGCTTGGTGGCATAAAGTATTTTTAAATTATTTTTTTCTCCTTACAATTCCTTCAAAAAGGTTCAAGTTATAATTTTTGGATTTACAGCGTTGAAACAGAACAATGTCAGTCTGGTCCTCTACTGATAATGTATTTTTTCATATTGCCGCCACAGCTTTTTGTTACAAGAAATGCTTCTGAAATTATTTTGGTGTTTAATATTTTTTAACGAAACATTGTTCTGAAACTGAAAAGCAAACTAGTTCCAAATGTGTTCTGAACTAAAAATGAATAGTTATTTGAATTGAGTAATTGGTTAAATTGATATTAATTTCTATCAAATCAACAATAAAAACTTAGCATACAAGCTATATATTTCTTGCGTTCGTTTAAATATTTCTTTTATTTCTACCTTAATCACGTTGTGGACTTCTCTCTATGATTTTCATCACATGTCATAATTTGAAATATGATTTAAAAAATCACAAGTCTAAAGCAATATAGAAGGGAAAATATTCTAATATGGCTATGATAATGTGTACTACAAGTCTGGAACGGTAAAATACAGCCTGAAATAGAAGCTTTAATGTTATAATGAACAATTTATGTATGTCGGAAAGCAAAACTAATTTAGTGGGAATGTGCAATACAATTTGCAATGATAAATTTTAGAAAAATATCACAAAAATGGAACATTACGCTATTACTTAATAGTGATAATAATAGAGGCCAAAAGCTCTATACTTAAGAAAACATAGTTTAAAGAAGGCATAATTTAAGTTAACCCCTTCCGGTAAAATGACGAGTCTAGCTCGTCATTAGTTTTTCATTCCATACCGCACAATGACGAGCTACACTCGTCATGCGATTAAAGTTACTGTTAAATATGATAATTAATTTAGTTTAAAATTTCTAGTGTACTGAATTTGGCAACACTTTTATCACTTGTGAAAATCACAAGTCACTATTGCATATTGTTTACTTATAATTTCTTGGTACAAGTCATTGCCAAATTAATGAGTCAGAATAAAAGAAAACCTACTAAGAAATGCCGTGTGTGTTACAAGAATCAAATTAAAAGTGAGACTACTTGGCGGTGTAAACAATTAAGAATTCCTTTGCACTTTGTTTTGAAAAGTACCACTAGCTTGAAGACTATTATCTGTATACCTTATTAATGTTTTGCTTTGATATTTTCTTAATTTTACTGTTTCTGATATTATTTAACACTATGTAAAAAGTGGATTTTAATTAAGAATATGTAAGAATTGTAAAATGAAACAAGTTTTTTAAATAAAAATTAAATGGTTATTTCATGCACAGTTTTCATTATTAGGAAGCTTTAACACCCTCGCACTTCCTCATAGGAAAGAAATTAACTACTATTCCTTCCAGCCCTACAAATTCTGAAACATCTTTAAATCGTATGTGGAAAAATTGCCAGCATTTGATGGACTCCTTTTGGAAAAGATGGCAAAAGGAATATCTCATGGACTTGCGTACATTTCACCAAGTGAGAAACCCATTTGAAACAAATAAGATCCGGAAAGGGGATATTGTCTTACTACAAGAAGATGTTCGACCTCGCCACACCTGGAAAAAGGCCCGTGTTGAGGAATTAATCCTTGGCCGCGACAAGAAAGTTCGTACTTGTGTACTACGCACCAATGGACGCACTATTACTCGACTTGTGCAGCTGGTCATGCCCCTGGAGGTTGACCAGGGTGGGGAGGATGTTGCGGCGAATGTAAAACGTGCTAGTAATAACTAGCATTTCACTTTTTTGAGAATGGCATCACTTACGTTGTTAATTATATAAATGTTTTACTTGTTCTTTTTTATTATAATTGTAAGTTAGGAAATAAATACGTGTGTAAAATTACTATCTCCTAACAAGTTTGAAGCAACTAGTTAGTCTAAAATTTAATCATGATACACCGTGTTCATTCGGGAAATAATCACACAGTGCGGAATCAATACAATTTAATTCTAGTTCATAATATATATATATCCCACATATAGAGATTAAAACTATTAATATATTTTAAGAAAGCTTTTATAATGGTACAGTGCAAAATAAGAATCAATGCAACAGAGAGTAAATGTATACAATGTAATTCCAAATAATTTCTTGGTTAATGATGTTTATAACTTATACTTCATCACATAGATTGATTGTTAGCTCTATGCTGGGCTGTTACATAGTTTAAATTACTTACAAATTAGAGCTGATATTATAGTCTAAACACGTAGTGTGCTATGCATTGATAACGGAATTTATTGTTAGGCATACAAGTGTTCAGTCTTCATAAAAGACTTATTATTTAATTTTAATTGTTTAATAAGGCGATTTCACGCAGTAGGGCAAATTTTCAAATTATGACAATTCTGGCTTTAATTTTAAACGGAATTGCAGTTTATTGTTTATCTATCGGCTGTTGTAAACATGAAAATGAATGGGAAGGGAATTAGAGTAGTTCGTGGCGTTGCAACGAATTGCCTTATAATTCATATCAATTATTTTATTTTTTATTTTGTATAGTTTCTGTTTAAAGGTTGATTGTATTTCAACAGATGGCATCACTATGTAACGGTTTTTATTGTTTTATTTGTTTTTAGTGGTACTATTGAAGAATAGGGCGCCCCTTGGAAAATTTGGTGAACTTATTGGCAATGTTTATTAAGACACAAAGTTATTTCATCCGAACAACATTGTATACCTTTCTATTTGGGTGACTTTAATTGATGTTGATTGCGCCATTGTTATAGAATTATATACATTTTCTTAATTAACGAAAACCACTCAGAAAGCAGACATTTACATTTATGAACAATTAATCCTTTAACAGTTTACAAAGCCAACAGCTCCAAATTATTAAAAATTAGCCATAGTGAACCTTTAATGGTTCATTATATCTAATATTTTTTAGCATTACATGCGTTTAATATATAAGAAATAGGTTCCACAAGAAGAGCTGGATACAATATAATATAAATTAAAATATAGATACAGATTGTTTCGACACGGCGAGATCAGGCGAATAAGTGGTACAGATGCATTATAGCCGCAGTGTTTTTTTCTCGCCAAACTTGGCGATTTTGTGTGGCAAACTTGGCGATTTTGGGGGCGATGACTAGGTTGCTGTATATGCCCTAACTTTGATAGGGGAATATGGAACCTTCTATATGTTCTTGCATCCTATTGATGCACGTGATTTTTGACGTCATTACCCGGCTATCTATGCAAATTTTCTGTACTAAATGTTCTTTTCGTTCCAGTAGTAGGTTGTCTCGTAGGTAGGTAAGTTATTTTTGGTATTTAGTTATGGCGGATGTTCTTATTTCTGTTTTAACTATTTGTAGCATTGTGAAGAAATATCAAGAAATTCTTAGACCTGAGGTTGGATTTGCATTTCATTCAAAACGGCACGTTTGTGGGGATGATGGAATTCCGAATTTGAGTTTTTTTATGTATTTGGTTAATAAAAAGGAGCTATTTCAAAGTCTTTTAAGGGAGGTAGGGTTGTTAAAGAGTAGTTATGTTTGTCCTAAATGTGGGGAAAACATGAAAATTTAACCGGAAAGGGGTTGGTGTTTGCTCTTATCGTTTTCTGGGATTTAGTTAATTTAGTTATGACAAGTGAAGTTATTTCGGTTTTGAAATTGTTAAAAAGCATCAAAATATTCTAAACCAAACAAGATGCTTTAATTTGGAACATTTTGTTTTTGTTCTTATCGTTTTCTGGGATTTAGTTAATTTAGTTATGACAAGTGAAGTTATTTCGGTTTTGAAATTGTTAAAAAGTATCAATTATTTCGGTTTTGAAATTGTTAAAAAGTATCAAAATATTCTAAACCAAACAAGATGCTTTGGTTTGGAACATTTTGTTTTTGTTCTTATCATTTTCTGGGATTTAGTTTAGTTATGACGAGTGCAGTTATTTCGGTTTTGAAATAGTTAAAAAGTATCAGGATATTCTAAGTTAATTGGTTTGGAACATTTTCATTTTGTTCTTTTATAATATATTGTGTTTACTCTGTTGACACATATCTTAAATATTACTAATCTGTTATTTATTTTTTAAAAAACGTAAAAAATGATGATTATTATGCTAATTTTATTTTAATAATACTTTAAATTGTTAATTTGTGTCCTTTTAAAGTTTAGTTTTGTTAATGTTGTGTTTCAAATATGCCACGTGACCGCCGCTATTTTTTTTTTTTTTGTGATCTTTCAGAAAACACGCACCGCCGCCATGTTTTTCTACTTGAAGACTTTTCAAATCATGCGTTTTTCTGTTGGTCGCCAAAAAAAAAACATGGCAGACGGGACCGGCGACTATAATACATCTGTTCCGAATAAGTTACTCTACCATGCTCAAAGCTTTATCGCTAAGTTGGGGGGTGCACCCTGGTTTTTACTCAAGCCGTTTTTAGTATCCAAGGCTAGAAAAGATGGCTGTTAGCTTGGTATTATGTGTGTGTGTGTAATTCTATTAATTTTTTTACTGTAATCCATTCATATTCAATGTTAAACATGTGTTTTTAAAACCTAATTCTAAATTATAATTTAATTTTATATGCTTCCAATTCTTCGTGAAGTGTTTCATCATTAAAGACAATAGACTTTGTTTTAGCTCATCATTTCGGTTTCAGTACAGATGCATTATAGACGCCGTCTTTTTTTTGTCACCAAATTTGGCGATTTATTGGCAGTTTTATGGGGTGATGAGTGGTTTGGTGTGTTTGGCCTGACTTTGGTGGTGGGGTATGACAGCTACGATAAGATTTTACTTTTCTTTTATTACAAGGAGGAGTTGAGGGGAAGGGAGAACCTTCCCTGACATGTTAGATTTTTATAATATTACTGCTTATTAACCCATCCACCGACAACCTTCCCCACCTTTTTCCCTTTCAAAACGGTCACCCTTTTCGTAAACTCCAGACGGAACTTACCGTACCATACTAGAGTTGCCGGTTTAAAAGTTGTCAGGCTAGTTATAAGTTATTTTCCCTACAAGGTAAAGGAGTTCCGTTACGCAAAATTAGTTTAATTTATTATCGCTTTGCAATATTTTTTTTTCTCAAAAGTGTGTTATACGAGTGTGAACAAAAAGGTGTCGACAGGTGCGTTTTCGAACAGGAATTCGCTGTCGAACCCCAGTCCACGCGTCCGTTCAGTGGGTTTAAAATAATATATATTGTGCTTGTGCTGTTGATATATATCATACATATTACTAATGTCACTTATTTTTAAATAACGTAAAAAATTATTATTATGCTAATTTTATTTTACTAATGCTATAAATTATCAATTTGTCAAGATTGATAATTCATAGCATTTTATCTGTCGCCGCCAAGATTTTTTAATTGGCGATTTTCAAAACAAGCGTTTTTCTGTTGGTCGCCAAAAAACATGGCGGACGTGTCTAGTGTCTATAATGCATCTGTTCCTCGGTTTCTACATATTGTTCAAATCAAAATTCAAATGTTTGAAAAATAAAGGTAGGCAATTACCTTATTCAATTATTAATTACCTTTACTGCTGAACTTACATTTATACTCATTAATTGACTTAAAAGAGAACCCAAATTAAACATTTATGTTTATTCAAAGTAAAATTCTTTATAATTGTTAATAAATTGTTATTGTTTTTGTCTTAGCTAAAGTCTATTCAATCAACGAACTTTAAGCGAGAACTTTTCAACAATATAATAATGTTACATGAAACATATAAGGCATAAAAATATATTTAAAAAGGTTTTCCATTAAAATGCAAGACGATTTCATAAAAATTCAGTCGTCTAAGAATATTCCTTAAAAATACTCTTCATGTACAGCATACTACCCTTTCATTTTGTCTTTAGCATTTATATAAAAGCAAAACTGGGTATCAGTTTTCACTACGTTAAATTCTATTTATATAAAACCATTATTAAAAATTATTCAGTGTTTTAGCAGCTGTTTCTACTTTTTATGCTATTAAATCCTCTGTAAATAGATAAAATATTTTGCGATTTACAAAAACATATTCAGTTTAATAACAAACACATTAATAGAAAATCTCCGAAATTTTGAATAAGAATTTTATTAAAGCAAAGCACCTGGAAAATTTCAAAATTATTAAACTCAACACAAAATTCGTTAAAATGCGGAATATTTTTAAAAGTTTAAAATATATGACAAAAAAACCGATTTTAGGGCAGAAAAAATTACTATGTTCGACGAAAAAAGCCTTTAGTTAATGAAGCGGATGCTTAAATCATTTGGGAAACAAAAAAATCATTTCATATTTTTGGACAAAATCTTTCATTTCTTTATCACCGTATAGAAACGGTAGGTTTAAAAGAAATAAATAAATAAAGGTAAATGTAATCTCCGAAATTTTGAATAAGGAATTTTTTAAAGAAATGCACCTGGGACATTTCGAAATTGTTGATAAAATTTAAAAAAAAACTGATTTTTTTAAAGGTTTAAAATAAGTATTTATGACAAAAAAATATTTTTCAGTACAATAAAATAAGTATGTTATGCCAAAATGCCTTCTCTTAATAAAGCCTATACTTAACATTTTTTTAGGTCAAAAAGTTTATCGTAATTCCGCACATATTGTCCGCACTATCATATAGTCCGCGGGAGCGATTTTATGTTTAAAATAAATCATCTACTCCGCATCGCTAGATAATCCGCGGACTACACGTGCAAAAATATGTATTTTAGTAAGCCAATATTAAATCATTTTAAGAATAAATATCTAAGTACAGTAGAGTGACGAAAAGTCTGGATTAGACTCAATTAATTCCACCTTTAAAATTTGAAATCATTTCTTCTGCCATAATCTCGGAGACGAATCTTAACGAAAGAAATAAAGCGGTCTACATTTCTCTATTCGAGAACCCAGCTATGTAAATCGTCTTCTAGCACCATTGCATTTTTCCACGACGATGCGATCGGTTTCTTCTCATATTTTGAATGTTTCCTTTTGATTGCGCCAGTTTCTTACGGCTTTTTCATCAACCATCTGAATTACTTTCCGCTTGAAATCAGCAATAAAACTGAGACGATATTTTGAAGACAAAATTAACAACGAATATTACATCAAATCAAAACTTTGAAAAGAAAACACTCTGTTACGAGTGATCCTCGAGGTGAAAATGACCTTCAACCCTCAACCCTCGATCTTGAAACCATCCACTCGGTGTTGTCAATCGGAACTGTAAATAGTGACTATCGATATTTTTCCGTACTCCAGAATACAATTTAAGGTTGCGCTACTTGCTACTACTGATTCGTTCTGCTTTATGGGTTGTATTTTTTTCATGGTTTATTATTGATACGATAGGATGATTTATTGGCGTCTCGTGAGTCTTGCTTTTGTTTACATTTGATCATCGGCCATTTGCGCTACTCGCTTTTTCCCCCATCTTCCAATTTTGATGGTTTGAGCAATGAACAACCAGCAGATAATCCGCACTTGCAAATAGCCGCAGCTGAAGAAATTTGTTTTTTAAACACAGATAGTCAGCGGACTATACGTGGGAAATTACGGTATTTTATATTTCTAGTAAAAATACGTCATTTCAAATCTGTTATTTCCTTATTGCTTTTATAACGGTCGCTTTCTTCTCGAAGTGTGTCTGTAGTTACCCAAAATATGCAGGCTAATTATTATTCTGCATTCGAGGAACAGCATGCACTGTACTACAGCTGCCGAGTTTCAAAAAGAAAATTGATATGTTTTATATATTTAGTGGATCTTATGACAGTAAAAACATAAGGATCCTATGGTTTTGTTACTATATATTTAACTTTCTATAACTTTTGTTATTTTCCCCTAAAATGTCTGAACTTTTTTTTTGTAGAAACCTGTTGTATATCTCTTTAATAAATCAACCTTAAATACTTATAAAAGTCATAAAAACCTTATTATAACTTGATTTTTTTGTTTATTAACCCCTTCGCCTACGCGTTATTTGCCAATTGCTCGAACTATAGTAAACAAGAAAGTCGCCGTGCCATTCAACAGTTCAGCCATGTACCCGAACTGGCACAAAATGTATACTTTTCATGGCATATATATTTAGTGTAACGAAGGGAAATGTAAAATAATAAACAATATTTAGGTACAAATAGCAATTTTAAGATGTCTAGGGTGTATTCAATTAATCTTCGTGCACGTTTCATTATAGGGAACTTAATATCACTGACCTCACTATCATATTGAACAGGGACTATCAAATCAGAATCGGCAATAATGCCACACTTCTCTGCACTACCATCAACATTCGATTTCCCTCTTCGCATGATGTGTATAAGAGTTTGTTTAATTCGTTATACGAAGTTACGTTTGAAACGTGTGAACGAAGCTTTACGGGGAACTAAAGTAACAGATCATCCAATTTCGTCAGAAATAACTGAAAAAATATACTGACGTTACAATCAAAGGAAAAATATTCGATGTGGAATAATTCCAACCGCTTGTTCTAATAGTAATATGCTGCATCTTACGCACAAATTCCTCACCAAGAGATAGACTCGTGGCTTTTGTTTATGACACAAATTCTTTACCACGAGTCATACTCGTGGTTTTCTCTTATAGCACAAATTCTTTACCTCGAGTTAGACTCATGATTATAGACCAAAGGGTTAAAACTGTTCTCACTTGAGCACATGTTTACAAGAAATATTTTTCACACAAATGATAAATATTAAGTTTTTCATCAAGACCATACTTCTAAAATTGAATCTGACTTAAAAAATATAAGTATCTTTTATATTTTTAAGACATGTTTATAATTTTGCTCCTTTTGGTGGTAATTTTGAAATGTATTTATCTCTCTAAAAGCAAAAAAAATTACTCTCACAGCAATAATTTTATATCACTTACAATAAAATCATCTTTATATTGAAATGTTGAAAATTTTATGCAAAAATATTAAATAGGTTTTCAGAAATCTTGCTCACAACATTAGAAATTTGCATTAGATAAAACAACTTAAAGGTTACAAGAAATATTTTGAGCACAAAGTAAAATTTTAAGTTTTTAATGAAGAGCATACTTCTAAAATTGAATATAATTGTAAAAAAACATAAGTTTATTTTATATTTTTATAATATGTTTATAATTTTGCTCCTTTTGGGGGTAATTTTGACATGTACTTATCTCTCTAAAACAAAAAAGAAATATGAACCTCATTGCATTTATTTTTGTTCAATTACAAGAAATCATCCTTATATTGAAATGCTGAAAAATTTTCGCAAAAATATTAAATAGGTTTGGAGAAATCTTGATTGCAACATTAGAAATTTGCATTTCGAGAAAAAACAACTTAAAGTTTACAAGAAATATTTTTAGCACAAGTGTGAAATTTTAAATTTTTTATGAAAAGCATACTTAAAATTGAATCTAATTAAAAAACATACTTTTAAGTATATTTTATATTTTTAAGTCATGTTTATAATTTTTCTTCTTTTGGGGGAGTAATTTTGACATGTACTTATCTCTCTAAAACAAAAAAAAAATACAGTAGACTCTGCTTAATGTGATCAGTTTTATACACCGTGATTTTGATATCAATAACCGATTGATAACAATAAACGATATGCAGAATTAGATAAATTTATCCCTCCCATTAATTCACACTTACTAAATTTTTATGAATTATCTTGTAAACAATATTTTCGTGTGTCTTCCATCGCCAACCATTTCTTGCAACAAAATATTTTTTCCCATTTGAGCAGCTAAACAGTTTGCTTTTTGTTTCATAAGGGGTCCGTTGACTGGACCATCACGTTCTCGAACATTTTCAAACCAAAGTCTTAGAACCTTTTCAACTTGCTCATCTTTACTAGCTCTATTACTTTTGCATTCTGTATTTTCATTTTGTTTATCTCTTCTAGTAAGTTCATCATGATTTTTCAAAATTTTGCACAATAGAGGCTGAGAAATGTTTAACTGCTCTGTAGCATTGCACTGACTCACTTCTGGTATCCTGTCATAACGATTTAAATTTTCCTTTGTTTTAATGTTAAATCATTTTGCTTTCTGGATTCCATATCCACAAGCTCCATGCGAGCAAGGCATAAAATGTGAATACGCTTCTTCTTAGATCCTATAAGAATGTGTTGACCCCTGCTTATCTGACAACCATTGACCATCAACAGGGTGTGTGTATTTCTGAAAAATTCCAGGACCTAGTAAAGCCCCACTCCTTTGGTCATTCTCCAATTCTCTAGATGGAAGAGAGAAAATTCTCAGAAATTTAAACGAAAAGAATGGTTTTCTTTTGAATACATTGTGAATATTCCTTTGCTAGGTAAAATGAAGTTTGTAAAATTATCCCATTAACCGATGTAACGATCACATAAAGTGATAATTTTAACATACAAATGAAAAGAGAAAATCAGGACAAAGTGATTTCGATAACAATAAGCGATTGATAACATTAACCGCGATCACATTAAGCGGACTGTATTACTATCATAGCAATAATTTCAGTTCAATTACAAGAAATCATTCTTATATTAAAATGCTGAAATTTTTTTTCAAAAATATTAAATAGGTTTTGAGAAATCTTGCTCTCAACATTAGAAATTTACATTCAGAGAAAAAGCAACTTAAAGTAATAAGTAAACAACTATCAAGTCCAAATCCACTGGAAAGCACAAAAATCACAAAAAGTGTGTTTTATGTATTTAACACTAAAACTACCGGATATTTTTTATAAGGGCCAAAATAATGAAAAATGGGGTCATTTGACCCCTCTTGATAGTTTTAGTGTTAATTATAAATTTTTAACAAGCGGAATTTTTTATGCCACTTAAAAAAATACGTAGAATTAAACAATATTCAATTTACAATATCCTATACATGACTTCCGATAAGAATGTGTTTCCTCCTGCTTATCTGACAACCATTGACCATCAAAAGGGTGTGTGTATTTCTGAAAAATTCCAGGACCGGGTAAAGCCCCACTCCTTTGGTCATTCTCCAATTCTCTAGATGGAAGAGAGAAAATTCTCAGAAATTTAAACGAAAAGAATGGTTTTCTTTTGAATACATTGTGAATATTCCTTTGCTAGGTAAAATGAAGTTTGTAAAATTATCCCATTAACCGATGTAACGATCACATAAAGTGATAATTTTAACATACAAATGAAAAGAGAAAATCAGGACAAAGTGATTTCGATAACATTAACCGCGATCACATTAAGCGGACTGTATTACTATCATAGCAATAATTTCAGTTCAATTACAAGAAATCATTCTTATATTAAAATGCTGAAATTTTTTTTCAAAAATATTAAATAGGTTTTGAGAAATCTTGCTCTCAACATTAGAAATTTACATTCAGAGAAAAAGCAACTTAAAGTAATAAGTAAACAACTATCAAGTCCAAATCCACTGGAAAGCACAAAAATCACAAAAAGTGTGTTTTATGTATTTAATTATAAATTTTTAACAAAACGGAATTTTTTATACCACTTAAAAAAATACGTAGAATTAAACAATATTCAATTTACAATATCCTATACATGTATGCAGCATTAACCTTGAAGACATTGAAAATAAATTCCAAAACAAAGCTCTATAACATTAGAATTGTAGCAGAGGACATTTTGACCCCTGGTGAGAATTGTTTCTGCGTCTAAAAAATCTGTTTCAGAATGGGTTCAACATTCATGCCACCAGTTCTTTTCACAATCCAAAAAATGTGGAACCATAGCGCTCTGTTAGAAGGTTTGATCGTTGGAAAATAAAGATTGACAGTGGAGAGAAATCTTCTGCTTTTCTGAGATTTGGGAGATATTTAATGTGATGTAATGAATTTTTCATGAGAGATTTACTTACATATTATATTCTTTATATTCACTGGGTACCTCCAGATTTCAAATACGAGGCATTTTTTTTTTTTACATAGCAATGAAAAGAGAGAATAGGGGTCAGGAATGAATAGGATTTTGCTAAAACTACACACGTACTGAACTGAAATTATTCTTTCAGAATTTTGAGCTTCTTAAGGATAAAACTGACTTTTGTTTGGAAGAAAGTTTGCATTTAAAATTGGGTTTAACTCTAAAGAATCTAAAAATTTTCGTTATTATAGTTTAGGTAAACAAATTAACTTTAAGCAACTTCAAATCTAATATTAAAAAAAATTCACGTAATCGTATTATATTTAATTACCTTCAGTGCATAGGAATTTCATAATTTCTTCTCTATTTTTACTTAATTGGTTTTGCTGAATTTGCTTTGTTCCTTAAGTCCCCGCGACACTGTAGTCCACTGGATGTCATTACCACCATCTGAAGAGGGGTATGGGTTATGTAAGTTGACAATAACAGACGAAAAAATGGCCTTGGAGGAAGTTGGGTTCGTAAGTAGTTCTTCTCTAAACGAGCCTCCACTCTATGGTCCACTACAAGCCGTTACCACTGTCTGAAGAGGGGGTATGGGTTATGGAAGTCGACGATAGCAAATGAAAAAATGACCTTGGTGGAAGATGGCTTAAGTGGTTTTTCTCTAAAGTTGCCTCAACACTATGGTCTACTGCAAGCCATTGCCTCCGTCTAAAGAGGGGGTATGGGTTATGGAGGTAGACGATAGCAGACGGAAAAATGGCCTTTTGAGGAGGATGGCTTTGGAAGCGGTTTTTCTCTAAAGATCAAAGGCAGCCAGATGCGCAAGTAAAGTGCGCAATAGACAATATAGACGAATCCACGCGCTCGGCTCATTTAGTGGCCAGTTTGTGGATGCAACCCGTAAACCATCTTCCAAGGTGTCATCAGGAAGTAGTGAACAATTGGCTATAGTGTGGAGGCTACATGAAGATCAAAGACAACCAGCATGTGCTACCAAATTGCTCCCTGGATTCTAGGAATGCATACACGCTCTTGGCCCAATTAGTGGTCCAATATGTGGATGCAACCAGTGAACCATCGTTCAAGGTCGCCATTAGAGCCAGTACTGGAGATGGGAACAATTGGCCGTAGTGTGGCGGCTACATAAAAGAAATGTATTTAAGGGGGAAATTGAAAGGTCGTTTAAACATTTTAATTTTACTTATACTTAAAACAATAGAAAATGAATTTTGTTTCTACATTTCTTTGTAAACATTTATTATTGAATATAGTTTTCTACCGATTTAAATTGAAAGAAAAAACAGAAATATTACACCAGAGGAATGAATTGTCAAAAAAAGCTGAAATAATGTTTAAAAATTCTATTTTGAATATAATAAATACTACATGAAATAAACAAATAGAAAAAAAGAAGGTAGAGTTTCATTATAGGACTATAATGTATTTAATGGGAAATTTAGAATGATGTACAATAATTTTTATTTACATTGCGCTCAAGTCGAAAAAATACCATTTTCAGTAAATTTTTATAGGTTTCTTAAAAGCTGTGATATCAAATTGAATTATTGCAAAGATTTACAGGTTCTAATTTGACTATTTGGAAAGTGTTTGTTTTAAACAGTGCAGAAATTTTAAATAAGAATATTAATTTATTTTAATAAAAATCTAATGTTTGAAGCTTCAAAGAGGATCAGCCTTCATTTCCGCCGAGTATATTTGCTGTTGATCCTAGATGTATGTAAAAATAATATGCATGACTTGCATGACATTAATTACACCGACTTTAGCATTATTAACCCCATGCCTGTGGAATATATTTGATAAGAAAAGTACCAAAAATGGAAAAAAAAATTCTTTTTAATTTTGTTTGTTATTTTATCATCAAAATGTCAGAAATAGATTATTTTAAAAACTTATATAGGACATATATGAGAAATGTTAAGGAATTATGGTAAATTTTGCTCAAATTATAGTAAAATGAATCAAATAACATAATTTTCTGGATAAATATAATAAACTAATACACAAATATTATTCTCTAGGTAAACTGTCATGAATTCCATATCCCTCAGGTTCCTTTGAATTTTACAAATCCTTTACAGTATCCAGGAAATATCGACAAATGTCACGAAACTGACAAACTTTTTGGGGTAAAGAATCTGTATATTGGGAAAATGGCAAATTAAATATTATGTATTGGACGAACCGATTTCGGGATTCCAGGAATTGAAATAGCATTTTTCCTCTTGCCCGAACTGAGCCACAGGAAGGGGTTAAGTCTTGAAACATACTCATTTACTCTATTTTAACCACAGTTTAATGGCAGCTGCATATTTACGCACATTTTCTACAAATCTCGATGAGTACGATTGAAACTTTTGAAAATATACATCGGTTACGCTTGTTTCAAAACATCAAAACTATCTAGTCCCGTATGCAACCCGTTTTTCTTCTAAATAAACTATTTCAGTAGTAATCGGGAGTCTTACTCTAACTCTATCAGTTTGTAATGTTGATACCTCTCCTTTAACTGCAACTGAATGAGTAAGATTTTAGGCAATATTAAATACAAAGACTTACAATTTTACAGTTTTAATTCAAATATTTTAATGGATGTAACAATAAGTTACATTTGGTTCATATTTTTTTACATCTTCTCGTAAGCATTCGTCAAAGACATATAGAACAGGACTGGTTTGAACTAGAAGAAACTTCAGACTTCTCCCAACCAATAGAAGGGCCAATTGGTTTGGCGGGATTCTGTCCCCTCCGTTCTGAAAAGGGACCCCTGTTTTTTTTTTCTCCAGGAGGAGTATGATATTTTTAGAGGACAAGATTCTTACCAAAGGAAAGAAGAGGGTGAAAGCTGCTGGTATCCGCGACTTGAGGAATAGACATTTTAGAGCTGTATGAAAAAAAAGGGAATAGCAACGCCATCTTTGGAAGCCGACGCCGAATCGAGAGGAGTCATCCGCATCTACAAATGATAAATTGTATTCCAATTGTATTCATTAGGCATTTATTTAATTGTATAAAATCATTTAATCAAGACATATTTGTCCATGTGTTTTTTAATGAGTTTTAATTTCTTCTTTCTTAAACACTAGATCAATGTAACATTATTTTTACAATGCCATTTATTTTAAATGATTTACAAATGTCCTGAAATTTTCAATATGAAAGAGAAAAAAAATAAAATAAATATTGAATATTTAAACGATTAAAGGCAGCGTATCGTCTCAAAAGTTTCCGATTATGAACAAAATTTTATACATAACTGACACGAATAATAAACGTTATAGACTAATTACTTCCCAAAATTTTTTAGTATTACACTCACAGAATATACACAAGTTACATAGTAAAGCGCTCACTCTTTTTTTTTCACCCAGAACTGTTTGCTATACATCAGATTACAAAACTGTTTCAACTAAGATAAGCATGTATTTCAAAGTGTTTTTAAATTTAAAAAATACAATTTATCAAAAATTTCTAAGTCTAAATTTATACACGTTCCTCCCTAAATTAAAAAAATACCTCATATTTTGTGTTTAAATATGTTGGTCGTTTAGAGATGTGGAGAATTTTATGTTATAGTTCTTTGAACTGGGGTATATTTTTACTAAATAAAACGAAAAAGAACGCAGCATTGCATAAAATTTCAGTTTTTGTAAATTATTAAACCTAGAAATATTACAAAATTAATGTTTTTGAATTTGGATACTTTTTTATGTGTAATTAGAAGTATATGTCTAACGGTTGATTCAAAACTGCCATAAGAGGATTTTACTAAAACTCCTCTATATATTTATGTAAGACTGTAATAGAATTAGAATTTTTCTCTTCTAATTTTTTCTCTTACAATGGAATATAAATTTAGATTATGGCAACAGAATTCAAAAACAATTAGAACCCTTTTTCAGAAAAGTTACTTTAAGCATAAGTTTACGAACTGTCACATTTGTTTAACAGCAAAATTTGTAAAAATATTCACCATTTTGTGTAATCTATAATTAAAACTTCCCAACGTATTTTAAGCTAAAATTCCAACATTCTTCCAGAGAAAGCAATCATCTTTTCCCTCCAGTGCTTTCTCCACTTATGAGAATGAATTGTTCACATACAAAATAATTTTCCCCGTTTTCGCACGAGGGAAAAAATGGGGGATTTTCATTGCTCGAGAGAAAATACTTGAGGTATAAGTGCCACTAAAGCCACTGAAAGAAAACACCAGGGAATTGTAATCAGTGCCTAAGACTTTAACAATGGGAAATCTCTACTGTGTTTATCGTTCTACTTAAGTACCTGACTTACTTTTTTCTTCTTCATACATAATTCTTGAAGCAATAAATCTTTTCGGAGAAGATTCAAGAGTGTGTGTTCCAGGGTAAATGGAAGTGATTGCTTATACACGATGTTAAGATGTTCTTCAAGAAAGAATTAACAAACAGTACTTATAAACTTAAGCAAATATAAGAAAGGAAATGTAGGTATCATTTCTTTGTTCCTTAAGCAGGGCTTAAATTAAGAAATCTTTGAGTTGAATATTTAGATTGCATATATAAATATTCTTTTAAGGATGTTTTTACTTAATCATAGTCATACATTCATTTATTTAAGAGAACATCATCTTTAAACAATTTTAAATGACAATTTTTTTTTGCCTTGTCATATATTTTATAATTGTTATCATAAATACACGAGATTTTCAGCATTTTTCTCTGTTTTTAATTTAAATAATTTTGTTACATTAACTTTGCTTATAAAAATAAGAAATTCTGTATTAAGTGAAAAGGAGGAGCATGTTTGAAAAATTTTACTGAAATTTACAAATGTTTTTCCCTTTTCATATCTTTTATAATTGTTATCATACATACACGAGATTTTCAACATTTTTTTTTCTCTATTGTTAATTTAAATATTTTTGTTATTTTAACTTTGCTTCTAAAAATAAAAACTTTTATATTAAGTGAAAAGGGGGAACATGTTTGAAAAAATTTAAAATTTTACTGAAATTTACAAAATTTTTCCCTTGTCATATCTTTATAATTGTTATCGTAAATACAAGAGATTTTCAAAATTTTTTCTCTATTTTTAATCTAAATATTTTTGTTATATTAACTTTGTTTATAAAAATAAGAACTTTTATATGTAGTGAAAAGGAGGAGGATTTTTGAAAAATTTTTAAATTTTACTGAAATCTACAATTTTTTTCCTTGTCATATCTTTTATAATTCATATCGTAAATACACGAGATTTTCAGCATTTTTTCTCTATTTTAAATTTAAATATTTATGGTATGTTAACATTGCTTCTAAAAATAAGAACTTTTATATTAAGTGAAAAGGGGTAGCATGTTTGAAAAATTTTAAAATTTCACTGCAATTCTCAAATTTTTTTTTCCTTGTCATATTTTTTATAACTGTTATCATAAATACACGAGATTTTCATCATTTTTCTCTGTTTTTAATTTGAATAATTTTGTTACATTAACTTTGCTTATAAAAATAAGAACTTTTATATTAAGTGAAAAGGAGGAGCATGTTTGAAAAATTTTTAAATTTTACTAAAATTTAAAAAATTTTTCCCTTGTCATATCTTTTATAGATTTTATCCTAAATACACGAGATTTTCAGCATTTTTCTCTGTTTTTAATTGAAATAATTTTGTTACATTAACTTTGCTTATAAAAATAAGAACTTTTATATTAAGTGAAAAGAAGGAGCATGTTTGAAAAATTTTACTGAAATTTACAAATTTTTTTCACTTGTCATATCTTTTATAATTGTTATAGTAAATACAGGAGGTTTTCAAAATTTTTTCTCTATTTTTAATTTAAATAATTTTGTTACATTAACTTTGCTTATAAAAATAAGAACTTTTATATTAAGTGAAAATGGGGAACACGTTTGAAAAATTTTAAAATTTTACTGAAATTTACAAATTTTTTTCACTTGTCATATCTTTTATAATTGTTATTGTAAATACACGAGATTTCCAGCATTTTTTCTCTACTGTTAATTTAAATATTTTCGTTACATTAACTTTGCTTCTAAAAATAAGAACTTTTATATAAAGTGAAAAGGGTGAGCATTTTTGAAAAATTTTAAAATTTTACTGAAATGGACAAATTTTTTTCCCTTGTCATATCTTTTATAATTACTATGGTAAATACATGAGATTTTTTCTCTATTTTAAATTTAAATATTTTTATTACATTAACTTTGTTTCTAAAATTAAGAACTTTTATATTAAGTGAAAAGGTGGCACACGTTTGAAAAATTTTAAAATTTTACTGAAATTTAAAACTTTTTTAACTTGTCATATGTTTTATAATTGTTATTGTAAATACACGAGATTTCCAGCACTTTTTCTCTAATTTAAATATTTTTGTTACATTAACTTTGCTTCTAAAATCAAGAACTTTTATATTAAGTGAAAAGGGGGAACACGTTTGAAAAATTTTAAAATTTTCCTGAAATACTGTGCTAAAACTTAACCCAAAGAGATTTTAACCCCTTGCCTATGAATATTTGTGAAAAGCTTGCCAAAAATGGAATATTTTGCTTTAATTTTGTTCATTATTATCATCAGAATATTAGAAAATATTTAAAACACAGAACTGTCAACAAAATAATACTATCCCTCATATAATAATAGCCAAAGTTATCTGTCCGTATATCCTCGAATTTATGAAACGGTTGGACCTAGAATGGATAAGGGAATCCAAATTGGATTCTTGATGAGTTAGTGATAACAAAATTGAAATTAAATCTTTAAAACGTTCAAAATATACACCTTCCAACCTTTTCGAGCATTTAATGCCATTATTTCAAGCCCTATTTTCCCCGGTTAAAAGCAGGTGATTCAATTTATCACATAATGAATAGGAAAAAATAGCTTTTTTTATAACATTATGACGTCATTCCTTTGACCATCTCATTTAACCATTTCTTATTTTAAATTATTTAAATATCTTCTGCATTATTTTCATACGTTTTATAACTGAACAAAGTTATTACGTAAATAATATTCTTTTATATTTGGCTTAAATAATAGATTAGGTATATATGTGATAGTTTTAAATTTAATCATCGATTACTTTTTATTGCAATCAAAATTGTCTATGCTAGTGTTCAATATTATGTTAGTATATGCTAGTATTCAATAATATGGAAAATATTAATGGATTACAGGGGTTTTTGCCCAAATTACATCAAAAGAAATCAAATGATATAAATTCGTGCATAAATATAAAAACTAATACTATTAATACTAATATTATTATCTATATCAACTGTCATGAATTATGTGTCCCTCAGATTCCTTTGAATTTGAGAAATCCTTTACAGTATCCTGGAAATAGCTACAAATAGCGCGAAACTGAAGAAATTTTCCCGGAAAAGTACCATTATATATCGGGAAAATGGCAAATCAAATATTATGAACTGGACAAACAGATTTCGGGCTTCACGGAATTGAAATACCGTTTTTCTCTTGCCCGACCTTAGGTCGGGAATTTCAAAATTGATGCATTTTTGTTGCCCGAATTCAGTTCAGGCGTTACAGGCAAGAATTTAATTAATAATTTTTGGGGGTTTTTTTGTAAACGATGATTATTATGCAGAACTCTCCACCTATTTCAGTTTTAAAAAGTATTAAAAATATTACACTAGGAAATAGATTTTTTAAAAATACTAAAATGATGTTTAAAAATTCCATTTCAAATACTATAATCACTAAGCGAAATAACCAACAGCAAAGCCATATAGAGTATTTTTTAACTTTTTACTGTTCTTTTATGTAACAAGCTTTTTTTTTTCGAGATAGGGTGCCGATTATACAACTCCATGTCTTAATGTGCTTATGTGATTTGGCATGTGGCCTATACAAAGCATTGACAGGCTAGACCGTGAAGACTGTAGCGAAGTTAATTAATCTCTAAAAATTATTTCTATTTCTTTTAGTTCGTGTCATAAATTAAATATAGCTCACTCGTAGTTATCTGCATTTCATATTTCCATTTGTATCTTATTAACCCTCTAACTGCTCAATTTGTAATGTCTAATTAATATAATATTTTCTGATTTTTTTAATTCTTATTCCTAAAGTTGTTTTATTATTTTTAAAATAAATGTTTACTCTTTTTTCAAAATAAATGTTCTCTTTTTTCAACTTTTTATGATTTTTATGATTTTTATTTTATTCAAACGTATTGTTGTAAGCATGTCCCTGGCCACTTCAACGTTTCATGTTTTGTATCCTTAAACTTTCTTCTGGTAATGTAATAATAGCCTAAGTTATCTTGCCATCTGTCCACGAAGTTATGAAGCTGTTGGACCTGGAATGGATAGAGCATCCATATTGGATTTTGGATGAGTTAGGGTTAGGAAAATTCAAAGCGAGTAAAGTTTATCTTTTCCTAAACTATAGATCCGATTCTAAAATAAATTGGTATGAATAAGCTTCGTATCACAGCGAAAAATACTGTCATCTTAAAAACGTTCGAAATCCATCCCTTACCCATTTTCGAGAGTTTAATACCATTATATCAAGCCCCATTATAGGAGCAGGTGATTAAATTTATCAGTTTATCATAAACAGGTAAATAATAAACAGTTATAATAAACAGGTAAAAACAACAATTTTTTTTCTAGCCATATGACGTCATTCCTTTAAGCATCTCATTTAATCATTTATTTTAGATTATTTAAATATCTTCTGCATTATTTCCATATGTTTTATCACTAAACTTAGGTATTAGGTAAATATTTTTTTTAATATTTGGCTTAAATAATATATTAGGTACGTATGCGATAATTTTAATAGATTATTTTTTATTCATTTTTTAACCTGCCTCATAAAGTACTTTACAATTCTGGAAAATTAAAAATTTCACTGATCCCGTCATATGACGGGATATATGCTGGTTATGTAAATATTTGTTAAAAATGGATAAATACTCTCTAATATTTCTTTTAAAAATGCCTTTAGTGTATGGTATATTCTTTAGATAATGGGCAAACTTTAGAATTAAGTTTACTTTGTTGACACTCTAGGGTTCTTGGTTTAGTTTAGAGCACTAAGGTTCAATTTTTTTGCAACAAGAGGGTTAATGAGACCAGGACCTGCTGCTTCAAGCCGAAAGGCAACATTCCGAAAAAGCAACCGAGGATTCCGAAAGGCAACAAACATCCATGCCACTGTGGGATTTAAACCTACGATCGAAGATTAGAGCCTTAACCTTCCGTCATTAATCGGCCTTACATTTTTGGGAAATTTAGATAAAACTATCGAATTTGCAGGAATTTAGTTTTAATATAGAGAAAATTAATAAGAAAAATGTCAGAAATTTAATGAAATACCCGAGAAAATATTTTTTAAAGGAAAGTTCCACTAGAGACACTTAGAAAGTTTTAAAATAATATAAAGTTTAGCAATATACCTGAAAGTGTAAATATTCATATCTTCAAAACTGACAAACTTTTGCACTCGAAAATAATCAAAAGAAGCACAAAAGTGCGAAAAATAAATAAGATTTCTGCAGTGTCACCATTTTGTGATTAAAAGAAATTTATTTTTCACAATTTTATAAGTACTGGAAGTAATTAAGGTTTTTTTAATAGAGACGTACTTTAAAAGTTAGTGAAAGATTACTTTGGAATAGAATTCCATTTGTAATTTAAAAATATTCAGCTAAAGAAATAAAATAAGTATTAAAAATGAATCATCTCGAATATCTCAGTTTTAAATTCAAAATGAATTATTTAACAGGGGTGGATGCCAGAAATGGAATTTCAGGAAAGAAACTGACTGTGAAATTCATAAATCTATAATAAAAAGTTTTGCTTCCTATTGCTGATTTATTAAAGGTTTAAAGCAATAATATTGAAAATGTGAGAAAAATAATGTAATAAATTCAAAGAAGAAATAAAACATTTACCAATGAGAATAAGTATTTTTTCTTATTTTGAATATGTAAATTGGAATTTCATTTAAAATATTGTTTTATATAGTTTTTTTATTACATTTTCTTCACTTTTATACGAACTAAAACGATAAAGCTTGAATTCAAAACTTCTTAACTAGGAAAACTATTCTAAACCATTTCAAAACTATTATAACTATGTGAATTTGGATAACCATGTACATCATTTTGCAAGAAAATATTTGTTTTCAATTAAATATTAAAGTGCATATTGCTTGAGAAAAGTCAAAATAATATTGACTTATAATAACAGTATAATCTTAACTTATACAAAATAATCTTAATTTATTTCTAAATATTTCAAAGCATTTTCTATTAAACATACAATTTTTGTTTATACAATTTAATCGCTCTTTTTTCGCGGTTAATGGGGACCAGAACCTTCCGTGAAAGCTCAAAACCGCGAAGTAGGTATTGCCCCTAGGAATCTTCCTGTATGTGTTTACACAAATGTTTTAAATATGTAATCGGTATTTATACTTTACACATTTAAGACAAAAATTACAACAGTATAGTATTTACTTAAACGTGTCAGTGCTAATTAATAAGGTTAATTACAAAACCTTAAAGAGTAATAAACAGTAATCAACATTGCTTTCTGAGAGAGGCGAAGAGTCTTGTGTTAATCACGGAGGAGAGGCACTCTCTTGACGAGTAGAATTTTTAGGCTCACACAGGATCACTTCTGCTGGAGGAGCTGACGGTAGAGCTAGGGAGCTTTACCTTGGAGAGAAACATACTGATGGGTAGTGGTTGTCTTTGTCTTTCCTTTTCCTTCAAAATTCCCCTGTACAAGGACATAACCCCGTCAATGCGATTGCTGAACTCGACAGCTCGAACCATATTGTCGTCAATGGCTTTTGCAAATTCTTGCCATGTTGCACAATTGTTACAGATTCTCCAGGGTAAGGCCATGCTTTTCAGTTTGTTCTTTGTCTTCCTCTTCATTTTTTTCCTCATTTGCAGACTTCTCAAGAGCCCGTGGTATGTACTCTGAGTCAATTGATCTCTTTGTTTTTCATGCAGTGATCTTTCTCGCGCATCGACATGAAACAACGCTCATTTCCTAAATGTGGCTGCCGACATGGATGCATTTTTTCATTTTTATTTTTTGATGAATACTTTGAGAAAACCCGCTTAGCACTGAAGCCACAAAACATAGCGAGAGAACACTGTAAGTCTTAAACTCTATCATAAATAAGTTTAATCAAGATCACACTCTAAGAAGTCCTTTTGTTGTTGTTGTCTTATGCCACTGGATCAAACCAAGCACGATTGAGTATTAGGCTACACGATTTAAGGCAAAACTCGTGAAGCACTGAATCCGCAAAACATGAAGTGGCGAAGGAACACTGTATGTCGTAAGCTCTATCATAATTAAGTTTAATCAAGATCATACTCTAACAATGTCTTTTGTTGCTGTTGTTGTTGTCTTATGCCACTTGGTCAAACCAAGCATGATTGACCGGGAGGCTACTCGATTTAAGGCAAGGAAAAGAAGGCCTTTTATCTCTCGACATTTTATAAGGACAGATTCTTTCATTACTACTTTTCATATATATTTTTCAACCTTAATTCGTATGTAAGTACAGACATCAAGTTGAAACTGAAGTAAAAGCAAAAAGCAATCGGTAATAGCCAAAAATGATCTAAATTTTCCAAGTTAAAGCTTCTTTTTACTCCAATTTTGGAAGTAATGTGTAATCCAATCAAAATGGATCGATGTATAGCGAAAATGTGATTTTAAATCTGAAGATCGATTTTTTTTTTGGCATTTATAAAAGTATTTTTTACTGTGTATAATAAAGTAAATATATTATTTGTTACAAATTTAATTGGAATTGAGTCGTATCTCTGTTAAAGATGCATTTTTTACCTTTTTATTTTATCAGTCACTGCAATTTACAGGTAGAAATATTAAAACATTGCATTTTATATAGTTTTTATAATTATTAAAAGAATTTTTCATCAAAAATCTCATACATATAGCATTATATTCATTGAATGTTGTCCATCGACATTTTAAAGCACAGAATATTTTTAATCCTGTTACGATATTTAAATCAAATTATCTATTCCAGTAGGGTGACATTTATGTCTTGCTTCGGACATTTAAATTTAAATTCATAGAGAAATTGAAAATCATTACATAAATATGTGAACATCCTCTGTAGTTTTAGTCCATGATCGTCTTAACTTCTCAAATAGAGAAAAAATGTTTAGCAATAAAAAATAAATAAAGTGAAAAATTGTGAAAAACTTTAATATTACTGAAGAGTCTCAAGCGATAATCGAGGGAGAAAATTTAAAAAAAAAAGTGTAAAAAATAGAAAATATTTCTAAACTGTAGTGGTTGTTATTGCTTTATACAGGAGCAGGTAGATCCTCACTCAGATGGACATGTGGTGACCCCCAATTTGCCAAATATTGGCGTCATTTGCCAAATATTGGCGTCAGATTGACGTAATGTTCAGTCTTTGTAAATAGTGTCTTGTATGTATTACAAATATAGTAATGTATTTTCATATATTATTGTGACATGAATTCTTTGATCTGTATCGATATTGGTTATGAGTAAAGTTTTATAGTTATCGTATTTTTATTTGTGGCAACACAGCATCTTTTTAAATATTCAAATATCTGTAATGTACATATATGTTGTCTGCCTATATAAGAGTCAGTGTGGCATTAGTAGATAGCTCGGTTGCATGTAAGGTGATGATGTTTGTTTATGTAACTTGTAAGTACTTTCGGTATTTTAAACGTCTGTAACGTTAGTTCAGTTTGATATCCATAGCTCTACGTCATTCCTTATACGATCTTAAATAAATGCCTGTGTCTAGATCTAGTTGTTTTATTTAACTGCACCGTGTGAATCCCTTCTGAGCATGGTTTCATATATAATGCGGATAATTCTTTAAGAACCGTCGAGCCATAGCAGGGGTCTAGATATAATTGATGACTCCTGCTATGGCTCGAACTTTCTTGTCATGAGTGGGTTATGTACAAAGTAACCAGCCGGAGAGAAGTCCGGAAGTGATTCCAGAGTCCTATTTTGCTTCAACCCAGACTGTATAGGTCGGAATTGTCACCCCCTCCCTCATAGTAGAAAGCGAAAAGAGCCGTCTTGTTTCTCTCCTCACCATTGAGTAAGAGATATTGTAAGAAAAAAAAAACATAAAAAAATCAGGGTGAACAGAAGCGGTTCTTGGACTTTATCTTCTTTGACACTATAACACTAGTACATATTCATGAAATAACCTTACATGTATTGGCCAGATTTACTATATACAGTGGACTCCGCTTAATGTGATCAGTTTGGGACCCCATGATTTTGATAACAATAAACGATATGCATAATTAAATAAATTTACCCCCACCTTTAATTCACAAGAAATAAATTACGAACGCGAACTATTTATGCGCTGTATATTATTTTTTAAAACATAAGAATGGTATGCATAATTAAAAATTTGACTGTCCATTGTTGACTGTCTACAATTTTTTCTAAGAATCTCATTGATAAATTGCTCGTAATCATAATCAACCTTTCATAATGTTGAATCATTTTGCTTTCTGGCTTCCATCTCGACAAGCTGCATGCAAGGAATAAAATGTGAATACGCTCCTTCTCAGTTCCGATAAGAATGTGTTGCCTTCTGCTTATATGACAACCCATGACCACCAGCAAAGTGTGCATATTTCTGAAAAATTCCAGAGACGAATAATTAATTTCCCATTATTTTCTTCATTCCCCATTTCCCTAGGTGGAAGTGGGAGAATTCTAGAAAATTCCAACAACAACGAAGGGAAAGAAAATAATAGGTTCCTTCTGAATACATGGGGAATATTCCTTTGCCAGTTTTCGAAACCTGATAACAGTAACCGAAGTAACGATCACATAAAGCTATAATTTTAACATACAAATGAATAGAGAAAGTCGATACCAAATATTTCGGTAACAATAAGCGATTGCTAACATTAACCGCGACCACATTAAGCGGATTCCGCTGTATTGTATTGATTTTGTAAAATAAACTTTAAATACAAACAGTAAGAATGTTTAGATGAAAATTATTTATCGTAATGTAAATTTGATCGTATATGTAAATTACGCTATACATTTATGTCGCATTAATTAAAATTTTTAACATGTCAACATTCAAAATATTCTACCACATATGTTTCTGATGAATAATTGTGTACCTTACACCAATGTTTTGCTAGGTTTCGTAATTTTATACCTGAATATACAAACAAGTAACCCTCGTACATCGGAAATTATCTTTTATAAGTGTACCCTCCCTATGATATTTATATCTTTAACTCATCGTTTACAGTAACGAACTGTATTTCTTACTTTTCCCTAAGTTTATAGTTTGTTTAATTCCAGGAGTCTGTAATAGCTTAGATTTAAAATATTCATCACTAAAGATTAATTAGAAAAGATGTGAATATTAATAGATGAAAAGCGTATGTTTGGAATTGAACTATTATTTCATTGCATCAGTAAAATAAACAAAGAAGTTATATAGGATATCTGAATGTAAAATATTGAGTCTAGTATTTTTAAGATATATTTTTAATGCATTTACTTTAAAAATTTAAAAAAATAATATAAGAAAGTAAACTTAATAATTGTTTTCTATGTGTTGTATATTCAACATGTTTTAATGGGGATTAAATTAAATAATTTGAATAAAATAAATTTTAAATTAAGTCACGAAAATTTGAATCTAGGTTGATTTCCTGGTTATATTTTTCTAGATTGCTTCTTCTTTACGTGAATAGTGCACTTTACAAATCATTTCTTATATAATATTAATGTAGATATATGAAAATTTGTTCTCATATACAATAAAGAATAATTAAATAAATCGCATAGAAATTTTCTTAATCACATTGATTTGATCGAAA
Source organism: Pardosa pseudoannulata (assembly GCA_032207245.1). Classification (NCBI taxonomy): domain Eukaryota; kingdom Metazoa; phylum Arthropoda; class Arachnida; order Araneae; family Lycosidae; genus Pardosa; species Pardosa pseudoannulata. The sequence goes on from CM063509.1 coordinate 111,861,760, forward strand.
CCTGATAACATTAACCCTATGAGTGCTCAATCTGTAAATCCAGATCTATTTAAATATTGCGTAATTTTTTGTTGTATAGTTTAAGTATATATATATATATATATATATATATATATATATATATATATATATATATATACACATATATATAATATATATATATATATATATATATATATA
>CM063509.1:111864439-111876939 GCA_032207245.1 Pardosa pseudoannulata
TATATATATATATGTATATATATATATATATATATATAATATATATATATATATATATATATATGTATATATATATGTATATATATGTATGTATATATATGTATATATATGTATATAAAATATGTATATATATATATCATATATATGTATATATATATTATAAATACATATCATAATATAATATAAATATATATATATTATATATGTATATATATATTTATATTACTGTTATATATATATATGTATGTATATATATATATTATATATGTTTATATATTTATATTTATATTTACATGTATATATATGTAAATATATTTTTTATATATATATATATTTAACTATAATATATTTATATTATATATATATATATCATATAATATATATTGTAACGAATTCTCGTTACATTGAACTCCTGATACAGACTTCAAATCCGGGAAAAACCACCTCACTGAATAGCAAACGTGCCTATTGTGGACACTTGAACAGAGCTCTTCTTTCGAGTGAAAGGACGTGTTTCACGCAGATGGGATGCTGAATGGAGGATTGTTGACACTCATTCTGTCGGAGAAATTCATTAATGCTGGCGAAGTGTTCGCAGTGTTAACTTCAATGGCGCCCCGAAAAAAGAGTTTCACACGACAGAAATCCTCTACATTGTAAGCAACAATACTTTCTTATCTTGTTCTCCAAAGGTTGTCCAAGGACAACGCGAGATTGCTCGCTATTACTGCAAGCTTCAATGACACCTTCTGGCGAGAGAGCCGACACGCGCTATCCCCAACACGTCATCAACCATCTGTCCGATCAGCTGAGATGGACATTCTTGCGGGGAGACGACTGTATAAGAAGAGACGAGTTCGAGGCTCAGAGAGGATTTTTGACCGATCGAGTCTGGTGTGTGAACTCATCGGTCCAGACTTCGAGGGAACGACTGAGAGTGTCCTCCCCCACCCTTTTTTTTCTCTTAGGAAGCTGATTCCTGCATCGATCATTCTTTTTCATTGTAGATATTCATCGTTTCATCTGTATTTAACATAACTTCAATATTGTGTTTCTTAATAAATAACATAGTCTGTACGTAGGCCTCCGCTATCCTTTTTCGGGCTCACTTAGAGCCCCAGTACGTTAGTCCGTGGAATAGACTCCTATATTTTTATGAAAAGAATTTGTTGTAATACCGTACATAAAATTTTCATTGTAACAAAAAATAATTGATGATTAAATTTAAAATGATCACATAAGTACCTAATCTATTATTTAATCCAAATATAAAAGAAAATGATTTACGTCATATCTAAGTTCAGTGATAAAACGTATGAAAATTCATGCGGAAGATATTTAAATAATTTAAAATAAGAAATGATTCAATGAGATGGTTAAAGGAATGACGTCATAATGCTAGAAAAAAAAGGTTATTTTCATCTACTTATAATGTGATAAATTGATAAATTTAATCACCTGCTCTTAACCGGGGAAAATAGGGCTTGAAATAATGATATTAAACTCTCGAAAAGCGGGGAAAGGGGGGGAATTCTTATTGTTTGAAGACGACAGTATTGTTTGCTGTGATATTAAGCCTATTTATACCAATTTAATTTATAATCGGATCGATAATCAAAGAGACTTGATAAACTTGACTCAATTTGAATTTTTCTAACTCTAACTCCTCAAGAATCCAATGGATGCCTCTATCCATTCCAGGTCCAACCGCTTCATAAATTCAAGGACAGACGGAGAGATGACTTAGGCTATTATTATATAAGGGATATATAATATCTTAATGGAGGATACAGGATCAGTATTATCATTTGCACATTCACCTTCAAGTTTCAACTTTAGATTCATTTATAACGCTAACAGTCTTGTCTAACTACAGCTCGAGCACAAAACATGGCGGTGATCTACTGCAGTATTAATATAGATTATATTGATATATTTTATATATGTTTTATTTTATAAATTAAAAATATTTTAGAATAAAATACTGTTTAAACCATATTTGTTACGCCGTATTAGCAAACGATTCCTAATAAATATAAGGAAGGCTCTTCCCTTTATTGGATAATTATTTATAATAGAATGATCTCTTGAATAATCCCTCATTATGACATATTTGTTTAAACACATACAGAGTTTTAAAAAAATCATGTGAAGACTATAATTAAGTTCACCTATATGCCACACATAGCCTTTAAATAATTTTAGTGTAATATTCCATGAAGGGTGTACTCGGTTATCAATCCGATAACTACATGAACATACAACCATAAATTGCAATTACATTCATTATTACCGTAATGAGAGACGCGGAGCTTCGCTTACGAGCAACACCTTAAAACCTCATTAATCATAACGACGGATAACATCTAAACTATTCACGATTATTTCTTCCCAACATCTGTTATGTGAATTGAACCCCTTTAAGCAATCGAAAACAGATGTATCAATAGCAACTTGCACAACATTAAAATTAAGGTACACTATACATGGCTGTTTATATAAAGGAAGGAACTGGTTATAAATTTCTTAAATAATAAAAAAGAATAGAAAGAGAGAACCGGGTAATTTCTGACCAACTTTCTTCATTTTGAATTCCCACTGATATAATACATGTTTTAATAACCATCACTAATTATTAAATTGAGTAATTAAAAATATCTGATGATGACACCACACGACTTCCTTGTACATGTTTTAAATGATACAATATTTCAATGGAGGTTACGTCATTAGTATTATCTTTCTCAAATTCCCCTTCGAGGTTCAAAGTTAAATTCTTTTCTCACGGTAACAGTCTTTTCTGAGAACGGCTTGAGTACAACAAGTTTTGCTGCAGTATTAATATCGATTATGTTGTTATTCTATAAGATTCTATACTTTCAAATTTAAAAGACACCAAGAAAAATGTATTTAGTTTTAAATTATTTAGGAGACTTTTTATTATACTCTTTTTCAAAAGCAAATAAAGACTTAAACAGACATTAATTTAAAAAAAAATATAGTATAGTGTTTTATATAATTATCTCTTTTATTAAGTGTATATATTTGTAGCTTATTAACATTTTAAAAACGAATCTACAAGATGGAAATTTACGTCATCAGTATTCTCATTCGCACATCCCTCATCGAGTTTCAAAGTTAAATTATTTTCTCATAGTAACAGTCTTGCCTGAATATGGCTAGAGTACAACAAGGTTTGCTGAAGTATTAATATCGATTACATTGTTATTTTTATATAGCTTTTACTTTACAGACCAAAATTGTTTTCAATACAATTTTGTTTACGATAAATTAGTAAAGGTATCCTTATAAATATAGGGCGTTTCCATTTCTTGGATTTCTACCTATATAAAAATGCAGTCTAGAGTAATCCATCATTATGACACTTTTGTTTTCCCCAAATAGAAAATTTTGAAAAACTATGAGAAGACGATATATTTAATGAAACCTGTATACCATACATAATATTTAAGTAATTTTGATATAATATTCTATGAATGGTGTACTCGGTTATCAGTCAGATAACTACATGAATATAGAGATATAAATTGCAATTACATTCATTATTACTGTAATGAGAGACGCGAAGCTTCACTTACGAGCAACACCTTAAAACCTCATTAATCATAACGACGGATAACATCTTAACTATTCACTATTATTTCCTCCCAACATCTGTTATGTGAATTTAAGCTCTTTGGTCAATAGGAAAAAGATATATCAATAGCAACGTGCACAACACTGAAATTAAGATACACTAAAGATGTCTGTAAATATAAAGGAAGTAACTGGAGTTAAATATCGTATATAATAAAAAAAAAGAATACAAAGAGGGGTGTCCGTAATTTTTGACCAATTTTCTTCATTTAAGAATCGCCACTGATCTGATATATGTTTTAATAATTATTACAAATTATTAAACTGTGTAATTAAAATTATCTGATAATGACACCACACGACTTTCTTGTACATCTATAATATGAAACAATATTTGAATGTACGATACGTCATTAGTATTATCATTCTCACATTCCCTTTCAAATTTCAAACTTAAATTCTTTTCTCACAGTAAGAGTTTTGTCTGAATACAGCTCGAGTACAACAAGTTTTACTACAGTATTAATATCGATTATATTGTTCTTCTATAGGATTCTATATTTTCCTATATAAAAGACACCGACAAAAATGTATTTAATTTTAAATTATTTGTGAGACATTTTGATATACCTTTTTTTAAAAGAAAAGAAACATTTAAACAGACATTAATTTTAAAAAATATAGTACTGAGTTCTAGATAATTTGTTCTTTTTTTATGTTCTATATATGGTTAGCTCATTAACAATTAAAAAACATGTCCACAAGAGGGAATTTTAAGTTATCTGTATTATCATTCTCACATTCCCCTTCGAGTTTCATAGTTATATTCTTTTCTCACAGTAACAGACTTGTCTGAATACAGCTCGAGTACAACAAGTTTTACTACAGTATTAATATCGATTATATTATATTTTGTATGGCTTTTACTTTATAGACCAAAACTTTTTACAATACAATTTTGTTTACGCCATATTAGTAAATGTTTCTTTATAAATATAGGGCGTTTCCATTTTTTGGAATACCACCTATACAACAATGCAGTCTAGAATAATCCATGATTATGACACTTTTATTTCCCCAACTATAAAATTTCGAAAGACCATGAGAAGACGATATACTTAATGAAATCTATACACCACACTTGGTGTTTAAGTAATTTTGGTATAATATTCTGTGAAGTTTGTACTCGGTTATCAGTCCGATAACTACATGAATATAGTGATATAAATTGCAATTACATTCATTATTATTGTAATGAGAGACGCGAAGCTACGCTTACGAGCAACACCTTAAAACCTCATTAATCATAACGACGGATAACATCTTAACTATTCACGATTATTTCCTCCCAACATCTGTTATGTGAATTAAACCCCTTTACTCAATCGGAAACAGATATATCAATAGCAACGTGTATAACACTGAAATTAAGATACACTAAAGATGTCTGTAAATATAAAGGAACGAACTGGGGTTAAATATCGTATATAATAAAAAAAAGAATACAAAGAGGGGTGTCCTTAATTTTTGAGCAATTTCCTTCATTTAAGAATTGCCACAGATATAATATATGTTTTAATAATTATTAAAAATTATTAAACTATGTAATTAAAAAATATCTGATGATGACACCACACGACTTTCTTGTACATCTATAATATGACATCTATAATATTTTAATGTACGATAAGTCATTAGTATTATCATTCTCACATTCCCTTTCAAATTTCAAACTTAAATTCTTTTCTCACAGTAACAGTTTTGTCTGAACAGAGCTCGAGTACAACAAGTTTTCCTGCAGTATTAGTATAGTCTATATTGTTATTCTATAAGATTCTATATTTTTCTATTTAAAAGACACCGACAAAAATGTATTTAATTTAAAATTATTTGTGAGACATTTTGATATACTATTTTCAAAAGCAAGTAAAAATTTAAACAGACATTAATTTTTAAAAATTAAGTATAGCGTTCTAGATAATTTGGTCTTCTCTTTACGTTGTATATATGTTTAGATCATTAGCATCTTAAGAACATATCTACAAGAGGGAATTTCACGTCGTCAATATTATCATTCTCACATTCCCCTTCCACATTCAAAGTTCTTTTCTCACAGTAACATTCTTGTCTGAATACAGCTCGAGTACAAGTATTCCTGCAGTATTAATATCGATTATATTGTTATTCTATAAGATTATACATTTTCCTATTTAAAAGAGACCAAGAAATATGTATTTAATTTTAAATTCTTTGGGAGACATTTTGATATACACTTTTCAAAAGAAATTAAAGACTTAAACATACATTAATTTAAAAAATATATAGTATAGCATTCTAGATAATTTGTTCTTACATTACGTGGTATTTATGTTTAACTCAAAAAAGATTTTAAGAACGTCTACAAGAAGCAATTTTACGTCTTCAGTATTATCATTCAAACATTAAACTTCGAGTTTCATAGTTTTATTATTTTCTCATGGTAACAGTCTTCTCTGAATACAGCTCAAATACAACAAGTTTTGCTGCAGTTATAATATCGATTATATTGTTATATTTTATATAGCTATTACTTTACAGACCAAAATTTTTTACAATACAATTTTGTTTATGATACATTACTAAATATATCCTTATAAATAAAAGACTTTTCATTTTTTGGATAACCACCTATGTAATAATGCAATCTAAAATAATTCATTAAGCCATGAGATGACGATATATTTAATGAAACCTGTATACCACACATAATGTTTGAGTAATTTTGTTATAATATTCTATGAAGGGTGTATTCGGTTATCAGTCCGATACCTACATGAATATAGAGATATAAATTGCAATTGCATTCATTATTACTGTAATGAGAGACGCGAAGCTTCACTTACGAGCAACACCTTAAAACCTCATTAATCATAACGAGGGATAACAGCTTAACTATTCACGATTATTTCCTCCCAACATCTATTATGTGAATTAAACACATTTACGCAATCGAAAACAGATATATCAATACCAACGTGCATAACACTGTAATTAAGATACACTAAAGATGTCTGTATATATAAAAGAAGGAACTGAGGTTAAATTTCTTGAATAATAAAAAAAAAGAATGGAAAGAGGGGAGTCCATAATTTTTAAATAATTTTCTTCATTTAAGAATCGCCACTGATCTAATATATGTTTTAATAATCATTACTAATTACTACACTAAGTAATTAAAAATATGTGATGATGACAACTTGTACATGTATTAAAGAAAACATAATATTATAATGTAGGTTACGTTATCAATATTGTTATTCGCATATTCCCCTTCGCTCTTTCACTCTTAAAAAGGCTGTATCTGTGAGTCATTCAAACGGATACACTACTATATTCTGTGTAAACTCTGTAGGCACTTCAAGGTCACTGATTTTTTCCCGATGACCACGTGTAACTATGGTAACGACAGTTGGGGAATGACTTTACTCTTTTTTCCCACTGTGTTAATACATGCATCGTAAGCTCTCGGTGCATAATGAAAGTATTTTTTATTTATAATACTCTTTGAAGAACATTAATACTTTACACACAAAAATTTATGAGTAATTTTCAGACCTTTCTAAGTTAAAAAATTTAAGACATAGTTTTAAAATAAATTACAAAAGAACTTAAAATTGTATGTTATAGCCGAATCCGTAAGATTTAAAAAATTCTACTGAAAAATGTAAATTTAATTTTTTTTTTCGCATACACAATTGTAGATTTTAAACCTCATCCAAAGAATTTTGCCTTATACATTCTTAGAATTTTGGTTTATAGTTTCGTCAATATATATGACTGCTCGGGACAAAGTCTTTCCTGACATGCATTTTTCTCAAAAATATCATGCGGAAAGCCACGACGTTATATTTTATTAAAAATTTCCGTACATCATTACATTTTTTATACTTGAAACCAATTTGTTTCAAAATTGTCCATAAGGATAAGGATTTTTGTGCAGCCAAAATCAATTTTTTTGACAATCGCTTTTTAAAATTTCCGCATTAGGATATTCCCCTCTATCATAAAATTCCTGTACAGTTCGCCGCACAACATTTTGTCGAAATCATTCAATTCTGTTACAGGCCTTTTATGCAAAATCTATTTTTTTAATTCAAATAATGGAGTATTATTGTCCCAGTTCTGGAAGCATCTATACAAATCCTTGAACTGTTTTCTTTAGAAATACCACAAGCATCAGCAGTTGCTGTTGAGTTTGCAAAAACAGTTCAAAACTGTAGCATTTGCATTGGATTCAACAAGACCTTTCAAGTAGATATACATTATTACACTATATATATTAAATATTAGTATTTTGGACTGTTTTCTAACATCAAAACTAGCCATTACAGGAAATGTTTTAAGAATAAAAAATATAAATATAAAGAAAAATTTAAATTAAACAATGAATAAAAAGAAATAAAATCAAGTCTGAACATATTGGAATCAAATCCTCAACTGAAGTACAGAAAATAAATGTGACTGTTGCTTCTTGGTTGCTACCATAGTAACCAATGACTGGGAAACGATAAAGTGTGACTTGAAACGCCAATAGATTTACAAGGACTATATAATAACATCGCTCAAAATGGTTAAACAGTAGTCCTTACTTTAATGAAAGGAATCTTACCTTGCTCCTGTGGTAGAGTGATGGAGGAAGGTTAGGGCACTGATCATCAGTACCGGAGTTCGAGGATTCGAATCCCAATGTTGAATGGATGTTTGTAGTCGATCGGTATCGGTCTTACGCAGTAGGTCCCCGTCTCATTATCCCTCGTGTTGCCAAAAGTAGACCGTAACGCTCCAAATCAATCCAAACTAAACCACCTTTCTTCCGCGAGATAACATTAAAATATACGAACTGTAGTACTCCGCATGTTGCGTAGAATCTTTAGCTACAAACTTTCTGAGCACAATAAGAAACTTACCGCCTTGAAATCGTCTGCAGGGCAACGTTATTTTGGTTGTTTACATTTCGAAGCTCACAGATATTATTAAATGAATTGTACTAATCGAAAATAATACAGTGGACTCCAATTAATGTGATCAGTTGGGGAGGACACCGTGATTTTTATAACAATAACCAGTTGATAACAATAAACGATATGCAAAATTAGATCAATTTACCCCCTCCCCTATTTAATTCACACGGAATAAATTTCAAAACAAAACTAAAAACACACTATTTATGTACTGTATATTATCCATTAAAACTTAAGATTTGTATACATAATTTAAAAAAATTGATCAATTGTTGACTGTCTACAATTTTTTTAAGAAGCTCATTGATAAATTGTTTGTAATCATAATCAACCTGTCATAACGATTTAAAATTTCGATCTCTTTTTTAATGTTAAATCACTTCGCTTTCTGGCTTCCATATCGACAAGCTGCATGTTAGAGAGCAAAGCATAAAATGTGAATACGCTTCTTCTCAGTTCCGATAAGAATGTGCTGCCTTCTGCTTATCTAACTATTGAACCCCAGCAGGGTGTGCGTATTTCTGAAAAATTCCAGGGAAGTGTAATACCCCACTACTTTCTTCGTTCCCCATTTCCTTAGGTGGAAGTGGAGAATTCTCGGAAATTCGAAAAGAATGGGTTCCTACTGAATATATTGTAAATATTCCTTTGCCAGTTAAAATGAGGTTCGAAAACTCATAACGTTAACCGATGTAACGATCACATAAAGCTACAATTTAAACATACAAATGAATAGACAATGTCGGGACCAAGTGATATCGATAACAATAAGATATTGATAACGTTAACCGCGATAACATTAAGAAGAGGCCACTGTAGTTTTTTTTCCAATAAACTGCTGGGTCGTCACTTGAATAGTTTTTCGCTCCAATAACATAGAAGTAACTCTATTTCAAACAGGTGATATTGTTATGGCAACGACTACTAACATCTTCAAACGTACAAAATATTTTTGTTTTCTAAATTATTGAAACGTCTGTATATTTTGCTTTAAGAGTTCAGGATTTTCTATTCTTTGCCTTTTATGCGTTTTCTTGGAAATTCTTGTAATTCACCACCTTACTCCTGTAACAATGACTTACACTACTGGACAACGCCAGCTTCGTGAGAATGACCGTAAGACAAAAGCTATGTCAGTGATCCTCTCCCTTCTACCCCGTTGGATAAGAGTGGTTGCTTAAGCGGATCAGTCATCTTTGGCCCTGGCAACAGTAGTCATCGGATTTGTATGGTAGATTTGAAGGCCCCTTTCAGACAAAAAGCAGGCCAAGATAGAGTGAACACATAGCATCATCAGAGGCAGGGAGTTGCTCCACCATTTTCATCTGAACAGATAGCATTATCAGAGGCAGGAGGTTGCTCCACCATTTTCATCAATATATGGAGACTCCATATTGATACTTAAATTGTTTTATTTGCTTCACCAGATTATTCTTCAACAAAAATAGTACTGTAAATAAAGAGTCAGCAAAATGGTAAGTCTTCGCTCGTTTGTATCTGGTGTCTTATTCTTTGTGTAATCTCAACAGACCTGGTATAAATGATTGGTATGTAATACCTTCATACAAGAAGGGTGGTTACACTTGAAAGGAAGTTATTCATGTTGGTGACGAAATTGAATAATTCATTAATTATTAGCTACTAAAATATCAAATTAAGTGGATTTCATTATCATATAACACATAAGTAAAACAAACACATGTGTATTGAAGCAGTAACCAATTTCAGTTGTGCCATCTAAAAGACAACTAGCTAGCTGAAATACCTTCGGTCGCCCTTTACATCATTACCAATGATTAACTGTGTAGTTTCTTTTTCTTACTTTTTCTTTAGTTTCAAGCCTCTTAAATATATTACTCCATATCCTTATACGTGTAGCAATAAGTTGTAATCGGTTCAACGCTTTCTTACCTCTTCTCGTAAATTTTTTTCAAAGGCACACAGAACAGGACCGGTTTGAACTACGAAGAAACTTCAGACTTCTTCTAACCAATAGAATGGCCCGTTGGCTTGGCGAGATTCTGACCCCTTCGTTATTAAGTGGACCCTGTTTTTTCTCCGCGGAGCAGTCTGATTTTTTTAGAGGGCAAGTTTGTTACCAGGGGGAAAAGAGGGTAAACGCTACTGGAATCCGCTGCTTGAGGCATAGAAAATTTTTGGAGGCACACGAGACAAAGGAAAAGCGGCACCATTTATTTGCGAGACCGACGCCAAGTCCAGAGGCGTCTTCCGCATGTACAAGAGATAAATTTTATTCCTGATGTATTAATTGGCATATAATTGTATAAAATAATTTAATCAAAATATATTAGATGTGTTTTTTATTCAGTTTTAATTTCTTATTTTTAACACTAAATCAACGTAACATTAACTTCACAATAAGTAAAATGTAAACACAGATATAAACCAAAATAATGAGCCAGATGTAATTTTCGTGTAAATTCGTAAGATATAGATACCTCCATTTTGATGAGAAGTACATTATAGTTTAGTTCAGTTAGGTTTGATTTGGAACTCTGCGGCCTAGTTTAATTAGATGGGGACCTACTGCTTAAAGCCGATTACAAACGGCAACGAACATCCATTCCACATTACGATTCGAACCCGCGAACTCTGGTACCGAAGATCAGAATGCTAACCATTCGTCATTGTTTGGCTTAGTTTTGGCTCTACGGTGTACTGTTTTGCACCACAAAAGCTAATGAGACCAGAATATACTGTTTAAAACCGATTCCGAATGGCTACAATCATTCATCCCAACAGTGGGATACAACACGCGTAAATTTCGGTACCGAAGAGCAGCATTTGCTCATCGTTTAGCAAGAGAAAGTAAGAAGCTGTTAAATAGCTTAAAATTCCAAGAAAATAAGTAGTTTCGTAAAGCATGACAAAATTACCGTCCTTTTAGTACATAACTTTTAACATATTTTCATAAGTGTAAGAGATTAAGCTAAGAAACTCTATTTTTTCTTAATCAATCTTCCTATGTTTCTTTCACTAAGATGCAAACCATTGGAATAGTTAGGATGAAGTAAAATCCTTCAACTCCCGAATCTCTATCCAGACTTTTATCCTTACAAATAACCGTCATTTCTCTTGTTTATCAAAAGACTTTTTCTCCCGTTTACTTTCATATATCTCTTTTTTGTTTCGATTTTACTCTGACTGCGTTGTTACAAAAAGATAAGAGTATTTCCTCTTCCACATGTTTGATATATTATCACACTTTTTTCTGTCAAATTCTGGTGAGATTTTTTCCCTTCATCTTTAGGAAATGCGAACCTGAAAATGTTTTACTTATTTCTAGCTGAATATCTATAACTTTTAGTGATGGACATACGTCTGTTACGACAGGAAAAGAAAAAGAAATTAACTATTAAAATAATAATAATGTTTCAGATAATGAAATGGAGATTCGTAATACACGAAGAGAGATTGATCCCATATTGTGCTATTAGACGTTTTAAGCTTTTGAAGGCTTTAAAATGTTTTTCTAACTTTGTTTCTTTTAGCCATTTTTATCTGTTTGAAAGGTGTTCACAAGAGACCTACTAAAAGAGTCTACAAAAACATGCCCATAATGGTACTAAATATGTTAGTTGATGTGAGTAATGATGCCGTATTGCTTTGTCGAACTTTGTAGAATTTTGCCGACGTACCTCTGTGCTGTAAGTGTGCCACGGATATCAACCAAAGGGTCGTATGCTAAAAAGAAATGACACCCCATACCATCACTCCTAGTTATCGGCTTGTAAGCCGAAAAACAATCAGGCTGTTATCCCACTTCTGTCCGGGGCGTCTCTAGACACATCACTGTATCATCGAGGCTCCGTTCAAGGCTGGACTCCTCACTGAAGATTATTCTACTCCAGTCAATGACATTTCTCCAGTTCGAATGAGCCA
>CM063509.1:111881939-111894439 GCA_032207245.1 Pardosa pseudoannulata
AAGTTCCCCCCTCCTTTCTTAGATTAAATCTGTTATCTCTTTTGTACTCTCCCCACATCTTTCAGTTAGGGAATCCCTAATGCGCAACCCATAGAAACTGATGGAGGAACTGGACTATCGAATTAAAAATTATCGAAAATTCCGAAGTCGTTGCAGCCGAATCTGTTAGCGATCTGCTTTTAAAGTAAAAACGAACTTGAAAAAATGGTTTATATAGAGAAAAGTAAAAACTTAAAACAGACAGAAATTGTAGCCTTTTAAAAAAAATGTAAGAAAGCATGAAGTGAAGTACTATTTTCTCATTAGATAAGTTTTAAATTTCGTTTTGTTATTTGATGCGGAAAGTGGTAGGAGAGCCCACGGAATTGTGCTCAAAATGTTCCGCGATAATGTTGTATTTTTCCAACTAATTGCGAATAAAGTATTTGTCTTCGTGCTGTAGTCTTGCAAAAAGTCCATTCAATCTCCGAACCCAGCTTTTGAAGTTCGTGACAATATATATATATATATATATATATATATATATATATATATATATACATACATACATACATATATATATATATATATATATATATATATATATATATATATATATATATATATATATATATATATATATATATATATATATATATATAAATATATATATATATATATTATATATATATATATATTATATATATATATATATATATAATATAATTTGTTTATAAAATATATAAAACCTTATATAAATACTATATATGTAATATTAATATACTATGATTTCTGTGCAGAGTTAAGGCGAATAAAACAGTCTTCTTGTTTATATTTATATTATACCAATTGTCATACGATAAATATTAATTAGATATAGCGGACAAATACTATATATGGCTTCTCAGAGAGATTTCACTGTATATATATAATATATATATATATATAATATATATAATATATATATATATATATATATATATATATATATATATATATATATATATATATATATATATATATATATATATATATATATAGTTTATAGTCATTTATATAGAATATTCCGTTAGGGAAGTACTTTTCTTTCACTATAAAACTACATGATAAAACCAATGTAATAAACCTTTCATTTATACGACTATTTAGTTATACGAAACATTTACCTGTACGAAATAATGTTTGTAAATATTCCAACTTAAATGCTAATAAGTCATGCAAAAATAATTGCAAAATGTTTCTTTTAATTAGTGGTTTGCCTATACTGTCGTAGAGGTTATGGGCTATTTACGATCATTTCATCTTTTGCTGTCATTATTACCTAAAATATTCTTTTTTATAGGGACTGAACTCAGCTACATCAGCAAAGCTACTAAATACTATGAAGTGTGCAATATTTTAACAGGCATTTTAAGTCTGGTTTCAATAAACGTTAACTATGTTTGTAAATATTCCAACTTAAATGCTAATAAGTCATGCAAAAATAATTGCAAAATGTTTCTTTTAATTAGTGGTTTGCCTATACTGTCGTAGAGGTTATGGGCTATTTACGATAATTTCATCTTTTGCTGTCATTATTACCTAAAATATTCTTTTTTATAGGGACTGAACTCAGCTACATCAGCAAAGCTACTAAATACTATGAAGTGTGCAATATTTTAACAGGCATTTTAAGTCTGGTTTCAATAAACGTTAACTATGTTTGTAAATATTCCAACTTAAATGCTAATAAGTCATGCAAAAATAATTGCAAAATGTTTCTTTTAATTAGTGGTTTCTATATGTCTAGATTTATCTATTTACGATAATAGTTTTGCTGTCATTATTACCTAAAATATTCTTTTTTATAGGGACTGAATGCTACATACAGCTACTAAATACTATGAAGTGTGCAATATTTTAACAGGCATTTTAAGTCTGGTTTCAATAAACGTTAACTATGTTTGTAAATATTCCAACTTAAATGCTAATAAGTCATGCAAAAATAATTGCAAAATGTTTCTTTTAATTAGTGGTTTGCCTATACTGTCGTAGAGGTTATGGGCTATTTACGATAATTTCATCTTTTGCTGTCATTATTACCTAAAATATTCTTTTTTATAGGGACTGAACTCAGCTACATCAGCAAAGCTACTAAATACTTTGAAATGTGCAATATTTTAACAGGCATTTTAAGTCTGGTTTCAATAAACTTTAACATATATTGCTCAATGATAGGTCCGGTTTTCTTGTGTAAGAAAACTTGACGGATGAGAAAATAAATAATTCCTTTAAATTTGTCTATATATTTTTATAACTATATATACCTTTCGATATTGTAATATTGTTTTATATTTTATGAATTATTATAATAATTTAATATCTAAAAACGAATAAATGTCATTGCTTTTAAATATAGAGTAATTATTTTGATAGCAACACGTATACATAGTAATAAAAGTAAGTTACGCCCAGCCTGTGATTTTAGGTAGAACGGCTTCTATTGTTAAAGCAAGAAACATACGTTAGTGGTGATGCGAGATGTATTGATATTAGCTCTGTTAAATTTTAGAAAGAAAATATTCTACCACACATAATTAAAGATTTTGATTTAAGAGACAGATTATTATACGGTTTAACAAACTGTTGTTTTCGCATATTTTTACTATACCAAAGACAACTGAAAATTACGATCTAAGAGACATTTATAAAGTATATTTAAGTATTTCAATACACTATAATGAATAGTTGTTTTCAAATAGTAATTTTTACTTTTGAGGTAATCAGTCCTTAATTGAACATCTGGCAGGAAATGTTCTACCAAAGATAATTGAAAATTACGATCTAGGAGATATTTATAAATCATATTTAATTTTTACGATACAGTATAATGAATAGTTGTTTTTAAATATTTATTTTTACTTTGGATATTGTACCGAGGTACTTTCTCACGGTGATTTGCAAGTGCATGCATAGCCGTGGGAGGATTTTCCTTGACGAATTTAAGACCCCAATTATTTACGTCAAGTTTAGGGACCCCTGCAGAGAGGATACTTCACGGAATGGCAGCATAACGGTCAAGCTCGCACAGAACTGTAAGCGTGAATTATGGGAGCAGGGGCTAAAAAGTAATGTCAGCTTGAACAAAAAGGGGCTACTTTAATGAGCCCACCTGCACTCCCGAAGGTCATTTAGTGTGGGAAAATTTCCCAAAGAGAAGGGATTGGATAAGAAGAAAAAAAGGGGCGTTGGGACCTGAGGTGAGGTTTTTGGAAACGCAGTGAGAGCGAGGAGTTGGAAGAAGTGGGCAGTCGAGATAAGTGGAACAAGGATCCACTAGCACCAGCTCGTCCCGTGCGCCCGGACCGACACCGCCCCGCTCACCATCACCAACTCGTCCCGTGAGGAAAACCCCTGTCTTCTCCCCTGTGACTTTAATGGAGGTAATTTATAAATAATATTTACAGTCCTCTGACTTAGGCCTCTGTTAATAATAATAATTCCTTATAAAGTGATGTGGGATAATTATTCTGTAAATAGAAGATATAAATGATTGATCATTATGATAACCAAGGATATTTTTGTAAATAAATGTATAGAATAAATGTCTGAATCTATATAAGGTATTATATTCATTCTGTGTTTCCCCCTTGTAACGAACACTGGTGTATAGGTTGTAGGTACATTACAACAGATATAATCAGTCCTTAATTGAACATCGGAAAGGAGATGATCTACCAAATACAATTAAAAATTACGATCTAAGAGATATTTTTAAAGCATATTTAAGTTTTACCATACAGTATAGTGAATAATTATTTTCAAGTATTTAGTCTTTGGTACTTGAAGACTTGAGTTTGAGATAATACACCCTTAATTGAATATGGGGCAGGAAATGTTCTACCAAAGATAATTGAAAATTATGATCTAAGATACATTTATATTTTTCATTCTTTGGAAAAATTATAAATTAAAAAATAACATAAGATTTCCGTATTTATCTATACAAATTTTTAAAACATTTGGAAAGGGTAAAATAATCCCATCCACCCTTTAAAAATTGTTTTTTGTGGTTCTGATAATAATTTTAAATTGTCGTTTTAACTAAAAACACTGAACACAATCTCTATTAAAAATACATTAAATGTTGTGTACTCTGTTTCAGACTTGTATCTAAAGAAAAACTAAAAATATATCAATTTTAAGTTGTTGAACTGTCTTTAAAATGTATGTAATTTAACTTCTCGCAGACGCGATGACTTGCACACCTAAAATAACTTAATGAAAAGCCCACATCATCTTTTTCAATCACTTTAAAATAGTGCAATTTACTTTAATGTATTGTAAAACCTCTGTAATTTTCTTTAAATTATAGAGATGAATTTTCTGTCATTCTGACTACCGGATCTATTTATACAAGCAATTTTCCTTCCAGAGTTGATCTTCGCAAAATTTGTATAACTTTACATCATATTGTTAATATATATATATATATATATATATATATATTAACAATATCTATGTGTCCATCTATAAATATGCAACTGAAAAAAATTATTCTTTACGCATGACACGAGATGTAGTCCATAGTATTTAGTGTCTTACTGCTATCTAGTGTCTTAAAGCAACTTACTGCTGTCATGTCATGTGAGTCATTCTTAACACACTAAAGCATATGAGCAGGTAAAATCCTATCAATAATTCTTTTTCAAAGTCAATGAACTGACGGACATATGTTGACACAGGTGAGAGACAAATGTGCAGTTAATGTTTTATGAAAATACCTTTTTTAAGAGGGGCAATCAGGTGTTCGTTTCTTTATGAGAGATATCTTAAAATCTTGTGACAAATAAATATTACGTGGAAGAAAAAAGTCTTACAAAAACATGAAGCAGCAAAGATCTATGACACCAAATTTGTTTTCTTTTATTCATACTTAATTTAAAATGCTAATTATGTTTTTGTATTAAGTAATTATTTATTTCATTGTAGATTATATTTGGTGTTGTTATAAATTTCCTGTGCAGCATTTCTTTTAACTGTAACCTCATTTGTACCACCATTTTATAATTTTTTTATGTTTCGTTTTAGAATTTGGCATTTTTTATGAGTATTGCACATGCAGAGTATTGATTTCTTTCGAGTTTTGGTTTGGAGCTCTACGGTCTGTTTTTTTGCAACACGAGGACAAATGAGACTGGGACCTACTGCGTAAAGCTGACTCTGAACGGTTACGAACATCCATGGCATTGTGGGATTCGAATCCACGAACTCCTGTACCGAAGGTCAGAATCCTAACCAATCGGCCATCGTTCGGCTCTGCAGTGTGTTGAAGTTGTTGTAGTTTCGAACTGGCTGACGAGTCCTAAGAGCACAATTTTACCACTTGTTAAAAATTTTGAAAAATATTCGCCGAAAAAAAAATTAAATATTTCTAAAACATCTGCATAAAACTATATGCATTTCCCTTTTACCCCACAAGAATAAAGTATGAAACTTTCTTAGCTACCTACAACCAGGGCTTCGAACCGGAACTGAACCGAAAACCGAAAACCGGAAAAAACCGTTATTTTGGTCGGAACGAAAACCGGAACTGAACCGAAAAAAATATCGGTTTATTTCGGTTCGATATATCTTTCAGTCATTTTGTTACTGTTACCAACTTATCAATATTTTCTAATTTAACGTCAACTTTATAATTATCATTACATGTATACTGCTTCTCGATTTCCTATTTTGATATTCACTAGTATTTTTCTGTTTCAGTTTCGCATGAAACTACTTGTAGAAGACATATTTAATTCAGTTGATTAAACTAGAAGTATAGATGATTTAAGAAAAATATCGAGTTATATTTTATTTTTCACATCTCAGCATGCAATCATCCACGGATGTTTGTATACACTGTTTAGATCAGGGAGGAGTAAATACATAGGAGAGGCCCTAAGTGACGTAGCATGAAGCATCTATCAAATCTTCTGCGCATCAAATGGGTGTTTGGTAATGGCGGCGATTCAAATGTTCCGTAATAATAGTATTTCATTAGGCCTGCTGTTTGTATCAATTCACATAGTGTACCAATTAAAAAAAGAATAAAATCTTCTAAATTTTGATAGAATTACATTTTTTGTTTATGATAGAATTATATTTTTAGTACAAATAAGAATATACATAAAATGAAATTATTCATTTGGAACTGAAACGAAAACAGTTATTTTTGGCGGAGCAAAAACCGAAACTGAACCGAAAACCGTTATTTTTGGCGGAGCGAAAACCGGAACTGAACCGATATTAATTTTTTAGTTGAACCGAAACGAAAACCGGAACAAAAAAAATTACGGTTCGAAGCCCTGCCTACAACTACAAAAAAATTTTTTTCCAACGCTTTCAAAATGCTCTGCTGTAATTATTCAGCCGCTGCAACCTTTTCCAGGTTTTCCTTCTCCAAAATTATATTCTCAAACTTAATTTAAAAGGAAAAACGAGTTTTCTTAAATATGCACCAGAAAGAAATATTTTAAAGTGTTAATTTTTAAGGTTTTTTTACCACACTTTGCTTCTCAACGAATTTAATCTCATTTATGCACCATCTGTCAGTTGAAGTTTACCTTGTTATATGTTACTTGAAAAGTTACGTATAAATTATTGATACTATGTAAAATATGAACTAGAAAATTTAAATTTGAAAATCGTGATGCCGCACTGAAACGTGTAACTAAGGTTCTAAACTAAAAGAAAGATATATCTAGAATAATATTATCCTAACTCCAAAGAATATATGAGATTTTATTTTAATATAGGTAATGCCCTTAACCCTCTGACTGCTCATCCCGCGATTTCCATGGGCAATTAAAATGTAGCAAAATTTGCTCATCCCGCGACTTTCGCGGGCATGTGTTTTTCTTCCTTTATTAAGAAGCACATTACGCCTTTTCACTGTTTAACCAGTGGAATAAATTATACACAGTATTAGACATTTAAATAGGTAAATAGAATTATATGACTAGAACTATTATAGTTATATTAGATAACAGAATGATAGATAGTATGTTATAAATAGAAACTAATTATGTTAAAGTTGAAATTTATTATAAAATAAATGTTTTATGTGATAACATCTGAAATTAGTTTTTCTGAAAGCTTATTTTCTCATGATAAATGTCAATATAAAAAATCTTTTCTAGAAAAGAATTAGTATTTCAATTCTCCAATATATATATATATATATATATATATATATATATATATATATATATATATATATATATATATATATATATATATATATATATATATATATATATATATATATATATATATATATATATATATATATATTTATATATATATATATATATTTATATATATATATATGTATATGTATATATATATATATATATATATATATATATATATATATATATATATATATATATATGACATGGTCCGAGTAAACACACTGGTCAATATATAAATCAGTTCACACTCAAGTCATTATTATCTTCTCTTTATTAATCCATTTCACACGTTACTCAACATGGCGTCTCTTTTCTGGCGTCCAACTGCAAACAAAGGTAGTATTCACTACTTCGAGAGCCAAAAGGTCCGACTATACTAATTGCTTATCGCTCTCTGCTCATATCACTGCGCGTGAGCCGTATTTATGTGACTAGTAACGCGAGGCGCGTTACTCCCATTAAAATAATCCCTAATTAAAATCTCTAAAATTACTCTATATTTTAAATCCTGACATATATATATACATACATATATATATATATATATATATATATATATATATATATATATATATATATATATATATATATATAAATATATATATATATACATATATATATATATATATATACATATATGCATATATATACATATATATATATATATATATATATATGTATATATATACATATATATATACATATATGCATATATATATATACTATACATATATATATATATACATACATATATATATATGCATATATACATATACATATACATATATACATACACATACACATATATACATACCCATACACATATACACATACACACACACATATATACATATACACATACATATATACATACACATACACATATATACATACCCATACACACACACACACACACACACACACACACACACACACACACACACATATATATATATATATATATACATATATATATATATATATATATATATATATATATATATATATATACATATATACTTAAACTATGCAAAAATAATACGCAATTTTTAAAGAGATCTCGGTTTACAAATTGAGCAGTCAGATTGTTAATAAAGATGAAAATTATTCTGCTACTAGCATATAGCCTGTCATATGACGGAATCAGTAATTTTTTTCATTTTCCAGAATTCTAAAGTATCCTATGAAAACTAAACTCTTCGGTTCAACAGCCCTTAGGGGGACGAGTGGATCGGGACAGCCAATTTCGGGTGCTTACACTTCCGGTAGAAAATTGTTTCCTTCTCAGTTTATTGTAATGGACAGTAAATAGCCTGATTTAATCATGAAAAAATTTCTCATCGAAATAAACTTCAATATAGTACTTTAGAAACTTATATTTTTCTATCAAAGAATATTCAAGAAAAATTCTCTTATACTCTTTATTAAGTAAAATAATTATTCAATATTGCTGTATACTTTTTAGAGGAATGGTAAAATTTTAATTTATGAATATTCTTTAATAGAAAAATGTAAGTTTCTAAATTATTATATTATTATAACATTTTTTCCGACCAATGTATTTATCTTTAAATATCAGGCTGTTTACTGCCCATTATAGATAGCTTGAGGTATAAAATTTATAATAGCAAAAATTGATTTTAAAATAATAAAAAAAGATTAAAAAAATTGACAGTTAAAAATAAAAATCAATTTTAAAAATTGTCGAAAATGTAAAAAAATATTAGAAATAAAATAAAATATTAAATTATAAAAATAATAATAGATATTAAAATTAATAAATTTATTACAATAAAATATTAGAAATACAAGCACTTCTGCAGCTCATTTCTTAGCAGAAACTTTATTAACTTAAAACGACAAAAACTAACAAAGTAGAAGTAAAAAATTAAATTAAATTCAAATAAAAAGAAGAAAATTGACTGAAAATATTGTCAAAAATGTAAATAAAATAATAAAATAACTGTCCAATTAATTGAGTAGTTTTAGTTAATATATTAGTGAATAGATGTCGCCAGTGAGCCAAGCAGTTTTCTACCGGAAGTGTAAGTACCCAAAGTTGGCTGTCCCGATCCACTCGTCTACGGGGGCCAGGACCTACGGTGCCAATCAAAGACCAAGGGACCTAGGGTGCGAAGCATATGTTCCGATTAGGAGATCATTCTTACGTGGAACCCCCAGTGTTTAGTTCCCAAGCACGCTTGATCTTCAGGTTATCTACCCTCTGAAGGGATGGAAGGCTGAGTCAACCTTGCCCAGCCCGGGGACCGAATTTTGGACCTGTGTCGTTGGAGCGGGAAGCCCTACTCTAACGCCACTGGGCTTCAAAGTCCCCTATCAGGCAGGTAAATAAATTATTTGTTTTTTGGCTGAGAATTAACTAGTACACGCTCAATAATTTGTTTATCTTCATATTTCTCTAAAGTCTATGTAACAACACCCTGTTCTGGGGCTCTATACTTGTGCGGGACCTGCCCGCCTACTGTACTGGGGCAGGCATGTTCGACCCCCGGTTACTGGGATGCTTGTAATTAAAATAATTCCTCCGGAAAGATTGGACGGACAAAACAAATTTATTTACAACATTTAAGACACAATTAAAGTAAATCAACTATCACAGTTTGGAGTCTCAGAGCCTGACAACAATCAAAATCATAACTGCATGACCGAGCGTTTCATGTCCGAGAAGAAAATAAAAAAAAATAAAGTTCTCCCCTTTAAAACAGAGGGATGTGGGTCGGTCGAATCCAACTGACCAGAACCCCAACTGCCCTCTTGCAGCAAATCTCTCCCTTCTACAAGGGGGGGGGGAGCTGGAAACTTGAGCCCTGCCGAAAAAGAGCACATCCTCCTTCTCCAAGGCCCTGCGAAAACAACCAACGACACAGAAACATCCTTATCAGTCCCCTTTTTGTCGGCCGGCTTCCTACTTCTTCTAAGAAACCCAAATGGGGCGATTCTGCCGATATCATCAAAAGCACACATGAGTCGTGGGTGCAAATTCCTTACAGTCTTCCGATACTGTGAATGCAGTTTAGAATCCCGTTGAATGCGTTTAGGGAGATAATACAAAATTTTCTTAGCCACACGAAATAATCGTTAAATTCTTCCCATTTTTGTGCCACAGGAATTAATGGAAGTAAAGGAATAAAACAATCATTTACATCACACTCTAAAAGTAAATAATATAGAGGGGTTTTTTTAATTTTTAATTTTAATTTTTATTTGATTTTTTAGAAGAGGTGTCCCCGGTAGGCCTATATCCTCTTCGGAAAATAAATAAATCTGGAAAATAAGACCTTATTGTTATAGAATTGAAAAAATAAATATATCAAGTCCAAATGTTAACAAAAACGAAAGCAATTTGAATAGAACTTGAAATGAAAGACGAAGAATACACCATTTCTGCAAAGTGTAAAGAAAATAATAAAATCTTTAACCCTCTCAGTGGAACACACCGGGGAAAAAAGTCTCCAAAAATACGCTAAAGTTTTATTGTGTCAGTGACCAAAGTGTTCTAAGATTTTTTACAGGGCTTCGAACCGTAATTTTTTTGTTCCGGTTTTCGTTCCGGTTCAACTAAAAAATTAATATCGGTTCAGTTCCGGTTTTCGCTCCGCCAAAAATAACTGTTTTCGTTTCAGTTCCAAATGAATAATTTCATTTTATGTATATTCTTATTTGTACTAAAAATATAATTCTATCATAAACAAAAATGTAATTCTATCAAAATTTAGAAGATTTTATTCTTTTTTTAATTGGTACACTATGTGAATTGATACAAACAGCAGGTACGATAAGAGCGGCGAGCATTGGCATTGTTATCCATTATCAAAATCGCATTTGACAACTAGGTTCATGATTACCCACATTCGTCGTTTGACTCTCACGTCGTGCACTTGGCCTTGCAATAATTATGTAAAAAATATATTATTTATTTAACATATGAAAATTGCCTCTAATTATTAATATATCTTCTAACGTGGTTTCACTGAGATTACTTCTGTTGTCTCGGAGAATAAATTTCAAACCTGAAAACACTCTTTCAACAAATATCAAAATAGGAAATCGAGAAGCAGTATACATGTAATGATAATTATAAAGTTGACGTTAAATTAGAAAATATTGATAAGTTGGTAACAGTAACAAAATGACTGAAAGATATATCGAACCGAAATAAACCGATATTTTTTTCGGTTCAGTTTCGGTTTTCGTTCCGACCAAAATAACGGTTTTTTCCGGTTTTCGGTTTTCGGTTCAGTTCCGGTTCGAAGCCCTGATTTTTTACTTCACCCTTTGCCCCACCGTAGTTATTATCCCTCTACTTCCTGTTATAAATAGATATATAAATAGCATTATTGATTGTTAATTTTTACTACACTTAAAGATCATCAAGTCTCGAAGATCATCACATAAGAAATAATGTATTCTAAAAGTACGAATAAAAATATTTTTTAAGAGAAGTATATTTTTTTACTAAAGTCATCCAAGATATTTCAGTGGTGCAATTAGAGATATATCTGTTACCGCAAACGAAATACTTCGAAATAGAGATTGACAAAGCCATGAGAAGCTATCAGCATCTTTGTTCCTCAGAAAGTAGGAGTGTATCCCTCAATAAATGTCAGTCAAAGAAGGGTTCAGTTAATAAACAATCGACCTGACCCTCCTACTTCAAAACTCCATGGGGAAAGCAATGTCAGAGATGTACAATACATCTATTTTCGGAACGATTTTGGAGGTTGAAAATTGTCTGTGACAGCCGGCGGAATTGTACGTGCAAACCGCTTAGAGGGTTAAATTATAGAGTGAAAAATAAAGATACGGCCAATTCCAGATTATACATGCCCCCTTTCCCTCCCCCCTTAATCTTCCTTAAATACATCTTTATAGAAAAGGTTTAATTTTAGAACAATTTTCCCTTTTATGTTTAATAAATATTGTTCCATTTTACAATTATGCTGACTAAAAGTTATTCGTTTTAAACTTTACTCGCTTTGAATTTTACTAAACCAATCAAGAGTACAAGGCATACAAGGCATTGGGGCAACTGGATTACCTGAGCCGAGCTCTCTAATCCAGAGATTGCTTTCAATAAATACAAAAATGAAGGCTAGCAGAAAAATAAACTGATAAAAGGTGAAAGGACACATAAAAATAAACTGATAAAAGGTGAAAGGACACATAAAATAAACTGATAAAAGGTGAAAGGACACATAAAAATAAACTGATAAAAGGTGAAAGGACACATAAAAATAAACTGATAAAAGGTGAAAGGACACATAAAATAAACTGATAAAAGGT
>CM063509.1:111906939-111934439 GCA_032207245.1 Pardosa pseudoannulata
CCTCAATATATCTGTCAACTTATTGTTTAGTCGGAGATTAGTGTTATAACCCAACAAATACATGATCTAATAAAATTTTCATCATTTCGATTATATTTACCAAATCATGAAATAATCTCATTGAAAATTAGACTATACGAGTTCACTCTAAATTTTTTGAGATACAACTAAGATTTTACAGTTATGCTTACAAATTTTTAGGTGTGTTCAAAGTAAACTCCTACAGCATCAATGCACTTTTGTAAACGAATTTTCCACAGATTAAAAGTCTCAGGCCATTCATTTCTTGGAATAGATGAATAAATGTATTTATAGCCACATCCATCTCTTCTGAATGAATGAAAACGACGTTCACGTAATTTCTCTTTTAGATTAAAGAATAACCAAAAGTCACACATAGCTAGATCAGTTGAATACGGCGGATATTCTATCAATTTAATTTGTTTTTGTTTAAGAAAATAGAGCTGTATGTGAAGCTGCATTGTCATATTGAATAATTAGTACCCTAACATTCACTTCTTGTAGAATTGTGAAATACATTTAATGGTATACCAGTTTGCCGTTACTGTCTTCTGTCCTTTCAACTTGATGGCTTTGAACAATCCCGTACTTCTCTGAAGAAAATCGCATACATCACTTTTTTCAGTGCACTTTGTCTTTTCACAATAGTCGGCGTGGTATCATCTTTTAAGAATTTCTGGACGTGTTGGAAAGTCAAAAAACGGTATGTACGTTTCATCATCCGTTACAGTTTTAGAAATGATGCGGTGGTCACCAGCATTTAGCAATTTAAGAGTTCCTTTACTGATTCTGACAAGCTCCCCTTTCTGGTGCTCAGTTAGATTATGGAGAACCCAACGGCAAACTACTTTTTTCAAATGTAATGTTTCATTAATATTTTTGTGTATGTCTGTGTATCCACTGTTAAGTTCCTTCTATGTAATTTGAAAGGTTCAGCGATTATTATACTTTCACATTTTTGGTATGGCAGACACATTATCCGAGATTACTGCCGACGGCGGCCTTCCTGCGTGTTCTTCATCCTGAAGAAAATTGTGACCTCTGCTAAATTTTTTATACCATCTGAATACAGTAACACGATCTGGATATTCATCACCAAATGCCAATTGCAACCATTGAAAGCATTTGTCTTGATTTAATCCTTCTTTAAAAATCGTAGAAAATCCTAGCTCGAAAAAGTTATCGCATCAATTCCATTTTCTCTTCTGTTTAAAATTTATTCTACGCTAAACAAGTTGAAGTAAGTCAGTAAAAAAAGGTCTCCTGTTTTAAAAATTTTTGCATGTTCAAATTAAACCGTAATTTTTTTTTGTAAATTCTCGTAGGCACCTATCTCAAAAATTTCAGAGTAACCCTCGTATAAAATATTATTTCTAACCTTAGTTCATAAAATGACATTCTTGTAACAAAAACATCTCTGTAATAAGTAAATTTCTTTTCATCTATAAATCATTTATCAGTCCTGAATACATTTCTAGGATTAAATGTTAATCAACGAATAGTACTTATAATTCAATAAAGGCAGACCCCAACTCTTAACCAATCCTCTTTCTAAACACATAAATATAAACTATTCGCATTTAAAATTTATTTTTTTTACAAATGTTGAACAATTAATGCCTAAGTTCATGGGCTCTTTAATACTTTTTAGCAATGCCTTCATACTGAGAAAGTATCATACAATACAATTATTTAAATGTTCAAAAGTCTTTGGATTTCTCAAACACAGTCTGGTGGTTGCGTCGTTTTGGCTTGGAGCACTAAGGTCTACTGTGTTTCTCATTGGGGCCAAAGACACCAGGACTTTTCGCTTAAAGTAGATACTGAACTGCTACGAACATTCAAGCCAGCACCAGGATTCGAGCCTGCGAACTCCGGTACCGAAGAGAAGTGCTCTACCATTCGGCGACCGTCCGGCCACAGTGTAGTGAATTCTCTACTTCAATTATGTATAGATGGTCTTGTATACAGCCCTGCCCAGTCAAACCTCTATTCATGGCCACTACAGTCTTTCTCGGAAAACTGGGATCAGCTCTTTAAATTAGGTATTATAAACTTTGTATTTAAAATTAGACTATGTAAATACTATTTCTACACTTAGACCATAAAATTACATTCTGTAACAATGAGTTACACTATTGGACAACACGAGCTCGAGAGACTGACGGAAGCGATGTCAATGACCCCCCCCCCTCGACCGCATTAGACAAGACGGGTTGCTAAATCGGGTCAGTCGCCTTTGGCCCTGGCAACAGTAGTTAGCAGATTTTTTCGGTAGATTTAAAGCCCCTCCAGAGAAAAAGCAGTCTAAAACGGAGTGAACAGATGGCATCATCAGAGGCAGAGAGTTGCTTCACCATTTTCATCTGAACAGAGATTATTATCAGAAGCAGGGTGTTGCTCTACCATTTTCATCTGAACAGAGATTATTATCAGAGGCAGGGAGTTGCTCCACTATTTTCATCTGAACAGATAGCATTATCAGAGGCAGGGAGTTGCTCCACCATTTTCATCTGAACAGATAGCATCATCAGAGGCAGAGAGTTGCTCCACCATTTTCATCTGAACAGATAGCATCATCAGAGGCAGAGAGTTGCTCCACCATTTTCATCTGAACAGATAGCATTATCAGAAGCAGGGAGTTGCTCCACCATTTTCATCTGAACAGATAGCATTATCAGAAGCAGGGTGTTGCTCTACCATTTTCATCTGAACAGAGATTATTATCAGAGGCAGGGAGTTGCTCCACCATTTTCATCTGAACAGTTAGCATCATCAGAGGCAGAGAGTTGCTCCACCATTTTCATCTGAACAGATAGCATCATCAGAGGCAGAGAGTTGCTCCACCATTTTCATCTGAACAGATAGCATTATCAGAAGCAGGGAGTTGCTCTACCATTTTCATCTGAACATAGATTATTATCAGAGGCAGGAAGTTGCTCCACTATTTTCATCTGAACAGATAGCATTATCAGAGGCAGACAGTTGCTACACCATTTTCATCCGTATATGGCGACTCCATATTGATGCTAAAATTCTTTTATTTGCTTTACCAGATTGTTCTTCATCCAAAATAGTTCTGTAAATAAAGAGTCTACAAAAGGGTAAGTTTTCGCTAGTTTGTATCTTCTTCTTTGTGTTATCTCAACAGGCTTGGTAAAAGTTATTGGTACGCAGGACCGTAACTAGGTCCTTTGGAGTCCGTGGCAAAAAAACTGATCGGCACTCCTGCCGCCCAATATAGAGAGAAAATATATAAATGCTTTTTTCTATATCATGTATTTAGAATGAAGTCAAAATGCTTTGTTGATTATTAAAATGTTACTAGAGTATTAGTTTTTAATTTTTCTTCTATATTTATTTTATTAATACTTAAAAATATTTTCGAACATTCTAGGGGTATTATTTTGCTGATAAACGGAATAGTTTATTTGAGGGGAATATTTCTTAATACGTTCGTTGAATTTTTATAAAAAATTGATGATTTTCGAAATTTAAATTTAGTTTTAATAACTTTAATAATTTGAAAATTCAAAACGAATACCCTGATTTATATAAAGGCATATTAAGAGTGTTTTTTAAACATTTTGTAAGAATCCATAAGAAGTTTAGTCTCTAGAAGCATTTTAAAATATAAGAAAATTCATAAACAGCAATTTTTAAACACATTCGATTTAAAAAATAAAATGTGATTCTACAATTAAAAAAAACATTTTTAAACTTTTTCTAATTTCTACTTGGGGCGAATCGTCTTCTTTCATACCCCATTTTCCTCACGGTGCTGCGCCCCTATGATTGATGCGCCCGGGGCAAATGCCACCTTTCCATGCTATAGTTATAACCCTGGTGGTATGTAAAATATTCTTATAACAAAAAAAAGGCCCTGTAATACGTAGAATTTATTATGATATTTATAAGAATTATAAATGATATGTAACCCATCTAAACACAAATATTTCTTTCACTTTCATTTTCATTTATTTTAGTCTTATAGAGATATTACTTTTGCTGTTTTTACTAGAAATACAAAGAAATACAGACGCTTAATTAATCATTGAGACAAAAAGAAAAAATAGGGAATTATATGAAAGTGATTAAACTCCATTCCTCCTTTAAGGTTATATTTTTTAATCTGATATTAATTGAACCTCATCATATGTTATCATTTTGCTGCCACGTTTCTAAATATGCTCATTAATATTTATGACACATCATCCAGCTTTCTACATTTCTTCAGATACAGTTTATGATAATTACATTAATTAATTAATCTTAGATTATTCAAGACGAGTAGCTCCGTTAAATAATTCAAAATAAGAATAATTAAGCGTAACTACACTAAATAATTAGTGCTTTTTATAGAAATTTAAACACATTAGGTACAACATGATGACATTCAGAATTTGTTTTTTTAAATATCTTTAATTTTTACCCAACTTGAAATCAGAATTTACCTTTGTAATCTGTCTTGTTTCTTTTTAATCAAAACTAAAGAAATTTTAAAATTCTTCATTTTAATCTGAAAGGCAAATTTATAAATGATTTATACAGTGAACTCCGCTTAATGTGGTCAGTTTGGGACACCGTAATTTTGATAACAATAACCGATTGATAACAATAAACGATATGAAAGATTAGATAAATTTACCCAACCCCCCTTTTCATTCACACATACTAAATTTCAAAATAAAATGAAAAACTCTCCTTATGTTTATGTTCTGTATTATCCTTTTAAACATAAGAATTGTATACATAATTAAAAAATCAATTGTTGACTGTCTACAATTGTTTCTAAGAAGCTCATTGATAAATTGTTCGTAATCATAATGTATTATAAATTCATCGGAACAGTGTTGTACTCCACGTTTCAACACTTTCAATGCATTTCTCATTTCACCATTTGTAGGAGGTGGCTCAGTATCCAGAGATTTTTCATCTGACCTATCAGTTTCACCATTCGTCTGTTTTCCCGTGACAGCCTGGCAGACTTCGGATTATGTTAATGTGGAAGATACTGGAATGTTTTGATTTACTTTCACCCATGACTCGAATTCTTCAGAGGTCATATCCGAAAGATTTTCTATCATTTCTTGAGATTTCTGATAATTTATTTTAGCAAAACCTAGGCATAAAATGTGAATACACTCGTTCTCGGTTCCGATAAGAATGTGTTGCCTTCTGCTTATCTGACAACCATTGACCACCAGCAGGATGTGCGTAATTCTGAAAAATTCCAGGAAATCGTAATACCACACTCCTTTGTTCAGTCCCCATTTCCTTAAGTGGATGAGGGAGAATTCTCGGAAATTCAAGGAACAGCGAAAGGAAAGAAAAGAATTAGTTCATTCTGAATATATTATTAATATTCCTTTGCCAGTTAAAATGAGGTTTGAAAACTGATAGCATTAACCGATGTAATGATAACATAAAGCGATAATTTTAACATACAAATGAATAGAGAAAATAGGGACCAAGTGATTTCGATAACAATAAGCGATTGATAACATTAACTGCGATCACATTAAGCGGATTCCACTGTATTACTTTTATATTTACAAAATAATTAAATGTATATAAATCTCATGACACACAGTAGAACCTCTTTTTAAAGACCCCACGATACAACGACCCCTTCGTTAGAACCACCATCTTAAAAAATCCCAATTATTTTACCATAGGAATAATGTTAATTTTGGATCATTACAAAGACCCCAAGCGTATTATTTTTCGTTAGAGCAATCGCCAGTTTTAGTACCCAGAACTCATAAGCAAGTGGGCTATTTCAAAATTCTGTACTCTGGTGCAACTTCAATTCGATTCCAACGACAGAGAAGGAATCATCTAAGCTTTTGAAAAGTGAATGAAAAAGAAGCCTTCAATGCAATCAATGCCTTGCGTAATTATTTTGAAGGACAATTTAATTCTGAAAATTTCCTTTAAAATCTAACGGATATAGAATCAGTGATAATGAAAAATTCCCAAATGAACTTGAAACAGGCGTCAATCAAAAACTTTTCAAAATTTCAGTAATGGAAATACAAATAAATAGACGTGTTCTCTAGGTATGTACTGTTGTATCATTTCTTTGCTGAGTTTTTTAAAATTATTTTTTCAGTTCGTTATAGCGACCTTTCGTTTCGACAACTATCGTATGATGTTGGTCTCACAGGGTGTCGTTATACCGAGGTTCCACTGTATTTCAGCAATTCAATAATTTTTAGTTAGTTATATGATTTTTTTAGGAATTTCATGGATTTATGCAGTATTACTCAGAAAGAGCCATCTATTTCTGATGAAAGACTTTTTTGGTTTCTTTTGTGAGATTTCATTTTTTAAAAACTGCATAAAAAGACAAAGCTAAAAATCGGAGTCCGTAGATATAGGAGAATACCCTGACAAAGCTGCATTTCTAAAGAACAATCTCAAAAGATTTTTTTCCTGTATCACACTATCTTTTATTCCAACGAGCAATGAAATTTGACATATAATGGAAAGTTCAAAGGAATCATATCGATAAGAAATCAACGTAATATTTAACCCATGTATTGGAACCGCTGTCCTATAAACAGGACAACAAATAGAATTCCATTTAATAATTAAGTTATAAATATTTTCTGATGGATTTTATTATAGGACCTTTAAAATAGACACACTTTATCATAGTAACAAAAAAAAAAAAAAACAACTGAGAAATCAAAATATATTGTATTGTAAAATTTATTTTTAACAAACCCTTAAAAATTGTCATTTTTTTAATCATTATTTCTTTTATTTATTATTTTTTTTTTCAAACATAGTGGAGGTTACTTGTAGTACTCCAGACATTGGCACTATATTAGTGAGTAACGCTAGGACCAGAAAACGGTATTATGACACCAAACATTTTATCCATTTTAACGATAATTCTTCAATTGATCCACAAGATCGTTATTATAAAATTCGACCTTTTTATGACAAAATCAGCATAACCTTGAAGCAATTTGGTATATTTTCTGAAAATCTCACCATCGATGAAAGAATGGTAAAATATTTTGGAAGGCACAGTTGCAAGATGTTCTTGAAAAATAAACCTGAAAATTTGGATATAAATTTTGGGTATTAGCATCCTACAACGGATATCCTTTTTCTATTACCCCTTACCAAAAATGCCAGTTCAAGAACTGCAAAAGAAAAGCAACAACAGTGTGCTTAAAATGTAATGTTGAACTTTGCTTTGAATGTTTTCCCAAATTTCACCTATGAATCAGCCTAATGCAAAGTAAGTGATATTTGTTAAATTTTAGTAGTGTATTGGACATTTGGCCTAATTATAGGACAGCTAATTACTTAAAAATTAAAATTTATTTTTAAAATTTTGGTTTTATATGCTTAGTTACACCATATTAATGTTATCGATAAAGTTTTAAAAGTTTTCAGAAATATTTAGTTGGTGTGGTACAATATGGGTTAATTACATGTATGGTTCATGTAAGAATTAGATATTATAAGTGAAGTAAAAGACGAATCAATTCAGTAAGGTTCAACATGTCCATGATTATGGGAAATCTAATTTAAATTGAAACGGCTAAGTATGCTAGAAAATGCCATGGTCTGTAAAATTACATGACATTTTATTGTTGAGATTGTTAGTTACAAATGAAAGACAAACTTAGTAAAACACTTATTGCCAATGTATTGCCAAATCCCAAGATAACTGTCATTGCTTTTATATATTACGCATTAATGATCCTTTACATAACAATAGCCTAAGTTATCTTTCCATCTGTCCTCGAATATATAAAACGGTTGTACCTGGAATGTATAGAGACATCCATATTGGATTCTTGGTGAGTTAGGGTTAGCAAAATTCAAAGCGAGTCAAGTTTATCTTCTCCTCAATTATCTATCCGATTCTAAAATAAATTGTTATAAATATGCTTTATATCATTGCATAAAATTTTGTTTTATTTAAAACGTTCGAAAAACACGTCTTTTCCCCTTTTAGTACGTTTAATGTCATTATTTCAAGCCCTATTTTCAATGATGAAGAGCAGTCGATTAAATTTATCACATAATAAATAGGTAAAAATAACATTTTGTTTGCTAGCATCATGACGTCATTTCTTTAAGCATCTCATTTAATCATTTCTTACTTTAAATTATTTAAATATTGTCTGCTTTATTTTCATATGTTTTATCACTGAACTTAGATATTACACAAATAATTTTCTTTTATATTTGGCTTAAATAATAGATTGGGTACATATGTGATAATTTTAAAATTAATCATAGATTATTTTTAGTTGCAATAACATTTTATCACCAGTATTAACAACATATTCTTTTCATAAAAGTCTAGGAGTCTGTTTCACGGACAAAAATATATCTAGCTTTTAAGTTATATATCTTTGAGAAATAAGAAGGTTGTGTCTTTGTTTTTCATGCATAACCACACGGTTTAGAAATATCGGGGGCATTCAAACAGCCCCATCGCTAATTGTTGTATCACTCATCTTACTCGCTGACTGTTTGGGATTTAACCCATATTGTACCACACCAAATAAATATTTCTGTAAATTATTAAAACTTAATCCATATCATGTATGTGGTGTAACTAAGTATATAAAACCAAAATTTTGAAAAAATATTTTAATTCTTTATGTAATTGGATGTCCTATAAATAGGACAACGGTCCATTACACTACTAAAACTTAACAAATATCACTTACATTGCATTAGGCTGATTCATAGATGAAATTTTTGGAAACAGTCAAAACAAAGTCTAACATTACATTTTAAGCATACTGTTGTAGGTTTTCTCTTGCAGTTATTGAACTGGCAGTAAGAGAGTAAGTTTATCTTGCAAAAAATCTCTAGTTTTCTGAATAGAATAGACATCTATTTACCCCTTGTTGTGTCCAGGAGTGTGAACAGGTGTTTGAACTGGTTTTCATTGAAAGACAAGAAAATAATGTGAGCTATCAATGCAATATCGAATTCATATAAAAATAATCAGGATTTTACCGTCGTCTTAATTTTAGGGCATCTTTTTATACTTACAAAATACACATGTAAAATATATTTTTCAACAAAAACTTTCAGCTACATTATTAGTTCTGTTTTTAAACTAAAAGTCACCTCCACAATGTTTAAAATATAATAATAATAAATATAAATTTAAAGATTAAAAAATGACAATTTTTAAGAGGTTGCTGAAAATAAATTTTACAATACAATATAATTTGATTTCTTAGTTTTTTTGTTACTATGCTAAAGTGTGTCTATTTTAAAGATGTTAAAAGAAAATCCACTCAGAAAAAATCTATAACTTTATTATTAAATGGAATTTTATTTGCTGTTCTGTTTATAGGACAGCGGTCCAATATGGGTTAACTGTACCCCTCGCTATTTGACATCGTTTTTCCGAGTATAGCTGTTGGACTTCGACAAACTTCCAAAGATTTTCCCCGAACCAATTACTAACAGATGTGGTCAAATGACCTGGAATGGATAGAGGCATCCATATTGGATTTTTCATAAGTTAGGGTTAGCAAAATTTTACTGATCCCGTCATATTCTAGTTTAATATAATATGGAAGTAATGAAAGATTGATTTTTATTATAATTTTATAGTGGTTTGTTTGTTTATGGAGTCTACTCATACATTTTCTACTGATCTTGAATGTTTTTTTATCCAGTTTAAACAATTATATGTATTTTCAAATAAAATGAACTAAGTACAATTTTAATTTTTATTCATGTTATATATTAAGGATAAAAATTTGACTTTAAAAGTATTGTCCTTATCTATTATAAATATTAATGTTCCACTGTAAAATTAGAAATAGAAAATACTTTTACTTGTTTTCATTGCGCATTTTCATTAAACTATAATTTGCATCTCAGATTTAAGTAATTATAAACATTCATTCCAAACATTCAGGTACAAAAAATGAAACAACGTATTATTTAACTGATTACTGACAGTACATATGCATCTAACTATATATCTCAATAAAACCTGAAAAGAGTACTTCAGTTATTAAAAGCTACACAGTTGTAGAATCAAATCACCCATTGGATTTAAAACGGTTAAAGTTTACTTTT
The DNA here is from genome assembly GCA_032207245.1 of Pardosa pseudoannulata. Lineage (NCBI taxonomy): Eukaryota > Metazoa > Arthropoda > Arachnida > Araneae > Lycosidae > Pardosa > Pardosa pseudoannulata. Next base: position 111,917,047 of record CM063509.1, read on the forward strand.
AAAACACTTTTTGATACCTTTATATTAATTTCCGAATAGGAAATTGAGCTCCCAATATATATCTTACTTCAGGAAAAGTTTGAAAACGGAAAGGAAAGAAATCTATAACTCCGGATGGAATTTTTTCACCTCTGACAACGCTTCAGCGATTGCAGAAATAAAGATTTTTCTCTGGTTTCTCTTTTAAATTCCCATACTTTCGTTTCTGATACTTTCCCTCAACCTGAACATATTGCCTCTCTACCATTGTTTTTTTTTATTTCAATGCCTTAGTAGATGTCAATTCAAAGTTATTACGCTTGGAAAAATGTGAGGTGTTATTACAAAATTTATATTTATGTCAAATGTATTTATAAAGCAAGGAAACGATGGAACTTTCAAAAGGTGAAATAATCTAATAACGGTTTTCATAATGTTTTTGCCACAGTAACCATAGTGTATGCTTTCAAAAACCATTTTGATAATAGTAAAGATAGATGATCAGTAACACATCAAGCTAAATTCAAAGAATATTTATTGTAATGTACTTATAACACAAACACCAGTGTTCTTTATCAAAGGGGAAACACAGTAAAAATATAATACCTTATATTTGAACTAAAACATTTATTATGTACACTAATTATTTACAGATATTATTTTTGGATTAATATATTCATTACTCGACATTCATCAATGTCCAACAATTCATTACAATTTTCTTTTTGTTTTTATACGTTAATCCTTAATCAAAAGATTCTGAGACTCAATGTAATAATTATAAATATTGTTTACCTCCAGTAATTACAGGGGAGCAGGCTGGGGCTGTCAATAGGCTTGACGTCAGTGCAGGCGTGCAGGCAAGGGATTTCGATGTCCAGTAGCACTTGAATCCCGACTTCGACTCTTTTCACAACTTTCTTTTACATCTTTTCACCTCGGTTCACCGCCCCTTTTTTTCAACTTCTCAATCACTTGTTGGTGAAATTTTTCCACATCTGCATCCCTCTTGGGTGTGCAGGCGGGCTCATTAAAATTCATCCTGTAGTAAAAGTTGACATTATTGTTTAGTCTCTGCCCCCATATCTCACGGCTACATCCCTGTCTGGGTTTGACCGTTACACCTGTGCCCCTCCGGGATCTATAGCTGCTCCCCAGGGGTCCCTAATAATATTTGAAGTCAACAGCTGCACCTAATATCTTGGAAATTTAGTCCACAGCTGTATATGCAAGCGCTGACCGTGAAAGGAATGTACATTAGTACAATATTCTTAGCACGTGCTGAGAGTTGCACACTTGAGAGGAAAGTAACTTAAACGTAGAAAAATTGTATGACTTCTTTATTAATTTTATAATTTTAACTGACTTTTCTTTGAATTAGCATCCTTGAAACTCAAACACAACCAGGCCCGATTAGCGTAAGACCTTATATATTTGAGAAAAATCCATAAGCATCGTTTATTTAAAGCAAATTCTTTACAGTAGTTGGCACCTGGTGATAGGGTCCTCCAGAAGATTTATCCCAGATAACCTTATGGCCTAGAGATTTCAAAAACGTACAAGCAAACGAATGGATATAAAGCACTGAAAAAATTTAACAATAGTAAAGTAATTGCAATCTATCTTATTTTGAATTATGATAGAACTTAACTTTAGACGTAGATTTCATGAATGCTGCAAAATAATTAAAACACCGATAGATATAAAAACATAATTGTTGTAATGTACATACAACACAAACAGCAGTGTTCGTTCTCAAAGGGGAAACACGGTAAAATATACACTATGGAATGAAAGAAAAATACCTAATATTTAAGCTAAAACATTTATTATGTACAATATTTACAAATTAATACATCACTTGATTAGTTTTTAACATGACCTGCAATTATTTGGTTTTGCTATTCATCAATAGCCTTGAAATAGTACTCCTTTTCAAAAGATTATGAGACCCAGGTAATAATTAGGAATATTATTAAGTTTACCTCCAGTAATTAGAGGGGAGCATAGTGGGGCTGTCAACAGGAAGGACGTCGGTTCGGTCGTACGGCCGTTATTTTGCTGGAAGTCTATGCTGGTGTACCGATCATACGCATGCGGGATCTGAAATCGATTGCTGGCTGCTCTCTGGCTTGCTCACGGGATTTCGATGTCCAGCAACTCTTGAATCCTGACATCGAGTCCTTTTCCCTTATTATTTCCACACCTTTATACCTCTCTTCAACGCCCCCTTTTTTTCCTCTGTCCCAGTGACTTGTTGGTGAAATTGTCCCACATCTGCACCCTCTCCAAGTGTGCAGGTGGGCTCATTAAAATAGCCCTTTTCGTGAAAGTTGACATTATTGCTTAGTCCCAGCTCTCATATCTCACGGCTACATCCCTGTTTGGGCTTGACAGTTACATTTGTGAAACTCCGTGAGCTATACCTCCTTTGCACTGGTCCTCACTAAAACTCGAAGTCAAGAGCTGCACCTAAATTCTTCTTGGAAATTTAGTCCACAACTGTGTATGCAAGTCCTGATCATAGTGGGAAAGTACATCGGTACAATAATAATTCAAGATTAATTGGAATTATGAAGTGTTTAAGTGCTCGATCTTAGTATCCAGGTGGAAAGTGTCACGAATTTATTCATTTTTACAGTTAATTATCTTTTCCCTAGAGTGATTTGAGGGTATGCGTATGAAGCTTCAAGGGCATCTCTCTGCTTAGAAAGACACTGGAACATATAATGTCATCTTATCGGTATCCTTCAAAAGTTAAACTACTCTTCACATTAAATTTGAATTTATCTATGCACATCAGAAAGAGGGCATGCTCCGTTAGTAGTTTCTGGATGGCATAAAGGTCAAATATCCTACCTGAGGCAGCGACATCTCTAGTATAATTTGGGAACACACAGTTTGAAAATAATTGCTCCAAACAAAACATAGATTCAACCGAAGTATAGTGTGTCCTCGCCACTTTGCGCTTCATGATTTGCTGCTTCCGTGCTTCGCGAGATTTCCCAAAATATTCATTACAAAATAAAAGGGAAAAATACAACCATGAGGCAGCCACATTGGGGAAATTAGCGTTATTTCATGTTGATGCGTGATAGAGAAGGATCCCTGTATGCCAAACGAAGAGATGAGTTAACTCAGAGTACAGACCATGGGCTCTTGAGATGACCCTGTCTGCAACTGAAGAAGAACATGAAGAGGAAGAAAAATAACAAAGTGAAAAGAGTGGCCATACCCTAGACAATCTGTAACAATTGTACTACATGGCAAGAATTTCTACAAGACATTGACGACAATATGGTTCGAGCTGTTGCGTTTAGCAATCGCGTTGACGGGTTTATGTCCTTGTACAGGAGAATTTTGAAGGAAAAGGAAAAACGAAGACAACTACCCATCACCATGTTACCCTCCAAGGTAATGCCCTCTGGCTCTACCGACAGAGCCTCCAGAAAAAGAGTATCCGAGTGAGCCTAAAACTTCTACGAGTCAAGTGAGAGCCTCTAATTCACCACCGACACAAGACTCTTCGCCTCTCTCGGAAAGCAATGTTGATAAATGTTTATTATTCCATAAGGTTTTGTAATTAACCTTATTAATTAGCACTGACACATTGAAGTAAATAATTATATCGTTGTAATGTTTGTCTGAAATGTGTAAAGTATAAATACTGTTTACATATTTAAAACATTCGTGTACCCGCATACATGAAAATCCCTAGGAGCAAATCCTACTTCGCGGTTTTCCAGCTTTTGCGGAAGGTTCTGGTCTCTATGTACCACTAAAAATGAGGAATCACTGTACAGTTGTCAAGAGTTTCGTTTACAAATTTTTTTAAGGCATTGAAAAACGTGTGCTTCGTCATCACAAACGTTTAAACAACAGCCGAAACAGTTATGTCGTAAAGAAGAATTTACATGGAACTTTAGGATACAAACACAAATAACGTTAAATGTTGATTCCATTTCGTTTTCAAAATAACTTTTCATTGACAAATAACTTTTTGATAGATGATCATAAACTCCAAAATGTTTCCAAAATATCCAAATTTTTTTAAAAAATTTCCTTATACCCCAATATTTTCCCATACATTTATTACAGTGCGTCTTATTCCATAGAAGGTTTTAACAGCTCTTTATCTACACTCAAAATATGTTTTCTAATATTTGAAAAGTTTACATCCTAACAAAAGGAACATTTTTTATTTCGTGTTTGAAGAAAAGCACTCAGTTTTACTTAGTTACGTTAAAATTGCTACGGTATACCTTTTTGCCGCATAAAGATTTAGAAGTAAAGGATGAGACCAAGAAGTAAAGGTTTATTGCAATGGCAAGTATTCAGATTTCAGCAGACGTATCATTTACATCAACAGAAATACTCATTTTACCCATGACTGAATCAATTTCAATTAGTTACACAGTTACATACGTCTATAATACAAAGAAACTTTAATTTTTACAAGGTGTTTAGAAACATGATCGGTATATTTGAAAAATCAATAAAAACTAAACGGACAGTGATAGAAATACACAGTTTATTGTAATATGCTTGGGACAATATTAAACATTTAGGCAGACAAACTTTCAAAATTTGTTGCAATGTTTCACAACAGATGACGCTGCAATCTGGAAAAATCTAAACTACGATATTTTCTAGATATCCACCAAGCGCAGTAATAATATGGCGTATTCTCAGAACGAAATTATCAGAAACCCATATAAATGTCTCAGGCGGGATGGCTTCACGTTCAGAACAGATCTACTGTTCCAGTTATTCAATTGTTTCTGGATAGTGGCGATACACCTGGTCTTTTATGAATCCCCACAGACAAATATCGTAGTTAGATTTTTCCAGACTGCAGTGCCATCTGTTGTAGAATATTGTAACTAATATTAAAGTTTGTCTCCCTGAAAATTTACTATTGTTCCAAGCATATTGCAATAAACTGTGAATTTCTATCACTGTCTGTTTAGATTTTTTTGATTTTTCAAATATACCGTTCATTTTGAAACACCCTGTAAACTTTCAGTAATAATTTTGACCATTCCTGGATGCATTGGGTAACTTCAATGTGATGTTTGTACATATGTCAGTATGTATGTAACTAAAATACCATTAGCAATAGAAGGTTAGAATTACAGTGCTTGAAATTTAGATATTGTAAATTTCAACCCCTAGTAACATCTAGTTGTTCGCTTTCCTGTTTGATTTTAATCTGCACTCTATATAACGAATGATTTCAATATAATGGAAATTAATATCATAAGTCTAAGAAAGTAAAGTGTTACTAACATGCAGTCGTAACAATTAATTTTTCAGCTGCTGATAAAATGCTTTGAAAGTTCTCTTAAATAAAGAAATATAATAAATCTATTATTTGCAGAAAATAATATTAAATTTTTATTGTTAAGTATCTTCTCTTATGGGATAAATTACATATTATAACTGTACCGAGGTACTTTCTCACGGTGAGTTGCACGTGCATGCATAGCCGTGGGAGGATTTTCCTTGACGAATTTAAGACCCCAATTATTTACGTCAAAATTAGGGACCCCTGCAGAGAGGATACTTCACGGAATGGCAGCATAACGGTCAAGCTCGCACAGAACTGTAAGCGTGAATTATGGGAGCAGGGGCTAAAATGTAATATCAGCTTGAACAAAAAGGGGCTACTTTAATGAGCCCACCTGCACTCCCGAACGGCATTTGATGTGGGAAAATTTTCCCGAAGGAAGGGATTGGATAACAAGAAAAGAAGGGTGCGTTGGAAATGGAGGTGAGGTTTTTGGAAATGGAGTGAGAGCGGAGAGTTAGAAGTGGGCAGTCGAGAGAAGTGGAACAAGGATCCACTAGCACCAGCTCGTCCTGTGCGCCCGGACCGAGACCACCCCGCTCACCATCACCAACTCGTCCCGTATGCCCGTGAGGAAAGCCCCTGCCTGCTCCCCTGTGACTTTAATGGAGGTAATTTATAAATAATATTTACAGTCCTTTGACTTAGGCCTCTGTTAATAATAATAATAATTCCTTATAAAGTGATGTGGGATAATTAGTCTGTAAATAGAAAATATAAATGATTGATTATGTTAACCAAGTATTTTTGTAAATAAATGTATAGAATAAATGTCTGAATCTATATAAGGTATTATATTCATTCTGTGTTTCCCCCTTGTAACGAACACTGGTGTATAGTTTGTATGTACATTACAACAATAACAATGAAAATTTCAGGTTATGACAAAATATCTAGTATGTAAACGGAAAATCTGAACGCACCGGATGCTGTGGTTAACAGCTCTTCGGTACTCAGACAAAACCATTAACTTGATAAAAGAAGCTAAATTTGACTCTTCAAGGATTACGCAAGCTATTACGCATCCTACAAAAACTGTATTTGTTTAATTTAATAGACATACAAGGTGCTCATGTTATGTTTGCATCAGATTTTTCAATTTTCATGCTGCGTAGAAATCTTTTTACTAAAATAACAATGCACTTGTTGTTTTCAATAAATCTCTATGTATATTTATCCCCTACATAATATTAGCCTAAGTTATCTGTCTGTTTGTCCTCGAATTTATAAAGCGGTTTGCCCTGGAATGGATACAGGCATCCATATTGGATTCTTGATGAATTAGGGTTAGCAAAATTCAAAGCGAGCTCAAAAACTATCAAAATCGACCCCTTATCCCCTTTTGATCGTTTAATGCCATTATTTCAAGCCCCATTTAGAACTGTTAAGAGCAGGCGATGATTAAATTCATAAATTTATCACATTATCAGTAGATAAACATAACATTTTTTTCTAGCATTATGACACGATTCCTTTAACCATCTCATTTAATCATTTCTTATTGTAAATTATTTAAATATCGTCTGCATTATTTTCATACGTTTTATCACTGAACTTAGATATTACGTAAATATAGTTCTTGGCTTAAATAACAGATTAGTTACATATGTGCTAACTTTAAGTTTAATCATCGATTATTTTTTATTGCAATGATAATTTTATCACCGGTATTAACAACAACTTCTTTTCATAAAAGTCTAGGAGTCTTTTTCACGGACTAATATACATCTAGCGTTTAAGTTATATGTCTTTGAAAATTAAGAAGTTTGTTCTTTTGTGTGTTTGCTTTTTATACATAACTACACGGTTTGCAATCAAATAGCTCAATTTTAGGCATCATTCATAGATACCACCAAATAGTCACTATTAATATTAAAACTTCTGCTGTCCATCCTATCACGTAAAATGGCATAAATTAAGCTTGAGAAATAACATGTGGTCAGTAAAGATAAAAAAAAATTGTTGAGAGTGTACCAGATAATTCTCAGCCAAAAAAACCAACCATTTTTCTATTTGCATCTTAGAGTACTTTACAATTCTTCAAAATTTAAAACTTTAATGATCCCGTCATATGACGGGCTATATGCTAGTAAAATAAATAATTTAAAAACCATTCAAAAGGTTTGATCAGAGTTTATAGTGAAGGTAAATCAAAAATGTTCTTTCATTTTTTTATACGGAATACAAAACTTTTCTGAAATCTTTATATATAGTTTCTGATGGGGAACTGTACCCCAAATATATTTCTTACTTCATGAAAACTTCGAAAGCGATATAGAAAAAAGTAATCTAAAACTTCGGAAAGAATTCTTCTCCTTTGATAGCGCATGAGTGATTACAGAAATAAAGAATTTTCCGCAGTTTCTCTTAATTACTTTTTTTTTCTCTCGCAGTGATTTTATCTTTTTCATATTAGATACATTGACCCATCTTAATATTTAATCACTTCATAAGCTTCTCGTCACTTTTTTATCAACGTGTGAGATATAAAATATGTAGCTATTATACGTGAAGATAGCTGTAAAAGTCGGTGTTATGAATATGAGATTTGGAGCATAGGCTTTTATAAAGAAATAAAAAATATGATGAGCATGCCACATGACTTTCTTGTATATCTATTAAGCTGTAAACATAATTTTATTTTGCATGATTCGTCGTCAAAATGTTCTATCAAACATTCTCTTTAAATTTCCATATCACTTTTGTTTCTTCACGAAAGTGTGCTAAATATCTAAGGCAAAGGCCAACTTAGCCTTAGATATTTAGCATTAGCATTGGCAGGATCATGGAATAAAACACAACAAAATGAACTCTGAGGAAATTAAAACACTATAAAAAATGATAACAAGCTCCAGCTCGTAAAGGACCAAAACGATGGAGCGCCGTAACTCAGAGAGTGGACTGTAAAAAAATGAATCAACACGAAAAATTATTAATTCCACCAGAGAACATTTATTAAGAAGACGCCATGCACACTACATAATCTTTTGAAGTTCACATTAACACTGGTATTTTTCCCTTCAAGTGCAACCATGGCAACGGGTCAGCAGACGACAATAAAATAAGAAAACCCGGTTGCCAAGAAGGGAGAAATTCTCCGAGATGAAACTCAGGAGTCACGACAAAACACATGATTCGTCGTCAAAATGCTCTATAAAACATTCTCTTTAAATTTCCATATCACTTTTGTTTCTTCACGAAAGTGTGCTAAATATCTAAGGCAAAGACCAACTTACTGAAACATGCCTGCACCTAGGTACTTTCCCCCGATAGTCAGCACGTGCATACACAGCTGTGAAAGAAATTTCCAAGAATTTAGGTGCAGCTGTTGACTTTGAGTTTTAGGGACCCCCTGCGGAGTAGTTATAGATCACGGAATGGCACAAGTGTAACGGTCAAGCTTTCACAAAAGTGGCTATTTTAATGTGCCCACCTGCACGCCCAAAGGGGGTGCAGATGTGGGAAATTTTCACCAACAAACGATTAGCAAAGAAAGAAAATGGGCGTTAAAACCGAGGTGATGAGTTGGGAAAGGGAGTGAAGAAACAGGAGTCAAAGTTGGGATTGAGGAGCTGTTGGACATCCAGAAAGAGCCCGGACCAGCAATCGAGTCCCGAACCCTCATGCCAGCATAGACGTACAGAAAAATAACGATCGCTACTACTCCAGCACAGACGCCCTTTACGCCCGAAATCCAGCACCGTCTTACAGCCTGATGAAAGCCCCAGCCTGCTCCCATGTAATTACTAGAGGTAAACTTGATCTTGTTCATAAATCATTACCTTGGGTCTCAGAATCTTTTGATTAAGGAATAACGCATAAAAACAAAAATAAATTAATAAATTGATGTAATGATAAATGTCGAGTAATGAATGTTAGATACAGGTATTAATCAAGAAATAATGTTTGTAAATAATTAGTGTACATAATAAATGTGTTAGTTCAAATATAAGGTATCATCTTTTTCCTGTGTTTCCCCTGTAAGAACGGACACTGATGTTAGTGTTGTAAGTACATTACAACAATGCCAAAAGTATAAATTATTGTTTTATATAAGGTAACATTATTTTATTATTGATTTAAGGCAAAGAAAATGTTTTTGAAACACATCACGTATATAAAAAACAATAAATATGATACATACTAACAAACAATATCCAAAAATTTCTCTCTCTCAATTTTGGAATATTACTTAGCAATATAATCAGCATAAAACTGGGTATGCTTTTTTAAAATGTTTAATAATATACAGAGGTACAGAGTGCATTGTTGTAATGTACTTACAACCCTAACACCAGTGTTCGTTTACAAAGGAGAAACACAGTCAAAAATATAGTACCTTAAATTTGGACTACACATTTATTCTGTACACTATTTACAAATTGCTATATTACTTGATCACCATATAACATAACCAGCAATTATTTGGATTTTATATTCATCAATACTCAATAATTATTGCAATTCTCTTTTGTTATGCGTTATTCCTTACCCAAAATATTGAATTACTAACTTAGGCCTAAATAACCTTCATGAGTAGGTTAAATATATTTATCTCCAGTCATTACAGGGAAGCAGGCAGGAGCTTTCATCATGCTGTATGTCGATTTCGGTGCGGGAGCAGAGGACGTCGATGCTGGTTTACAGGGATTGGGATTTCCATGTCCAGCTCCTCTTGAATCCCCACTTCGACTCCTTTTTCTTCACTCTCTTTCCGATCTCATCACCTCGAATTTAAAGCCCCTTTTTTCCTTTGCCAATCGCTTGTTGGTGAAATTTTCCCATATGTGCACCCCCTTCGGGCGTGCAGGTAGGCTCTTTAAAATAGCCCCTTTTGTGAAAGATGACATTATTTTTTGGCCCCTTCCCCCATAACCAAAGGTTACATCTCCATTGGAACTTGCCCGTTACGCTTGTGCCATTCCGTGATCTATAACTCCTCTGCAGGGGTCCCTAAAACTCGAAGTTACCAGCTGTACCTATATTCTTCTTGGAAATTTTTTCCACAACTGTGTATGCACGTGTTGACAGTCGTGGGAAAGTACCTCGGTACGTGCATAATACCGAATACAAAGAAAAATTTTCTGAAGCATTGTAAAACGCCTCGCGCGTCCACGGCTGCACTTTCTGAAGTCTGCAAGGCTCGTTCTATACCTGCCCACCTGTTTTTACTGGTGCAGGTATCTTGGGTTCGCTTAAAGCCTATGTGGCCGACAATTAATCACAGCAGCGACAAAACTCTTGACTAACATTTATTATTAAGAAGATTTAAAAAAAAAACATAAGTACACTTCAATTCATACTCGAACAGGGCTCAAATAAGACCGAGGATAAAAATAAACTGTGCCGAGCGTGGAAAACACCTCCGGTCTCCACTCCGTTCACAAGAATGTCCGTTCCCCGTCGCTCCGACCGGGCATCTCCTTTTCACCCCTCTTCGTGAGGACCGGGGGAATCCCCCCCTCGGTCAAGTTTTCGCCTCCACGGGAAAATGTCCGCAGCTGGGGCGAGCGGAATTGCATCTCTCGCCCCCCTCCTGTAGAACTTCATGGAACATAGCTTGCCCACCTTCTGTCGGATTGTCTGTCTTCGGCCGCCGAAAAAATCCAGGGGGCCATGTAAAACCAACTCGAGTCTTGAGTCTAGTATTACAAGCATGCCCCAAGTATAAATTATTTTTTTATATAAGACTATTTTATTTTATTGTTGTTTTATATAAAATTGCTTTTAATGTTAGTAATAATTAATACCTAATTTTTCATATAAATCTTGAATATGGAGGAAAAATGTAAAGAAAGGCGAATATGCCCTCTATAATAATAGCCTAAGTTGTCTGTCCATCTGCCCGCGAAGTTATGACGCGGTTGTACCTGGAATGGATACAGGCGTCCATATTATATTTTTGATGAGTTAGGGTTATCACAATTCAAAACGAGTCCGAAAACATTCGAAATGTACCCCTTCCTCCCTTTTCGAGTGCTTAATGCCATTATTTCAAGCTCTGTTGTGCCCAGTTAAGAGCAGAACATTAAATTTATCACATAATAAATAGGTAAAAATAACATTTTTTTCTAGCATTATGACGTCATTCCTTTAACAATCTCCTTTAATCATTTCGTCGAACGATGGCCGATTGATTAGGGCGCTGATCATCGGTACCGGAGTTCGTGGGTTAAAATCCCGCTATGCCATGGATGTTCGTAGCCGTTCGGAATCGGCTTTAAGCAGTAGGTCCCGGTCTCATTAGCCCTCGTATGCAAAACAGTAGACCGTAGCGCTCCAAACCAAACCTTTAAGCATTTCTTATTTTGAATTGTTTAAATATCGTCGGCATTATTTTCACAAGTTTTATCACTGAACTTAGATATTACATAAATAACTTTCTTTTATATTTGTATTAAATAATAGATTAGGTACATTTGTGATAGTTTTAAATTTAATCATCGATTATTTTTAGTTGCAATAAAAGTTTTATCACCGGTATTAACAACAAATTATTTTCATAAAAGTCTAACAGTTTATTTAACGGACTAATAAATATCTAGCGTTTAAATTATATATCTTTAAAAATTAAGAAGTTTGTGCGTGAGTTTGGTTTTATTCAACTCCTCTTCTTAGCCTACTCTCCTGTTTTTAATCATGGATCTTGTTGGTGCTTCAACCACATTTGGCGAAATTGGCGTGCTTGCAGCTTGCGTGCGTGGCGTGCTTGCAGCGTGGCGTTTGAAATCTGGCAAGGGGATCGTAACTCAACAAATTGATACATAAACAAAAACAACATTTTGAGGAAAAATTTTACAAAAATTGAACATTTAAAATCTAATTGAATTAACAAACCATTTTAAATTTGAATCTTATATTTTTATATAAATTTTTCTTTATTTTCTAAGTAAATAGAGCTATCTTAATAGAACTCGTTAGATACTTGGTGAATTCTTTTTCCAATTTTTAAGTAAATCGACCGATCTTTGCAGAACACGTTAGATACTTATTTTTTATTTCAATTTTTCAAGTCAATCGACCGATCTTTGCAGAACACGTACTTTGAGTGGAGGTTGAAGAGGAGTTGTAAAATTAAAAATTTTTTTTCAAATCTCTTATACATAACCACTTAGTTTGCCATCGATTCACTAAATTTTGGACATCATTCATATATACCACCAAATAATCACTGTCAACATTAGAACATCTGCTCTCCATCCTATCATGTAATATGACAAAATAAAATAAAGTTGGCAACAAACATACGTCCAGTAAAGATAATCAAATTATTGAGCTTGTACCAGATAATTCTCAGCCAAAACTCAAACCACTTTTTTTAACCTGCCTTATAAGATACTTTACAATTCTAGAAAATTAAAAATTTTACTGATCCAATCATATGACTGGCTATACGCTTGTTGTGTGTGTTTTGGGAGTATTTATTTTTTAATAAATTATTTTGTATTTTAATCAACAATTATTTTGTTGTAGGATTTATTGTTGTATATATACTATCATCATTTTTCATGTCTAAATCATTAAAAGGCTAATATGCTAGAAATTAAGATTTTAAGCTCACTTTTTACGTCTGTTTAGTAGCAGTGGTATAAAACACGCTCAATAATATTTTGTTGTAATTTAGAAGTATTGATATAATTTATTTTGTATTGTATGTAAGGAAATACGAAGTTCTGAAGTAGAAAAACTAACCAAAATAGTCACAACAATTTGTAGAATCTATTTTTTTATTTACAATGAAATTAATATGTAAAAAATTCCCTATTAGTATCATTTACATCAGAATTTTAAATCGTCGATGAACTGTCTTACTAATAATCTGATTGTGCATATACATTATAAACTGGAGTATTAACTGTTGTATAACGTACACTTTTTAAAATAATACAAAAAGTACTCAAGGCGTGTGTTATAAGTGAAATAGTTTTATTACATCCCATAATAATATGTATACATTGCTCAAAAAATTATTGAAGGAAAGAAGTAAAGATAGCAGTCACTTATTTATGTGCACTGTTCAAAATATCATAAAGTATCCAACTAAATGGAAAATTTATAAATAATAGAAATTACTTGAACATTTTATAGTTTGTAGTTTTTTTGTTTTGTGTTATTAGACTACCCACTACCTAGTCCCAAAAAATACTTGTTCTAAAAAAACATAAAAATTCTATAAGCTATTTTTAGCGGTATCATAAAGGGGTGTCAGGAATTAATAGATGAAGCGTTGCAGAAAATTTATTTCGAAACATTCAATAATTTATCTTTAAACATACTTAAACAACCTGAAAATAAAAAATATGCTTGTTGACAAGTATATCAAATGCAAAGCCTTAAATATTAATATATTATTTTTACGTTAACGAAAATCGTTTTTCTGGATTTTTAGAAATTGTCATCGATATATATCATTAATTCCATTTCACTTTATTTAAATTATTCATGAGAATTCATTTCCAAAGAAGTTGCTCGTATTTCCCTAAAATTAGAACGTTAAATATTCATATGTCAATATTCTAGCGATGAATATGACAAAGTGAGCCAATAATAAAGTAGTAAAGGGAAAATTGTTAGATCGTTGCAGGTACTATCCATAAAAGACGACGAAATTCGTCCCTCTGGTATGATATCAGCTCGGTTTTAAATTATTTACATTCTCCAAGAATCTTCAACATATTTTTAGCATAGAAGGAAGATATCCAATAATATATAGCTAAATAAAGGTAAAATTATTTAGATCGTTGCATGTACTAACATATATAAAGACGCAAATTCGTTCTGGTATGATATCAGTTTTGTTTTATAGGAAATTAATTTATACAATGATTAAGATATAATCATTATGTTTACAAGTTATATTCACTGAACAGAGTCACAAAAATATAAACGTAGATCATTATTACCCAATTATTCAGCTTATGTTCATTATGCTTTTCTTAATTTCAAATCTTTCGTAAATTAAGTTTAATATTTTACAATTTTCAATAGCTTATCATTTCGGGATGACTGAGTTATAATCAATTATTAAATATAAACAATTTCAAATGAAAAATATTTTGTTTATTTTTATAGGAAATTTTGTAATTTTATACAATGATTAAGATATAATCATTATGTTTACAAGTTATATATTCACTGAACAGAGTCACAAAAAATTATAAACGTAGATCATTAGGAGTTACCCAATTATTCAGCTTTCTTATGTTCATTTATGCTTTTCTTCAATTTCAAATCTTTCGTAAATTAAGTTAATATTTTACAATTTTCAATAGCTTATCATTTCGGGATGACTGAGTTATAATCACAAATTACTTAAAGGTATAAACAGATTTCAAACATAAAAATATTGCTGTTTATTTTCACAGCAAATTTTGAAAAAATTTAAAATCATTAACATATAGCTATTATGTTAACAAATTATATTTTCATAGTATAACGTCATAAAAAATCATAAACATAAATCATTAGGAACTACCCAATTATTCAGCATTCTTTTATCGATTTATGCTTATTTTTAATTTCAAATCTTTCGTAAATTAAGTTAATTTTTTACAGTTTTCAGTAGCTTATCATTTGGAGATGATTCAGTTATAATCGGAAATTAATTTAAGGTATAAACAGAGATTTCGAACAGAAAAATTTTGCTGTTTATTTTCACAGAAACTTTTGTAAAATGTTAAAAGGATTAATATAGTCATTATGTTAACAAATTATATTTTCATCTTATAGTATCATAAAAATCATAAATATAGATCATTGGGAATTACCCAATTATTCCACATTATTATATCCATTTATGCTTATCTTTAATTTCAAATCTTTAGAAATTAAGTTAATATTTTACAGTTTTCAAAAGCTTATCATTTCGAGATGACTCATTTATAATTGCATATTAATTTAAGGTATAAGCAGAGATTTCGAACAAAAAAATATTGCTGTTAATTTTTACAGAATTTTTTGTAACATTTTAAAATGATTAACTATAGTCATTATGTTAACAAGTTATATTTTCATTGTATAGCGTCATAAAATATCATAAGCATAAATTATTAGGAATTATCCAAATATTTATGATTGTTATATCCATTTACGCTTATCTTTAATTTCAAATCTTTGGAAATTATGTTAATGTTTTACAATTTTCAATAGCTTATCATTTCGAGATGACTGAGTTATAATCGCAAATTAATTTAATGTATAAACAAAAATTTCGAACACAAAAATATTGCTGTTTATTTTCACGAGCAAAGTTTGTAACATTTTAAAATTATTAACATATAGTCATTATGTTTCCAAATTATATTTTCATTCTATAGCGTCATAAAAAATCATAAACATAAATTATTAGGAATTATCCAAATATTCATCATTGTTATATCCATTTACGCTTATCTTTAATTTCAAATCTTTGGAAATTATGTTAATGTTTTACAGTTTTCAAAAGCTTATCATTTCGAGATGACTGAGTTATAATCGCAAATTAATTTAATGTATAAACAAAAATTTCGAACACAAAAATATTGCTGTTTATTTTCACGAGCAAAGTTTGTAACATTTTAAAATTATTAACATATAGTCATTATGTTTCCAAATTATATTTTCCTTCTATAGCGTCATAAAAAATCATAAACATAAATTATTAGGAATTATCCAAATATTCATCATTGTTATATCCATTTATGCTTATCTTTAATTTCAAATCTTTGGAAATTATGTTAATGTTTTACAGTTTTCAAAAGCTTATCATTTCGGGATCACTGAGTTATAATCGCAAATTAATTTAAGGTATAAACATAGATTTCGAACAGAAAAATATTGTTGTTTATTTTTTCAGGAAATTTTGTAACATTTTAAAATGATTAACATATAGTCATTATGTTAACAAATTATATTTTCATCGTATAGTATCATAAAAAATCGTAAATATAGATCATTGAAAATTACACGATTATTCAGTTTTCATATCTATTTATGCTTATCCTTAATTTCAAATCTTTCGTAAATTAATGATGTTTCACATTTTCTAGCAGCTTTTCATCTTACAGAAACTGAGTTATAATATAACAGGTAATTAATTTGAGATATAAAGAGAGATTTCGATGATAAATATATTTCCATTATGTTTATTTTTATAGTAAATTTTGTAAAATTTTAAAATCTTTAACATGTAGTAATTATACTAATAAATTATATTTTCACTGTGCAATGTTATAAAAAAGTCATAAACATAGAGGATTACCCGATTATTCTTTCTCGTATTTTTTGATAATAATCTAATATAACCTGTCATATCATAAGTAAAATTTAAAATTTTTAATAAATTTTCATCAAAAATTAATATGATGCATTATTATTATTTTTAAAGATGTAAAAAATGTTAAAAATTTTTTTTTACATGATATTTGGTAACATTTTAAATAAAAATACAGTAAATCAAAAAAATAATCATATATCGATTAAATGTTAATGCTCATAATCAAACTGTGGTTAGTTACAAAACAGTTTCTTAATTTTCAGATTATTATGACTAGATACTTATTAATCCGGAAAATAGACTAAATATGAATTTGTTATAATAAAATTCATACAAAAATAGTCTCAAATTTAAAATTACATATATGCAATCTATTTTTTACGCCAAAGAATATTCAACATGTTTGGAAAAATATGTACGGGAAGTTTAAATAATTCGGAAAGTTTGTCGAAAAAGAAAAAGTCATAAGTTAAAAAAAAAATACACAATGCGATAAATTGAAAATTTAATTTCAGACGATCTGAAAATGTGAGTGAAATAATGCTCAATTCAAAAGAGTGTTTCTAAAAACAAATTTCTTACAAATGCAACTTATACTAATTTATTTTAAAACGATATAGTTTTAGGAAAATAGACTCCTAATTTTAAAAAAAAAATTGTTGTTAATACCTCGATAAAATTCATTGCGACAAAATGATGACTTCCCTACAATTTCATGAAACGCCCTCCGAAATGGAAATGTATGCCAACATTTTTACTCCATGGTTTCGAGTAGGAGTCAGGTTGTATGTTTAGGAACTGCAACCTCTT
>CM063509.1:111936939-111941939 GCA_032207245.1 Pardosa pseudoannulata
TATAGTATTTTGAGTGAAGCAACTTTTGCTTGTTTGAAAACAATGGATTTAACTCCTTCGGGACGACCCCGGCCCATACCGGCCGAAGCACTTACAGACGGGCTCGGCCGGAATGGGCCGGAATTAAGAAAAATAGGGGTGAGAGGTATACCTAGCGGGGCTCTTCTTTTCACCTACCCCGTCTTATGACCAGTTGACAGTTTAATTGATTACTGCCTACATCAAAGCTTGACCACATTTTGAGGTATTTTCCTCAGCAATGAGTTTTTACTTTCTTTTTGTTCTCTAAGATAATTCTAATCTTATTTTATGCTATGATATATATTTTGAAGTTTAGTTTAAAGGTATTTTATATAAACATAAGCTACTTAAAAATGATAGATATATAGTTAAACAATTTTGTTTTTATTATGGATTTAATGCATAATTTTTCTCTTAAATGGATTTTAGTGATAACGTGGGGAAAATAAAAAACCATAAACTCAATTTGTCATTATTTGGACGAGACAGCGGAAATGAATTATACTGTATGATTTATTTCTTTTATTCTTAGAATGCTCACTATTTAATAATGATTATTTTTTCTATAATTTCTGTGTTGTAGAGCTATTAATTTTTTATACTAAAAATGTTTCAGTAAGTTTGCACTTTTTTAATTTAAAAATTACTCTTATTTATTAACTTCTGCGAAAACTTATAAAAAATTAGCTTAAATTTTGTATACTTTCGAAATGAGTGTGTATGTTTATATTATTGCGTGAACTCATAGACTAAATTTATGTTTAAATCATGTTTGGTAGGTAGACTGGTGTTATAATATATAGTAGCTCCAAAGAGTATTTTCTGGGAAGAAGGGAGAGGGGTGGGGAGAATGGGACAGTCCATTTTACATTTTCACCTGCTGAAAACTTTAGGACTTATGGGTAGTAAAATTATCTTTAAAGAGTTAAAGGAATTTTGTGTGTTAGTAGAGCATTATTTTTTAGCGAAACAAATACTGTTGAAACCAAGGCTTGGCTTGATAAACATTATTAGGACTCTGCACCAAGAAAATGAACCATTGAAAAGTAGTTTGCTAAATTTAAACGAGGAAAAATGAGCACAGAGGACGATACAGGCAGCGGACGCCCCAAAGAGGTTGTTACCAACGAAAACATAATAAAAGTCCACAAAATAATGTTGGATCACCGTAAATTGAAGTTGATCGAGATATCTGAGACTCTAAAGATATCAAAGGTACGTATTCGGCATATCTTGAAAGAATATTTGGGTATGCGAAAACTCTAAGCAAAGCGGGTGCCGCTCACAATGGACCAAAAACAACAACGAATTGATGATTCTGAGCTGTGTTTGAAGTTGTTTAATAGTAATAAACCCAATTTATGCATCGATATGTAACAATGGATGAAACATGGCTCTATCATTTCACACCGGAGTCTAGTCGAGAATCAGCCGAGTGGACTGCACGTGAGGAAACAACTCCAAAGCTTATAAAGACGCAACAGTCGTCTGCCAAGTTTATGGTATCAGTATTTTGGAATGCGCATGGTATAATATTCCTCAACTATCTTAAAAAGGGAAAACATCAACAGCGACTATTACATGCATTTGTAGGACGAAATCGGGGAAAAACGGCCACACTTGAAGAAGAAGAAAGTGCTGTTTCATCAAGACAATGTATTGTGTCACAAGTCAATGAAAACGATGATAAAATCTTATGAACTGGGCTTCGAATTACATCCGCATCCACCGTATTCTTCAGAACTGATCCACAGCGACATTTTCTTATGCCCAGAACTCAAGATAATGCTCGCTGTAAAGACTGTAATCGCCGAAATTGAGGCCTATTTGGAGACTAAAGACAAATTGTACTATAAAATTGGTATAGAAATATTGTATGACCGCTATAGTCATTGTATCGCCTTTAAAGGCAACAATACTGAATAATAAAATCAAATTTCATCAAAAAGAGTTTTTTTCTATGTTAGCCTACGAACTTTTCAGCCCAACTGTTATTCATTAATCCTGGTTGGCACGTAAAATAAGTTTGTGCTCGCAATGTCCTCTAAGTTCCCAAATGATACATCCGAAGGTGACAAGCTAAGCCTGGGGATCTTCTGCTTAGTCCCTACTTCAAAATTAGGATGACCCATTCTTAGCAGTCAACCTTTCGATGTGGTAATAGTCTTACATGAGAATGTATTTGAATCTAAATAATGAAAAATAATAATTTATCTTAATATAGAAACATTATTTTATAAAATATATCAAACATACAAATATTCTTAATATGGAGGATATTTTTATGGGGAACCACGCTTCGTGCAAACATATAACGGGTTAGTATCTGAAAAAGAAACCATTGAAATGACAATAAAAGCACAAATATAGCACTTTATTGGGTGATGATATATAGTTAAGTACACGTTATGACCATAACCTCTTTCTTAATATTTAAATTAAATATGACATTTCGCCAACTTATGTTTAAGTAAAAAAAATACAACAGTCATTAAAATAAGAAAGGAGAAGTTATTATTGAATTGATGGAATATATTGAGATATTAAGATGAAATTAAAAAATATTAAACAATGGAAGTCATTTAATTGGACATTTAACATGATAAAAATCAAAAAAGGGGAAGGAGAAAACAAAACAAAAAAAAACACAAAGTCACTTATAGTGATTGTGAAACGAAAACTACTGAGGATTCAACTCCGAGTTCCCCTTCTTTTCAGGTAGTCTAGCTCCCTCCTATGCTTCCATCCTAGCTGCTGGGCATCAAGTTAGCAAATTTGTCTTTCTCATCAAAATTCCTTTCGCCTCTCGCCAAGGTGGAACATCGCCAAGCGCAGCACTAAACACATGCTAATGTGTTGAATGGGGATATGTCATATAAAAAAAATATCGAATTTATAAAACTATTGCAGAGCAGCGCTCACCAAGGAGGACGCCAAATGACGCTCTTGGTATGCGTGATATCATCATGGACATGCATGAGTGAAAATCCAGAGAGGCTTATGTGATAAAGAGTAACTTTTTGTCTCACCAGCGTAATAATTGTGTGCCTGGTAGGGAAGATGCGAACAGGGTATTTTTGTTTAAGGCAAGCTTCATAGAATTAAAGGAACTTAAATGGAACGTTATGACACTTATCAGATTAGTTTCCACCATGCAGTTTAACTGTCTAAAATTAAAGTGGGTCTATTACCTGTCATATTGGATTCCTCTTGTTCAAAAGTAACATATGGAAAAAAACATATGAAATAAACATCCCTCTTCTAGACTTGTTCTTAAAATGTTTTTGACCTAAACATATATACCACGTAATAAATGAACAAATTCTATAGAACTCTATACTATATTTTTTTAAATCAGTGTCTTATTTGCTTTTGAAAAAGGAAAAAGAGTATATCAAAATGTCTCACAAATAATTTAAAATTGAATACATTTTTCTGGGTTTTTTTAAATAGGAAAATATAGAATCTTACAGAATTTGCATCTGGTATAAATTTTTAAAAATCCTCTATTCCGAGGCAGTCAGATGGAATTTTAATTTTCCAGTCGATGAATATGAAGCGAGAAGTGAACGGGATTAAAAATCAAACTTCAAATCTCATACTGTTTGAAATTCGGATATTTAGCAATCTTATATAAAATATCTATCATCGTAATGTGTATAATTCATACAAATACATATATATGTTACCGGTAAAGTGCATGAATGGCTGCGCTGGGGCTTTGCTTGTAATTTGGGAAAAGGGGACACAAGGGACCTGGAAACCGATTTTTTTTTAAACTGGGGGTTTGCCTGTAACTTGATCACCTACTGGGGAAAGGGAAACTGGGAGACAAGGGATGAAGAAACCGAAAGTTGTTTCCACGCACCACAAGGACTTTGCCTGGGTCTTGATGGTCTACTGGGGAAATGGGAAGACAAGGAATGAAGAAACCGAAAGTTGTTTTAACCGCAACACTGGGGTTTTGCCTGAATTTTGATGGTCTAATGGGGAAAAGGGGAGGCAAGGGATGAAGAAACATAAAATATTTTGAACGGATGCACTGGGGCTTTGCCTGAATCTTGATGGTCTAATGGGGAAAAGGGGAGGCAAGGGATGAAGAAACATAAAATATTTTGAACGGATGCACTGAAGGTTTGCCTGAATCTTGAGGGTCTAATGGGGAAAAGGGGAGGCAAGGGATGAAGAAACATAAAATATTTTGAACGGATGCAATGGGGCTTTGCCTGAATCTTGATGGTCTAATGGGGAAAAGGGGAGGCAAGGGATGAAGAAACATAAAATATTTTGAACGGATGCACTGGGGGTTTGCCTGAATCTTGATGGTCTAATGGGGAAAAGGGGAGGCAAGGGATGAAGAAACATAAAATATTTTGAACGGATGCACTGGGGCTTTGCCTGAATCTTGATGGTCTAAAGGGGAAAAGGGGAGGCAAGGGATGAAGAAACAAAATATTTTGAACAGATGCACTGGGGGTTTGCCTGGATCTTCATGGTTTACTAGTGAAATGAGGAGACATGGGACCGAAAACCAAAATTTATTTGAACTGCAGATTAATATATTTTTTTAATAAGAATAAAAGAAGTTAAAATTAAGAGCAGTAGCAGAGAGTAGTAAATTATTAGCAAGTAAAAGAAAATGTTCTCTACCATAAAGCTTTAAGTAACAAATGTCTTCGGGTGTGTGTATGTAAAGAGTTTCAAATAAGATGAAAAAGAAGAAATATTTCTAGATTATACGGGTTATTACTTTATGCCAGAAGACTGGTAACCAGATTGAGAAATACTTTTTGGCACATTATTAATGCAAGTTCCATAGTAAAATTTTTATTGTATTTTATAACTTTTTATAGTATTATTAATTTTAAGGCCCTAACAAGTAGTTTTGGGGGTCTAACATAGAGACATGTAACTGACTGATCAGAACACCTAATGAAGTGTTAATTGTAGAGACATATTTTGAATTTGATTATTCAACT
>CM063509.1:111946939-111981939 GCA_032207245.1 Pardosa pseudoannulata
CAATTGGCCATAGTATGGAGCCTACATAAAAGCATTTCATTCCATTGCTTATGATTATAATAAGGCCAAAATGACCCATTCTGCAGTTTTTGGTATAAATATTATAAAAAAAAACTAGTAATTATTTAACGTATCATAAATTTATAGATTATTATTGATCTAAAATTAGGAAAAGTCAAGAAAGATTTTTCAATTCCATTAGTAATTTTTCGAGAAAATCAGAAACAAAATTGATTTTTGGGACAAATTGACCCATCTCGCAGTTCTAGTGTTAATAAGTTAAAAATAGAGTCCGACATAAATTAATAAGTAGTTTAAGGAGTAACTGGTTCATAGTGGTTGGAAATTTATAAATACTTACTGACTAATAGATAATTTTCTACCAGTTAAAATAAATATTCAATATTTGCAGAGTATAACTTTGACTTAATTCAAAGTAATTGCAGTTATATAGGTTTTTTATACGATTAAACCTACTTAAAAGAAGTATTTTCATTCCACATTTAGAATTTCAAGCAATACCTTATTAAATATTGAGGACAACATGAAAAAATACGTCAAATTACTCTATGTGATTCTAATGGAAGAGGATTGTTTTTATTGTGTTTACTCTTTTAAAAGTTCTATATGTAGGTATTTACCTCAGAAAAAATTTCAAAAACTAATTCATTTACTTATGAATAAAAAACTCGTATCATTAACATTCTAATTAAACAATTTTTCTTTCTTCTTTTTTTTCTTTCTTAAAAATTATAAAAACTGAGAATTCGAGACAGTAAAACCTTTATTTATAAAAGGGAAATGTATGGATGAATTAAAATTTTTTTTTATCTGAATGTCACTGTGCAGGTTTTTTTCACTGAAAACATAAAAGAATTTAACTTTGCATAAAATGAATGCAATAGTTTATTAAACACGGTTTATTGGTGTTGGAAAAAGTAAGTGAAAAGAAATTGTAACAGAAACTAAAGGATTTAGTGTTTTAAAAGAACTGTACATTGCAAAAACATTGATTGAATTTCTCTTTGTTAAGAACAATATAAAAAATGTACTTGTTGAAATTCTTGTATTTTCTTTTTCAACGCCTCGCATTTAATTCTGATAATCAAAGCTAATTTTAGTAAAATGATATCACAAAAAGTGGCTAAAAATCTTTTTATAACCCTTTGTATCGTAACCACAACGGATTTAATAACGAGTTCCAATGGTAGAATGAATCATATCACGTAATTAGAAAATAAATAAAATTGCTTAAAACTTCACAAAAACTGACTGGCATGAAAGTATATTTCTAATACAGGTTATAAATAAGATTTTTATAAACATTGCCTCAATAATTGCCAACAAAATTATTAAATTGAATGGATTTCATTATCAAATACAATATCAATGGGCCAAAAATATGTGTATTGACTCAATAACCAATTTTAGTAACGCCAGCTAAAAATAGCTAGATAGCTGAAGTTCCTTCTTTCACCTGTTACATCATTACTAAAAAAGAAGTGTCTCACTTTATTTTCTTTATACAGTGGATTAATCTTTATGTGACCGCGGTTAATGTTATCAATCGCTTATTGATATCGAAATCACTTGGTCCCGATTTTCTCCATTCATTTGTATGTTAAAAGTATCGCTTTATGTGATCGTTACATCGGTTAATGGGATCAGTTTTCTAACCTCATTTTCAAAGAAATAGTCACAATATATTCAGAAGGAACCCATACTTTTCTTTACCTTCGCTGTTGTTTGAATTTCTAAGAAATCTCCTCTTCAACCTAGGGAAATTGGGAATGAAGAAAGGGGTGGGATGTTACACGCTCCTGGAATTTTTCAGAAATAAGCACATGCTGCTGATGGTCAATGGTTGTCAGATAAGCAGAAGGCAATACATTATTATCGGAACTGAGAAGAAGCGTATTCACATTTTATGCCTTGCTCGCTTATATGCAGCTTGTCGATATGGAAGCCAGAAATAGAAATGATTTAACGTTAAAACAAAAGATCCACATTTTAAATCGTTATGACAGGTTGATTATGATTACGAATAATTTATCAATGAGCTTAGAAAAAATTGTAGACAGTCAACAATTGATCAATTTTTTTAATTATGTATACAATTCTTATGTTTTAAAGGATAATATACAGTACATAAATATAAGGTATGTTTTTTACTTTGTTTTAAAATTTAGTAAGTGGGAATTAAAAAGGGGGGTAAATTTATCTAATTATGCATATCGTTTATTGTTATCAATTGGTTATTGTTATTAAAATCACAGTGTCCCATACAGATCACAGTAAGCGGATTCCACTGTATTTTCCTTATTTTTAATCGAGGTTGCACACTAAGCGCAGTTACACGATAACACGCTCCGGACCTCAAAGGGCCTGTTGCGAATTTTTTTAGTCAGTACCAGTATAATTATGAACATAAAATGAACATAACATGAACAGAAAATATTTAGTACAAAATATACTTTATTAAAAATTTAAAATACATTTCGGACTGTTTGAAATATTCATTTTTAAAAGTATTTTGAACTGTAGACCTTTTTTTACTAACATTCCGAAAGCATAAACATAAAAAACCAATCTTGATCTCCTTTCATCTCTAATAAAACCCATTTTCCCATCCTCTTTCTCACCAAATGTGTCAGAAATTTTTAATAGTAGACGCACTGGATTGGAAAAAGATTTGCACTTTCCTGTCATGGATATAATACTTCATCTTTAATCAATTAGACAATTTTCGAGATCACTCTAACCAGTTAAGTGTATGTAAGTCAAAAATAACTTAGATCAACGATGAGCAGAAGTTGCCAAGTTTTTGGTGCAATATTTAAAGTAAAACAAAGTAAATGTTATTTATGATTATTCCAGCTATCAAGTAAAAATCATGCAAAAATTATAGAAATATACCAAGCGTTGCATTATTCTAATTCTTATAATAAAATAAACACAAGCAGATAAAGTACCTACATATGACAGGAAGGTTAAGTATTCTTCTTTTCTCTATCTACGTTATTTTCAGAACAGGGAAAGATGCTATTACACTGATGTATACAACATGGAGTTTGAACAACGTGACTAGCCTACAAATTAGTAAGAGATTGATTCTAGCCTACTTTACTATTCAAATGAAAACAAGCAAAATTTTACTCAATATATAAAACCTGAGGTTTTTATACTTCATTTTGTTCTCCTCATAATGTTATTAAATAATTTTATAGTATAATTTTACCGTCTGTTGTAATATATTTTATACATGCCTAATAACGATAGTATGATTTTTAAATGTTTCCACAGACACATTCGTATTTTCAAATTTATATAAACACTTGTTTGAAATGTATAATTTTTACGTTAGATTTTAAAACTACATCTTTCAAAAATATCAATTAAATTTTTAAAAATGCAAGCAATGTTTATTTCACAATTAATGAATATTTCCATATATGTATCACTTGAATATTCAGTATTATTTTCCTAACTGTTCACAGGAACCTGGTATTTTGTTTCCACTTCTGAAGTCAATCATACACATATTATTTGCTTATTACCGATAGGTATAGTGCCTATATCAATAACTTAAGATGATTTCCTACGACATACGATGTCTTAAATTGGGAATATAATTGAATGGTTAAAAAATGATTAAATGAGTTTTTTATTTACTTTCCATTTAAATTGATTCCAGTTTCAATAAAATTTATGTCGATTTAACCCATTAGCGCCCAGTGATCTATTTTTAGATCGCTAAACATAGTTTGGTAAACTCGCTTTTAGATGACCTTAAACCCACCCCACACATTCTATACTGCACAGGGGGCAAGACAAGGCATGCACCTGTTTACCAACAAGTGGTTTTCTTGTTTTGTTTATATCATTGATCGAAAGCGATAAGAGAAAGTTTGTATCGCCCTTTCGTTCCGCCGTTTTTCTACGTTTCTTAGCATAAACACTGAAAACAGCTAAGTAATAAGCGAAAGTTAAATTTTTTTGGCGATTTAATATCTTCATAGATGTAGCTATCAGAATATAAACCGATGTTATCTTAAAACAAATATAAATAGTAAAAATTAGTGTCAAAATACTGCTGATCTAGAAATAGATCACTGGGCGTTCGGGCGTTTTTTTTTTCCTGACCCTGGCAATATTACGTTTTTTCACCTTTAGATGAAAATATGAGTTGAAAAGTATTTAATAGCTTTCAGAATGCAGTTGATTATCTGTTTTCTGAACAAATTAAAGAGGATATTATTGCCATATCAACTGATGTAGATGAACTGACAGATGAAGAGAAAATAGATGATAAGTTACATGCTCCATTTGTAAATGATATTGTTGGTAAGATAGAAGTAATATCAAAATATGAGTGTGATTAAATAGATTTACCTTCAACGTTTGAGAGGAAGCCTAAAATATTAAAAACAGAAAAGCCAAAAATTGTTTGGAAAAAAAACCCGAATTATACCAAATGGTCGGAATTAGGGGAAACGTATAAGAATAATATTTTGGCAATGGAAAATAATCTTGCAAATGCATCTTGCATCATTGCTTTGAAAAACTTTTTTCTGATGAAGTATATAACGTAATTGTGGATGAGACTATTTTCTATGCTAAAAATGTCAAAAACGACCATGATTTAATTATCACTAAAGAAGATATAAAGATATTTATAGGAGTTTTGATATATTTTGGCTATCTTACTCTTTCAAGTGAAAGATATTATTGGAGTGATGTAGAAGATTTAGTGATAGGTCTTGTACAGGACTCTTTTAATAAAAATGCTTACCTAAAAATAAAGTCATATATTCATTTCCAAGACATTTCAAAAGCAGATGAACGTAAGAATGACAAATCAAGATAAAACTTGTTTTGGAGAGAATAAGAGGTAAAATATGGTACTGGTGTCTATTCACTCGAATAATTGATATGGCTGTAGTTAATGCAAGTATTCTGCACAGAAATATTCATAAAGGTGATTCTATGCCCATGTAAGATTTTCGAAGAGCTGTTGCTGTAAAATATCTAAAATTGGGAATCGGAAAAAAAGTTTTGAAAGATCGACCTTACAGTTTTCCTTCATCCTCAAAAGCTAATCTCAGTCATGATGTTCGCTTTTATAAAAGGGATCACAATATGGGACAAAGAAAGGGCAAAAGACGCTGTCGACTTGTAGGGTGCCAAGGAAGTCCCCTAACATATTGTGTGAAGTGCGATGAAACTTTATGCAAGGAGTGTTTCTTCAAATTCCACACTAAACTGTACAAACATTGAAATTTTATTATTTTAAAATAATTAAACTTTACTAAGTACATTCTGTAATATTGTGAAATTCTGCATAAATAAACGTTTTTTAAAAGAAAATGCATTAGTTTTTATCTATTTGGTTCGATTTTACCACGTTATTGAAGTACTAATGATTGTTGTGTATTTGCTAAAATTTATCCTCCGAACGCCCAGTGATCTATTTTTAGATCAGCATTTAAAAAAAAAACTAAGGTACGTATTGATAAAATTCGATAATAATATTCATGTTGATGGTAAAAGACACCCAATTTATGAATTATATGTCAGTGCGTCAAAATAAAATAATTTGGGCGTTAATGGGTTAAGACACTTTTATTCTTAAATTTCCTTAAAATTTCCTTAAAATCATAAGACTGGAATTTTACCCTTTGTGTATATGTATTATTAAATATAATAATATCAACACTGTAAGATAAATCTACAATGCTTAGAGGAAGTTTACCTAAAATGGCTAAGATGGGTGACTGAAATGCTTTCAATTTCCTCATGATAAAATTTCAGTCTCGATCAAAGAACTACCTCTAGTGTTCCATTCGGTTTGATTCAAATTGTTGGATACTTTAGGGTGTGTATAAAAGAAATGTTGTACAAAAGGATGTGCCCTCGTGGCCTAATGGATAAGGCATCGGTCTCCTAAACCGGGGAACCTTGCGGGTTCGAATCCCGCCGAGGGTAGCTGTTATTAATTTCTTTTTTGCAGAGAGCAAAATTCCTTCTCTTTCGCTTTCTTCGTTTCTGTTTCAGGTGGTTCACTCCACCCTCTCTAACTCCAACGTCAAAGGGTCCTCTAAGCATCCAGTAGTCTTCCAAATTCCCTCCCTAGCAGTGCTCGTGTCCTGCGTACGCTCGTGGATTGCGCCTGCGGCGCAAAGCTCGGGATCCGGGTTCTTCGAAGGGATTAGTACAAGGTTGAGTGGCCCAGTACTCGCGATCTACCCACTGCCGCCGGGGTAACCCTGGAGGGCCTCACGGTCATATGGGCGTGGTCTGGCGCCTGATTGTGTATAAAAATGTCTGCTTGTGATCTTACAGGTAAATACCAAATTTCTGTTTAATATATTTTAGCACTAAAACATACTGAACGATCACAGATTCTGAATTTGTTAGTCAGAAGAGTTCATAAAGCAAAATAAGAATGTACAAACAAATTTTGAGTAGATTTTATTTTTGACCAGAATTATAACTGAACTATTGTGAATCCATTTAGATAGAATGTTGAAAATAATGACTTTGTTTCTTTTAATGTAAATCAACCAGTGCGTAGGCTTTTCAAATATTCTAGTGAGAAATAGCTTTATTTCTCATTATAGGTATACAGTGTTGTCCAAAAATAAGAGTATAAACATAAAAATAAGTATTTCGTTAAAAATGGGTTTAATGCAATTGATATTTGTCATACTAATACCGATGCTGTAAGGTAGTGTAAAAATAATGTTACGTTGGCCTAGTATTTGAGAAAGAAAAAATCTAAACTCATGGACACATAAAACCACATGGATAAATATCTTGATTAAATGATGTTATAGAATGTTATAATTTATTTTATAAATAAATGATTAAGGAATACAACTGGAATCAACTTATCATTTGTAGATATCGAAGACTGCTCTCGAGTCGGCGTCGGCCCTAAAAACATTATGGCGTAGATTTTCCTCTTTCTCATGTCGCTGCAAAAAAAATGTCTATTCCATCAAGCTGCGGATGCCAGCAGCATCCCCCTCTTGTCTCCTCTGGTAACTACCTTGTCCGCTAAAAAATGAGACTGCCTCGCGGAGAAAACAAAAGTGGTCCCGTGTAGAAAGGTGGGGGGGGGGTCAAAATCTTCAATCCAACGGACCCTTCTATTGATTGGGAGAAGTACGAAGTTTGTTTCTAGTCCGGTCCTGTTCTGGTATGTCTTTGACGATGACTCACGAGAAGAGGTAATAAAAGCTGAACCGAATGTAACTTATTGTTACAGATAGGAATAGTTATAAAAAATTGTACAGCTTTTATGCAGGCTGATATAAAAATGAGAACAACATGGGTCAAACAGGGTTTATGCCATAACATCGATTCATCAAGTAAGAAATTTGGCCGCCTTGTCTAGTTATACAAGCATCAAACTGAGCTGTTATTCTGTAAAGGAGGTTATTCACCAGAGATTGTGGCAGGAATTCCAATTCTTCCAATATCTTCATTTGGTCTTCGATTATCGGTGATAATGATTTAAAATTCGTTGAGTGTTATAGACATATAATGGCCTGAGCATCAGTCAATTGTTCTAAAAGATTGAGGTTTGGAGACCTCGCTGTCTACACCCCCCCCATCTTCTACCAGATAGTCGTTGACAGGAACAGCTCAGTGTGGTCTCTTTCCATGTCCTTTTTATTTTCTATTAAAACGAATTGATCTTCCACAGATTCTTCTATGCCACATGTGTGGTTTGTCAAAATCTCATCCTTATAGAGTTCTGCTGTCACTATCCAAAAAAATCGACTACATTGAGCGTCGTTAGCCCTTTCAACATGAACTTCCCCAAAACAAAAATATCAGTACCAACAAAACGGTGTCTTTCTCTAATGTTTGCATCATGTTAAAGATATTCAATATTGTTCATAGATTAAAATAGGTCGGGAATATTTTGTGGGTAAAATCTTGTCTTGTCACGGAAGAGGACACGGTGCCAATCTTCTCTCTTGGGTACACCTCTGTTTGAAAAGTGTATTTCATGTTCTCTTGTCTGTCATTGGCTGGTACAGATCTCATTTTTAGCAGTAATGAATAACCTTTAACCCTCTGACTGCTCAATGTTTAGACCGAAATCGCTTTAAAAATGACATATTTTTTTATTGCCTTTTTGAAATCTATATATATTGGAGAATTGAAAAATGCATGTTTTCTTTCCAGGAAATATTTTTATATAGATTTTTATCCTTAGAAACTAAGTTGTAAGTATCATTAGAAACTAATTTTAGATGATTTCACCAAAATAATTCTTTTTAAAATAAATTTCAATTGAATTACAGTTAGTTTCTATTTATTAAATAATATAAAAAATATATAAAATTTAAGAATATATAAATGACTGACTAAAAATATCTTAGAAATGCAGATTAGTGTGATAGAGTTTGAAGCAGGGTTCAAGGGAAAGACCAACTTCCCAGTCTTTGCTACAGATTCGTGTTTCTTTGCAAATTTTTTTGCCACTTGCATCTTTTCTTGAACAGCATACACGACACTGTCTTCGAGGTTCTCTTTTTATGGGGTTAGGTGGTATGTGACTTAAAAATAACGAGCTATCGATATCAAAGGGTTCCAAGTAGAACTCGGTCTTCCAGGACAACCGCTTTTATTTGTGTCCAAATATTTTTCGATACTTTCTTCAACAAATTTCAAACAAAATTCCAAAAGTTTTATAGTTTGTCTGGGGTTTTGCTTTTTGTAAAGTACATAGGAATTCCACAACGATTGATCTAAGAACCGCCTGAAAATTTTAATATAATACTTCCCCTGTTGTTTTCGGAGCGTAGGGTTCCTATCAATTTTGCACCACTGACTAACACTTTACACGTTTATTGAATCATTATCAGATTCATCGCTATATGAGAAGCGGTCCAAAACTTCTATATCAATATTATTATCTCAACTAAAATCGCTTTCAGAATCTGATTCAGGAATATACACTCTCTCAATCACTGAACGTTTTCTAGCAGCCATTTCTGATAAGAAAACAGCGACAAAAAGTTAGCTTTAATACTACGCGCCTTCAAATACGGCAATTAAATTGATAACTAATGGTATCTGTTGGTCAAAACGTAAATTAACGTCTAATACTGTATATGATTTATTTAAGAGCTTAAACGGGGAGTAAACAGGATGCGCTCATCGATAAAGGAAGAAAAACACATGCCCGCGGAAATCGAGGGATGAGCAGAATTTGCTACATTTGAGTTGCCAGTGGAAATCGCCGAATGAGCAGGCAGAGGGTTAAGCTTCGCTACAAAATGGGCCTGTTCTTTTTACTAAAATAGCCCGACTGCAATTTACTTAAATAATCTAGTTGCTGAGGCTTCTCTTTGCCCAGTATACAGGGCAAGTAAAAAGAAATGGGGCTATAATTTCAAATGTGAACAGCAGTTATATATTTCCTTGATTACACATATATAGCTACATGTAATATAATTCCAATGTTATATAAAAAATAATGTTATTAAACTACAACTTACAACTACCAGACATACACAACGGGAGTGTTAAAACTCTAAACTATTTAACCCTTTAAAAGACACTAATATGAATTTCTTAGGATTTAATGGTATTAGTTTATAAATGTTACCTATGAACCTTATAACTGCAAAATTCATGAAAAGTATGCATTCATTTGGAGGAAGGTTAGAGGGCTGATTAATGCAAACCCATCTCTTTGTACAGTATGAAAATAATTCTTTCTTTTAAATTTTTATTTAGGTGGGAGTACAATGAATAATTATCATCAAAAAATGTATAATAAAAAATAGCTAAACAGTTTTTAAGTGTTGTTAGGTTAAATATAGGTATTCGGGGTCACAAGGATGATAAATCGAGTTTTCTGGGTAAAACAAGTTTAAAAGGGCGTATTTCAAATGGAAAAATGAATAAAGTGTAGTGTTTTTAAAGTGTCTGCTGTAACTTTAAAATATCATAAACATAGAAAATTTTAAAAATCCATTCATATCTCTTTAAAAAGCAGAAAAAAGGAACTGTTAACAGGTGAATTCGCGGAACAGATGCATTATAGACGCCGGCCCCGTCCGCCATGTTTTCTTGGCGACTAACAGAAAAACGCGTGTTTTGGAAAATCGCCAAGTAAAAAAACATGGCGGTTGTCACATGGCATATTTGAAACACAACATTAACAAAACTAAACTTTAAAGAAAAAAACAGATTAACAATTTAAAGCATTAGTAAAATAAAATTAGCATAATAATTATCATTATTTACGTTATTCAAAAAATAAACAACAGCTTAGTAATATTTATGATATATATCAACAGAATAAACACAATGTATAAAAATTTAATAAGCACTAATATTTAAAAAAATCTAACATGTGAGGGGGGGTCCCCCCTCCCCCCTTGTAATAAAAGAAATGCAAAATAAATTTAATAACAGATGTAAATTGCAAAGGGTAGCGTCACAAACATTCGTCAACACTCCTACCTCCCTTAAAAAACTTTGAAATAATTCTTTTTTACCAAATAGAAAAAAAAACTTAGATTCGGAATACTGTTGTCCATACACACTTGGCGTTTAGAATGAAATGCAAAACCCACCTCAGACCTAAGAATATCCTGATATTTTTTAACAATTTCAAAAATAGTAAGAACCGAAATAACTACACCCGCCATAACTAAATTAATAAATCCCAGAAAATGATAAAAACAAAAAAAAATACAACCTGACCTATGCGACTGCAAACCAAAAGAACAGCTAAGATGCAAATTTCTCGAACAGTGCCGGATACTGACGTCAGAAATCAGGTGCATTAATGGGGGGCAAGAACACATTGGAGATGCCATACCCCACCACCAAAGTCGGGGCAAATACACTAACCCACTCATAACTCCATAAAACCACCAAAAAATCGCCAAATTTGGCGACGAAAAAACACGGCGTCTATAATGCATCTGTACCGAATTCGCTGCAAAACTACCGTTCGTTAAAGGATTAAAGCGATCCCAAACACTAAATATATAGTACTAAATATCTTATAAAAGGAAACAGTGTGCATTTTATTGTTTCTTTATATATGTTTCACTATATATTCAAGTTGAATATATTATACATCGCTGCATAAATGGTAAAATTATTTCACTTCTAAGCCTACCCACTCTGATTACACAGAAACTAAAACTATTTTAACACTTCGCTGGTCCTTTGAGGATAATTTAAGAGCCCCAGCCAACTCCATGACTGTTCAGAGAAATTTGGAGCGTTCTCCCACTGAATACGTAATGAGAATCGCAATTTTAACTCGGGATCAAATTGTATTTTTAAACTTTAGGGAATAAATCATGGTTAGTAAATATTTTTCTTTCAATGATATGAAAGTGTGTAATTAGAAACGTTTAGAGCTTGAAAATCATTTCGTGTATTATATTATAGTTTTCTACCTTTTGATTGCAAACTTATCTTTTATAATGTAATTAAGAATACCAGTGACTTAATGCTCCGGATTCTCTAAGTAATCAAATATCCATATCTAAAATAATTTCAAACTTTTTATTAGTTTGAAAATGACTTATGTAAAATATTTAAGATTAGGCATTAAAAACCTATTTACGTTGTTATGTTATTTTGGATTACTCACACATAGACTCATGAAAAAATTAATCCAAATTGCCAAATTAAAAACGTTAAATGTTTAACATGTTTCTGTAAAAAACTTATCATACTTCAACGAGTAGCCATTCATGTAGATTTGCTTATGATTGCATTTGTGTTTAAATCAATCATGAATCACACTGGAATCATTTTAATATTAACACCGATCCTAAGCCTGAATCCCGAATCATAACAGCCTTTTATATGTTAACACGTGATAACGCTTTAAAACCTTTTGAAAACTAGTGTTAAACCTTTCATCCTGAAAAACTTTCATTTGTCAAATTATCACCTTTTATCTCTTAACCTCTTGCCTGATTATTCCGAGTTATCTCGGGTTCGTATGTATTGCAGTTAATTATTATCCCGATAAAACTCGGGCAAAGTAGAATTTGTTTCTACGATTTGTTTTATCCCGATTTTACTCGGCCTGGAGGAAATGAAACGAAATATTCAGCTTTGATAGGTAGTTCGCCAAGTTTTGTTGGTATCGCGGTTATTTTGGTGGAACTGGTCATGCCTCGCTGATCGGGCTTATAAAAAACTAATTTCAGAAAAACCATTGTGATGGTTTTCTGCTACTGGCTTGGGACACGTATGTCTTTTTCAAAGGTTACCTCAAAGCATTTTCCAGATGTTATCTTGCTACTGTCTGTGTCGGAGTCACTTCTCCGAGCAGTCTTACTCTGTCGCTCCTTAAAACAGATTCAGAGGCAAGACAATAAGAAATGAGACCAGATATCAGCAGTTAGAATGTGGTATCACATTGTTTTCGTTTGTGTTTAAAATCAATCATAAAATTCAGACTAAATTTAACTTTTTTCATTTGCCCGGATAACTCGTACTGAAACCAAATAAATTAAATATAAATGCTTTTACACCTGTAAAAAAAATTCAACTTAAAACCTTTTATTTTGTTTTGTATCATTTCCTCGTATTTAATTTTAATTTTTTTATGTGATGATTTTATATTGCAATTTTTATCAAAAAAACTCGGGAAGTGCTTAAGACAATTTATAACAGCCTTTTATATGTTAACACGTGATAACGCTTTAAAACCTTTTGAAAACTAGTGTTAAACCTTTTATCCTGAAAAGCTTTCATTTGTCAAATTATCACCTTTTATCTTTTAACCTCTTGCCTGATTATCCCCAGTTATCTCGGGTTCGTAAATATTGCAGTTAATTATTATCCCGAGAAAACTCGGGCAAAGCAGAATTTTTGTGGACGATTTGTTCTATCACGATTTTATTCGGCCTGTAGGAAATGAAAAGAAATATTCAGCTTTGATAGGTAGTTCGCCAAGTTTTGTTGGTATCGCGGTTATTTTGGTGGAACTGGTCACTTTTTTTCCGCTGATTAGAAAACTAATTTCAGAAAATCATCGTGACGAGTTTTCTGCCACATCAGGAAGACCCAGTATTAGTCCTTATCACTCAGGTTAACATCAAGGCATTTTACAGATGTTTATCTTGCTACTGAAAAAAAATCAAATCCAACGAGACAGTGTACTCTGTGCTCCCGTAAAACAGATTTCAGATTCAAGACAATAAGAAATGAGACCAGATATCAGCAGTTAGAATGTGAGGTATCACTTTGTTTTCTCTTGTTTCAAAACCTATTATATAAAAACTAAAATTTAACTTTTTTCCATTTGCCCAAGATAACTCGTACTGTAAACTAATATTAAATCTAAATGCTTTTACACCTGTAAAAGAAAATTCAACTTAAAACCTACATATTTTGTTTTGTATCATTTCCTCGTATTTAATAATAAAATTTTAAAAAATGTGATGATTTTTTGCATTTTTTTTTCAAAACAAAATTGTAAGGGAAGTGGTTAAGACAATTATTAGTAACCCGATGTATACTAAGTGGTACGAAAAAAATAATCAACTCACTGCAAAAACCACACTATAAACGTAAGCTATAAAGGTAATCCCCTATATAATATTAGCCTAACATACCTGTCCCTCTGTCCTCGAATTTATGAAGCGGTTATACCTGGAATGGGTACAGGCATCCATATTGAATTCTTGAGGAGTTAGGGTTCGCAAAATTCAAAGCGAGTAAAGTTTATCTTCTCCTAAACTATCGATTCTGATATAAATTGGTACAAATATCACAGAATCATACTGGTACAATATCACAGCAAAAAGATCCTGTTGTCTTTAAAGGTTCAAAATTCACACCTTCCCCCTTTTCTAGCATTTAATGCCATTACTTTAAGCCCTTTTTCCCCAGTTAAGAGCAGGTAATTAAATTTATCAAATTGCTACATAAGAAAAAAGTAAAAATAAAATTTTTCCTTGCATTATGACGTCATTCCTTTAACCATTCCTTTAATCATTTAATAATTTCATATTTTAAATTACTTAAATATCGTCTGAATTATTTTCATACGTTTTATCACTGAACTTAGATATTATGTATATAATTTTCTTTTATACTTGTCTTAAATAATAGATTAGGTACATATGTGATAATTTTAAATTTGATCATCGATTATTATTTACTGCAATGAAAATTTTATCACCGATATTAGCAACAAAGTCTATCTACCTCCATGGTGTAGTGAAAATGATAGTTTCTTATCTTTATTTCCATTAATTACAGGAGAAAAATAATGGGAAGAAATTAATGATAATTTCGACTGAGCTAAGAAATCTTTCTAAATAAATTCTAAATAAATTATCTTTCTAAATAAATTCAACGTGATTCTAAACTGCATTCACAGTATTGGAAGTTTTTAGAGGAGTATGAAGAATTATTGAGCTTGTACCAGATAATTCTCAGCCAAAAAACAAACCATTTTTTTACCAGCCTCATACGGTGCTTAACAATTTTGGAAAATTAAAAGTTCATATGACGTACTATATGCTAGTTTATAACTAAAAAAAAACATTGGAGCGTTAATAATCCTTTGTTTATCTATTAATATTAGAGAATCAGTTGTTGGATAGTGCTTTGTGTATTAAAACTAAGTTCTTCCGAGTTTTCTTCATATGTCAACTGTCGTTTTTATATGTATCATATTGCAATTAACTATTTAAATAGTATCTTAGTTTAAAATAGATATAAAAGACTTGGCTTTTTATACAGTACATTTATAGCCAATAAACTATAAATGGTACATTTATAACCAATAACTTACTCATTTCTCTAATCATTTTAACTGTGTTATGGATGAATATTGGAAAGGAAGAAATATATAAATGGTTTAAGGATTAAATTTCTGGTATATGTACTTGTACATATATGTGTGCAATTTTCGGTGTATATATGTATGTATAAACTAAACAGAATGTGCATGAATGGGCCACTGTAAATTTAATATATTAAAAACGATTGTGCTAATAAAGGTAACATAAATAAATCTGTAAAGTAAGTTGAGTTCAACATGATATTATGAAAATATAAAAGAATTGTAAATATAAAAACAAACTAAAGTAACGTAAGTGTATGATTGTTGCATAGTTTTATAAATAAAATTTTTATATATGGTCGGTGTAGGTAAGGCAATGTACTGTAAATTATGACATATACCAGGTTTGGCCAAGCTCCTTTATAGTCCGAGCCTTTTTAGAAAATTTGAAATTTTTCGGGAGCCGCAGTTAAATATGTATTTAAAAAGTATACAAAAAAGGTATTAAAATTTTTTTTACAGAAATTATATTTATTGAATGTCATTTAGAAGTTCTTCGTCCATTAATTTTTCAAGGACATTTTTGAATTTTCGATGATTTTTTTCATTGGTGCGAATGTAACTTACAATCTTTTACACTGTTTTCATAACATCAGGATGTTTTAAATATTTTGTAACGAGATATTCTCGGTGAGTTCTACAGTGAATCGGTATGAATTGTAGAATTTGAGAATCCTCTCTGAAAATCCAAATAAGACTGACTTTTTTACCTAGCATTGCCTGAGCTGCATCAGTTGTAATAATTTTTAAAAATATAATAACACAAAAATGAAAAGGGAACAAGGGTACATTTGTTTAATGCCACAAATAATCCTTCAAAGAGCCGCATGTGTCTCGCGAACCGCGAGTTGGCCAACCCTGGTATATACATTAAATATATGTTAATGTTTTAACCTTAGATTTACGGGCCGAGCCAATTTGACTCATTAAAAATTTGATCACTATATATATATATATATATATATATATATATATATATATATATATATCTATATCTATATATATCTATATCTATATATATATATATATATATATATATATATATATATATATATATATATATCTATATATATATATATATATATATATATATATATATATATATATATATATATATATATATATGTATATATATATATATGTATATATATATATATATATATATATATATATATATATATATATATATATATATATATATATATATATATATATATATATATATATATATATATATATATATATATATATTTATATATATATATATATATAATATATATATATAGATATATATATATATATATATATATATATATATCACTTTTCAAAAACATACGTTGGTTTTTAGTTAAGTAATATAATACATGCAAACTTTCATTCCTCTTCCCAAAAGACCCCTTCATTTCGCATTATCAAATACGTTTTACCTATTTTCACGGTTGTGAACCAATTTGACTCATAGAATATTTTAACAATTAATCTCATAGCATGAAATTTATTGGTCCTATGAGGCCTGGGCAACAGTCAAGATTTTATTTTCCAATTGGTTGAAGAGATAAGAAGTAAATATAGAGAAGAAAAGCAGAACACTTCAATTCCAATGACGGAAATTCATGCTACTGAGCACAGAATAATTGTCAAATTAAACAATCATGCAAAAGAAACAGATGTAGAAACCATTGTGCAAATTGTAATAGAAATGTTTGCGGAAAATGGGTTTCAAAAACACATTTTATATGAAAAAAGTGTTTTCCATGAATATTTTGATAATAAACATTTCATATAAATTAATTTGTAACTATTTTCTTTGCAAAAAACTTCAATTTTCTGTTATGAGTCAAATTGGCCCAATTCAGTAAAAATAGGTATATGTTCAACATCCGTAAATCTTGTATTAAAAAGATTGTTCATGAAAATGCTGTAGATCCTTGTAAAAAATAATAAACTGAAAATGTGTAATTTAAGATATTGTTTATGTAAAGAAATGTAATGTAAGATGATGTTTATGTATAGTATGTGATGTAGCTCGATGGTAGATTCGGATCTTCCTGGCCACTTTGGTCTTGACTACCATAGACTTCTTTTAGGGGTTGGTACTGGCCCAGGAGCTATCTATCTATCTCTCTGGTATATGTACTATAGAGAAGTATTGAATAAAAATAAGTAAAAAATGCTAGTTCATATATAAAACCAAGCTTTACTGATAACCAAGCTTTACTGAATATATATAAATTAATCTAACCCATATACTGTTTTCCCTCGTCACTTGGCAGCTTCAATGCTTACAAAATATTCATTTAAACGTAAAAATTTAAAAAATACAACCACGTCGGCAGCCACATTGAAGAAAAGAGCGTTGTTTCATGTTGATGAGCGAGAGAGAAGGATACCTGCATGTGAAACAAAGATATAAATTGACTCAGAGTTCATACCACGGGCTCTTGAGATGACAAAGTCTGCAAGGGAAGAAGAAACTGAAGAGGAAGACGAAGAACAAACTGAAAAGCGTGGTCTTATCCTGGAGAATCTGCAACAATTTTGCAACATGTCAAGAATTTACACAAAACATTGACGACAATATAGTTCGAGTTGTCGAGTTCAGCAATCGCGTTGACGGGGTTATATCCTTGTACTGGGGAATTTTGAAGGAAAAGGAAAAACAAACACAACAACTACCCCTCACCATGTTTCTCCCCAAGGTTTCCCCCTGGCTCTACCGTCAGCGCCTCCAGCAGAAGAGTCTCCGAGTGAGCCTAAAACTTCTAGGAGTCAAGTGAGAGCCTCTCCTCCGCTATCAACACAAGACTCTTCGTCTCTCTCAGAAAGCAATGTTGATTATAGTTTATTACTCTAAAAGGTTTTGTAATTAACCTTATTAATTAAAGTTGACACGTTGAAGTAAATATGTATACTGTACTAATTTTTGTCTTAAATGTCTAAAGTATAAATACTGTTTACATATTCAAAACATCCGTGTACCCGCATATAAGAAAATTCTTAGGGGCAAATTCTACCTCGAGGTTTTTCAGCTTTCGCGGAAGGTTTTGGTCCCCATTAACCCCGGAAAACAGGGGATCACTATAGTTTTATTATAATACATAATTTCTAAACTATCTCCATTATCAATTAGAATATACAATTACTCATTGTATTATATTATATCTACGCCTACCTATTTTAGTATACATCTCTTGGCTTCTTTTCATGCGCTCATTTGCATTACTCCCACCATTTTCTTTTCATTCACATTTCGCTATTTACTCTATAAATCATTTATTTAGTATACACTATTCAAACCTTTTCTTTAAAAAAAATTCTTTTCATGTGATTCCAAATTAAATGCGTGCAAATCAATAACGCAAGTTATGCAATGCATTTATTCATTTTATATTGTTTCAATTCAACTTGATTGAAATAAAGAATAGTGAGTAAAAAAATAAATTAATGCTTTACTATAAGAAAAGTAAAGAGCTATTTTCTTTTACTATTAGAGATATCATTTCGCATAGATCGTAATTATAGATACGTAATTAAACCTCATTAAAATCTGGTATGAGCGTATTCTTAATTTAAAACAAGAAATCCGAACTTCCAATTAAGCCATTAAGTCCTTATATTTCACCACTAGATTTAATGACTTTAATAATCTTAACGATTTATACTGAATAAGGAGTTTTGGATTCTTAAAGTTCCTTTTGAAAAGAATTGGATTATTATTTTCTTTGAAGACTGAAGCCACGTTAAAAACCATTCATGCGTTTTCTTTTTTGGGAAATACTTTTCAGAATAAAAGGGCCAAAGTACAGGAAGTGATTAACGTAGAAACATATCCTGTCGCTAGATGAAATTATCCTCATTTAAAAAGATTTTTATCTATGTTACCGCAAAAGAAAGAAAATTATGAGATTGGCACGAATATACATTTTCTAAATTCATTAAGAAGTTTCTCTCATCTATTTTCATATATCTTTGTGGAATTTTTATTTTCGGAAGATATATTTCTAAGTATGATACGAGGCTTTTAAAAACCAGGTTAGTTAGCTTTGAAAAACTTAGATTTTTAAATTTACAATTTTTGTCGGTAGATTAGTCTAATTTGTAATGTAAACTTTATAAGTCCTAGTATAGTCAGTTTGAAGTAAATAATTAAAAATTATGTTTGGTAGTGTCGTGTAGTCCTCGTTTATATTTGAGTATTAACCTGTGATCAAATGTATAGTGGTGATTTTATTTTGATTTCGTTGCGTAAAAGTATTTTTGTCCTAAATTTAACCACAGATTCTGAGAAACTACAGACATAAATATGAAGATAAACTAAAAGCTAAATTAACAGCATCCGAAACTAGCTTAATATAAAAAATGTAAATGTATTATAATATATATACATCTATGTACATACAAAACTGATGCTAAATTTCATAAAACAAGCTTTGTCAACATCTTCTAAATTAGTTCTGACAATTTTTTTATACTCAAGTAATTTTGTAAATAGAGAGATGACCTAATCTCAATTTCAAAATGTATGTAAAAGGGGGTACATTTGGGGAGTGAAAATGGTGTGCCCGGAACACGGCTGGTTGATGGGTATCTATGGTCTGGTCAGGGGCTTCCTCCTGAGTGTTTGGGGTGCGGCCGTGATATTTGATGCAGGAACCCTCCCTGTCGGACTTGGCTGGACTCTCGAACTCGTTCCTCCTAGTCTAGACTATCGAACACCTTCTGTCAGACTCCTCTCTTAGTCTCGACTATCGAACACTTTCTGTCGGACTCTCTCCTCGTCTCGACTCTCGAACACCTGCTGTCGGACTCTTTTCTATTCTCGACTCTCGAACACCTGCTGTCGGACTCTTTTCTATTCTCGACTCTCGAACACCTTTTTGGGGACTTCCCAACCCCTTTTCAATTTTTAGATTTATTTATTTCAACCTTGTCCCCTTTTCCTTCTTATCGTCCAATCGGGATAGTTGTAAGAAACTCATTGGTCTGCTTAAACCCGCCTTGAGACCGCCAAAGTGAAAAACTTTATCCCTTCTACTTGGGCACTGTCCCTTAGGGACTCATAAATACTCCACAAAGGTACATTCCTATTTAATGTCAAGTACGGAGACGGGATTCTAATCTGGGACTTTGATCAGAACCCCGTCCGAGACCACCGTACAAGACAACAATATCCGTAAAATATAAATTTATGGTCCTCTGTCTTTTTAAAAAGATGTGATGAAGTCAGATTTAGATCCCGAGCATTTTACTTCTTGTATGATTGAATCAATTATATTACTGATCTAAATCGCCTGATCACAGGGAGGAGTTAGAAGGCATGGAAATAAATTTACTAAAATCTCTTCAATATTTTGAGAAGTTTATTTTATAAACTTTTAACATTTCTTTTCAGAATTTCATTTCCCAGTAATATGTACCTTGGTTTAAAAAGAGACATTTGAATAACATGATTGTCAGCCTCGAAACTCTTATGTAGTATGGGGATAAATCACGCACCATGGAGATGATGTAAAATAACAAAAACTTTAATAATAAGAACAAATGAGAAAAACATTAAGAAATTTAACCCTCCGAGTGGAACACATCTAGAAAATAATTCTCCAAAATAAGCTAATATCAGTGGCCAAAGGGTTCTATGATGTTTACCTTCACCCTTTGTCGACTAGAATGGAATATGGAAAACCCAACCCTTTATTGCCAATTTACTTCCGGTTATATATTGATATATAAATAGATATTATAGATTGTTAATTTTAAATACACATAAAGCTCGTCAAGTCTCGAATATTATCCCATAAGAAATTATGGATTCTAAAGGTACAAATAAAAATATTCTTTGAGAGACTTATTTATATTTTTTTACGAAATTCGTCCAAGATATTTAAGGGGTGCAATTAGAGATACATCTGTTACCGCAAACGAAATACTTCGAAATAGAGATTTACAAAGCCATGAAAAGCTATCAGCGTCTTTGTGCCTCAGAGAGTAATGGTGCATCCCTCAATAAATGTCAGTGAAAGAGGGGTGCAGTTCCTAAACAATAGACCAGACCCTCCTACCTCAAAACTCCACGGAGGAAAGCACCGGCAAAAATGTACATTACATCCATTTTCGGTGCATTTTTGGAGATCGAAAATTGTACGTTTTGAAGTCATCATCGGTTTGGCGGAATTGTACGTGCGAACCACTTAGAGGGTTAAGGGATGCCTCCTTGCATCATCACCAACGGTCATTAGCTCGACCAAGTTCACACGAACACCTCGCGTTCCATCCGTACACTGTCCAGATGTAAATCCTTTCGTCACAGGCAGCGCCTTCTGGAGGTTAAGTCAAAGTCATGGAATGTTGAATACCACATTTATGTTAAAAATTTTTATCATAGTTTAGTCTTACTTACAAAGTAGTCTTAATGGGTCATAGAGTAGTCAGTTTTAAGTACGTTATGAGAAATTATATTTGGTAGGAAGTTATGGAAATAAATATAACAATTCATCAATGTGTTGAGAAGTTTGTTATACAACTTATGTTTATTTGCACAGTTTCAGTTTGTAACAATATGTTGTTGATTTATGCCACTTGGTGACACCAAACACGATTGGGCCGGAAGCTACTTATTTTAAGGCAAAGGGGTGCGCCTTTCTTTTATAATGAGCACCACAACGGTGAAGGTAAGACCTATGCTCAAATGGGTCCTCGTAATTTTGAAGCAGGCACCCAACAGAAGACCCATAGACTTGGCCTTCCACCCCAGAGGTATTGATTGAGAATTTGGAGGACATTGTGACCACGAACATATTTTACGTGCCCCAGTCACCTTTAACGATCACGGCGAATGAAAGACCTGCTCTGGTTTCGAACCTGCAACCTCTCAGTTACAAAACCGTTGCCTTTACCGACGGAGCTACCAAGTGTCTGTGACAATACATTTCTTCGATTAATAAGTGGATTTGAAAAATTATGGCAGTCAGACTTGGAAAAACTTAGGTATTTATGTTAACAATTTTTTCATAGCTTGGTTTTACTTATAAAGTAATCTTTATGGGTCATAGTGTAGTAAGTTTTAAATACGTTATGAGAAATTATATTGGGTAAGAATTACAAGGTATGGAAATAAATATCATAACAATTCATCAAGATGTTGAGAAGTTTGTTTTATCAACTTATATTTATTTGCATAGTTTCAGTTTGTGATATGTTTCTTGGTTTGAATATAGGCTTTGAAAAGTCATAGTCAGGCATGAAACACTTAGGTATTTATGTTAACAATTTTTTCATAGCTTGGTTTCACTTATAAAGTAATCTTTATGGGTCACAATGTAGTCAGTTTTAATTCCGTTCTGAGAAATTATATTGGGT
This sequence comes from Pardosa pseudoannulata, assembly GCA_032207245.1. Lineage (NCBI taxonomy): Eukaryota > Metazoa > Arthropoda > Arachnida > Araneae > Lycosidae > Pardosa > Pardosa pseudoannulata. Next base: position 111,969,156 of record CM063509.1, read on the forward strand.
AGAAATTACAAGGTATTTAAATAAATATCATAATAATACATCAAGGTGTTGAAAAGTTTGTTTTATCAACTTATATTTATTTGCACGGTTTCAGTTTATGAAAATATACTTCTTAGATTTAAATGAGCTTTTTAAAACCAGGGTTATCAGACTTGAAAAACTAAGGTATTTATTTTAGCAACGTTTTCATAGCCTTGTTTTCCTTATAAAGTAAACTTCTTGGAGAAGATTTGTGGGATTTTCCAGGAATGTCCAGCCTTGTCCCCTTTCATGACATTTTTCTGATCTTCCCTTAGGCAGTGTTGTTTCCAATTATGACCTCCAATATGTATTTCCTGCACCCTTATACTTCCACAAACCTGTTTTCACAGTTTGAGTTTTATAGGCCCCTGTAAATGTACATGGATAGTATATATTTTATAATCTGGTATTACTTATCAACTTGTGCAACCTTCATAGACGAAGTGTGACTATCACATATGAATCATATTTCTTTTTATTACCCATTATCATTTCTCACAATAACTTAATTAGATAATCTATTTAAAAGTAGCTATATTGATTCCAACTAAATTATTTATAAACAGGATCATTTGCTGATATAGTGCATCTCTGAATGTTTTTGAACCATGAATATTTATAAAAAGCTTTGGAGGCCAGGTGCAACTGTTCTCAGCCAAATACCAACAAAATTGTTTTTGATGATAAATAGAACATTTGTAAAATAGATTATTAAAACGTGTTTCAGATTATTTGAAATATAAATTTTTAAAAGATCTTTTGTCATTAGCATTCAAAAGCGCAAACTTAAGACGCACGCTAGAACTTAATCACATTTGCTGAAAATTTATATTGAGGTTAGGAAATATTAAATTAAAATATTGCATTTCATTCACGTATATGATATATAGTTTGTTTACTGCGGACATTTTCCCTCCATTTAACGCTACACATTCAATATTATCTGCATTTTAAGTTGGGGTGGATATACATGTTTTCTTGAAAACAATTTTGAATTTCTATTGCAGGGTTCTTTAATGTCTTTAGAAGACTGTGGTATAGCCACATTCTGTTTAAAAGGGAATGCCAGGAATTGCCGCCTTCCTGACCCCTTATTTTATGGAATGGGGCTTGTCCATGTCCAAGTCACCTTGAATTTTCCCTCGCTGACCATCCGTGGTTGCCGTTTTGCTTTTCCTGTCTTCCAGCATTGTCCATCTTGAGCGTTGCTTGGCGCCATAAATTCCTAGATTGTTCTTCCTACTCATTCTACTTTTTTGGCGATTGTATTGGTTTCTCGCTGGCGGGATTTTTCCATTGACCTCGCCATGCGCGGTGTTGAGTGGGCATCATTTTGGTCGAAGTTGGGGGAGAGATCACCCGCATCATTAAAAAAAAAAACGAATATTTTTTTTTTGCCAATTTGCTTTTTCCCTACCTTTGTGTCATGTCGAGAACGGGTATTTTTCTGACAAAGTCATCAAGTAATAGAAAATAAATAAAATTCCTTCAGCTGTTCAATTAATAGGACTCTTTTATTTATGTCAATTTGCATTTATCTCTGTTATAAAGTTCTGGAGCATTCCATATGAAGACAGTGAATTGTGTCTGCCGCCGTATAGTTCCACCAAAGAACCGGTGAAAGGTTATTGCGGCTGAAAGAAGCAATGTCATAATTCTACAACCATAATTTTACAACAATAGTTCTACAATAATTATTCTACAAAGACTATATGTCTTTAGAATTTGAAGAGAAATCATTCGAAGAAATATATTGAGCTCTGTACTGTCAGTGGTCTAAAGATCTTAAAAATTTAAATGAGGATTTTTGTAAAGACCTTGAAAATGTAGAACACCGATAAAAGTTCTTATTTCTCAATTATTTGGGGAGTGGATTTTCCTGGGGACAAATTATCTGCAATGATTTCAATATAAACTTCTTGCACTCCGCAATAGCTGATAACTGTGTTGTCATCAAGCCATGATGAGATTATTACACAGAGGATATAAAATTTAGGATCGTCAACAATTCCGGCCATTTCTTTGTGATATTACCAGACCGTGTTATTAAACAAGAGCTAGTTTCTTTTTTACTCAACTTTGTAACATTATTTTAGCTCAAATAACACTCCATACGCTCTAAATCAATTGATTCATCCATTTAGTATACCTCTTATTTAGAATTCAACTGGTGATTGCTGGCATATCTTCATCTATTGTTTCATCTTTGTTTTCATTAATTGATTCCTCATTACTTGCACTCCCTTTAATAGTGTTTAAAATTGTTAAATTCCACTATTTTAATTCAATAACGATATAATTTCCCCATCCTTTCTCCTTCGTTTTCAAAACCTGAATAGAAATATAAGCCTGTATGCGTTTGCACCGGGTCTCTAAGCTCAAAAAAACTAAAAATATTTCTTTCTGACAAAAACAGAGAAAAAATTCATTTATGTCTCGATCACTCATAAAACAGCTACTTAAAAAGGTAGAAAATTTAATATTATTGGTGATTTTGTGTGGAAAGTTTTTATCAGGACTGCGAACAGGAACAGAACCAAAATCCGGGAAAAAACGTTATTTTGCGCGGAACGGAAAACCAAGCCGAAAATATATCAATTTATTTCGGTTCGATGTGTTTTCAGTCATTTTGTTACTGTAACCAACTTATCAATATTGTCTAATTTATTGTCAACCAAATAATTATCGCCATTACATTGTGCTTAACTATGTCCGAATGTAATGTGATCTTTTATACCGGTGTTGATGGGACGAATCCTACTGTAGAATGGATGTACGGAGCCTTTCAGAAACGGCTTTAAGAAGTAGGTCCAATATCATTATCCTCATATGTACAAGACGAAGCTCTCCAAACCAAACTAAACTACATGTGCATTGTTTCTCGGTTTCCAGTTCTGATATTCACTAATACATTTATGTTCAGTTTCACATGAAAATACTTAAAACATATTTAATTCAGTATTAAATGTTTTTAAATGCTCATCCAGATAGCTTGCCTACTTTTAGGCAAGTTTGATTTTTTCTCGATAATATCTTGTCATGACAAATTTGACGTGACAAACTTGCAGCAAAACTTCTTTAGGTTAGACGGAACATAAAGCGACCACTCCTTCGCTACGCTATTTTGCTGCAAAACTGTGTCATGACAATCTTGAATCAAGCGAAAATTCTTAGACTTCCTGCAGTCTTGTTTCAAACTTGCAGACTTGTTATGCTGAACTTGCTGCAAGTTTGCAGGCTTGCAAAGCAAGACTGCTGCAAGTTCGCTGCAAAGTAAATTTACTATCTGGGCAGCTGTCAAATGCGATTTTGATAATAGATAAGTCAATGTTCTCTACTCACCTCTCGTATTGTATATGCTGGTTAATTGTATCAATTCGCACAGTGTACCAATTAAAAAAAGAATAAAATCTTTTAAATTTTGATAGCATTACATTTTTGTTTATGGGAATTATATTTTTGGAATTAAGAATGAATTTAATAATTAATATTGAATAATTAATAATATTTATAATTAGTACTAATAATAATTTAATAAACTTGTACCGCGGTACTTTCCCGCGATGGTCAGCACGTGCATGCACATCTGTGGGAGAAATTTCCTAGAAGAATTTAAGACTTCGAGTTGACTTCGAGTTTAGGGACCCCTGCAAAGAAGGTATAGGTCAAGGAATGGCACAAGCGTATAGGTTAGGCTCTCACAGAGATGTAACCGTGAGTTATGGGGGGCTTAAAATAACGTCAGCTTGCACAAAAGGGGCTAATTTAATGAGCCCCCCTACACTCCCGAAGGGGGTGCAAATGTGGGAAAACTTCACCAAACAAGTGATTGGCAAAGAAGAAAAAGGGGAGTTAAAACCGAGGTTAGGAGTTGGGAAAGAGCGTTAAGAAAGCAGTCGAAGTCAGGATTCAAGAGTAGCTGGACATCGAAATAACAAGCCCTGTTCGCCTGCACCGCCATCCCGTGTACCTAGACCGACACTCCGAATGAGAAAAGCACCTGCCTGCTCCCCTGTGCCTGTACCGGAGGTAAAACAGATTTAAAATATTCATAATAGTCATTTAGGCCTCTGTTAGTAATTCAATATTGTGATTAAGGAATAACGCATAACTAGAAAGAATTGTAATAATTATGGTGTAAATATGAATATAAAACATAAATAATTGCTACTTATGTTGTATGACTATCAAGGATATAAATTTGTAAATAGTGTACAGAATAAATGTTTTAATATCAATATAAGGTACCATATTTTTACTGTGTTTCCCTTTTGTAAACGAACAATGGTGTTAAAGTTGTAAGTACATTACAACAAAACTATTAATAATATATACTAATAATAACTATTAATATTACATTAATACTTTAGTATTAATAATCCCCTATATAATAATAGCTTAAGTTGTCTGTTCGCGAATTTATGAAGCGGTTGTACCTGGAATAGATACAGGCATCCATATTGGATTTTTGATGAGTTAGGGTTAGCAAAATTCAAAGCAAGTTCGAAATCCACCCCATCCCCCCTTTTCGACAGTTTAATGCTATTATTTCAAGCCTTATTCTCCCTCTTATTCTATAATAAATTCTTTCTTGATATGAATTTAGAATAAGAGGGAGTAGCGAGGGTGAAGCATAATATTTAAACTGGATTACTCGACCCTCATATACTTTAATTAGTTTCTTCCTCTAGTGTAGATCTGGCACGTACGGTACAGGGTCTGACCATTTGATCATCGTACTTTTCGAGTTGACGGTTCTGTCCCCGACTCAGCTAAGTTTTTCTAAATGTCTAATTTATTTAATATTTTCTGCTTTTTTTTAATTCTTATTCCTAAAGTTGTTTTATTATTTTTTCAACTTTTTATGACATAAACTTTCTTCTCGTAATGTAATAATAGCCTAAGTTATCTGTCTATCTGTCCTCGAATTTATGAAGCGGTTGGACGTGGTATGGATAGAGCATCCATATTGGATTTTTGATGAGTTAGGGTTAGCAAAATTCAAAGCGAGTAAAGTTTATTTTTTCCTAAACTATAGATCCGATTCTAAAATAAATTGGTATGAATAAGCGTCGTATCACAGCGAAAAATACTGTCATATTTAAAACGTTCGAAATTCACCTCGTCCTCCTTTTCGAGCATTTAATGCCATTATATCAAGCCCTATTTTAGGAGCAGGCTATTAAATTTATCAATTTATCACATAATAAATAGGTAAAAATTACAATTTTTTCTAGCATAATGACGTCATTCCTTTAACTATCTCATTTAATCATTTCTTTTAGATTATTTAAATATCTTCTGCATGATTTCCATACGTTTTATCACTGAACTTAGATATTACGTAAATAATTTTCTTTTATATTTGGCTTAAATAATAGATTAGGTACATAAGTGATAATTTTAATCGATTATTTTTGTAGAACGTTAATTCTTAGCCAAAAAACAAACTATTTAATTTACCTGCCTCATAGGGTACCTTTACAATTCTGGAAAATTAAAAATTTTACTGATCCCGTCATATGACGGGCTATATGCTAGTTAATCAATAATTAATTATTATGAATTATTATTCTTATTATTTAATTAAGAATATACATAAAATAAAATCATTCATTCGGAACTGAACCGAAAACCGAAAGCCGTTATTTTTGGTAGAACGAAACTTTTAGTAAAACCGGACACCGGAAAGAAAAATATTATGGTTCGAAGCTCTGTTTTTTATAATAATCAGGCCTTAGAGGCCCTGCGAGCTTCCTCGTGAGTTAAAGCTATTTATAGTAATTTAAAAGGGAAATATTTGATCTGGGTATTTGAAAATTATTGTAAACATATAAAAAATCAACTCTTGTAGACATTCTCTATGCTTAATAATTAAAGGTAAAATATCTTCGTTCTCCCAATTAATTTAAGAAACGAAGAATATAAATACAGATATCGAAACTACCGTTATTCCCTCTCCGAAATAAGTCCTTAATCTTCTTAAATTCTTATTCGTAGCATCTCATTAAAAGAGCATGAAGCAAAGATTTATTGACTTCCCTGAAGCTGACATTTTTATTGTTTGTATTGTCATAAAAGAAATTAATTTAGCTTTGTTGTCATTTTAAAACTTTATATATAAGTATTAAGTGTTTTTTACTGGTTTATTATTCGAAACTCGTAATAAAAGGTAATATTCTATAGGTTAACTAAAATGGAATTCATCTCCATTTACATAACTATTGATAACAATTTAATTTTCTGAGGTAAAAAAACTATAAATAAAATCGTGTTCTAATTTAAGATGCAAAAATTGTGTCTCTGATTTTTCAAAGGAGTAAATACCAAAAAATCTTCTATTTTTGTCTGTTTTCTAGTTATATTTCTTGTGCATCATTTATAGCAATGTATAAGGCTAAAACAAGAATAAAGTTTATCCTTTAAATACACTTATAATAGAAGAGTTTCTGTCTTGAGTAAATTCAAGGAACCATTCTATGGAGGTAGTTTTATTCTATAGAGGTGTTTCTTACGAGGGTTTTTATTTATATTTCTGGCCTAATAATGAAAAAACAAATATGTAGGATTGAAATAGATTTTATTGTTTTTCATAATATTCTCCATGATGATTACACTTTTGCATGCGTTTGAACCAATTTTCAAAGCACTTTTTCCAGTGCGATTGAGGTAACTCCAAAACATGCGTTTTGAATTCATCAACCACTTCTTCGGGGATCGAAAATCGTTGTCCACGTAATTTATATTTGATGTGTGGAAATAAGAAGAAGTCATTGGGTACCAAATCAGGGCAGTAAGGTGGATGACCCATCAGTTCGATCTTTCGCTCCGTCAGAAATGCTTTTGTTTGAGTCGATGTGTGAGAGAGCTCGCATTGTCATGATGAAGAATGATTCACCCGTTCTTCTGCTTTTTTCGAATTTCTCCGATGATTTCTGGCAAACAAATGGTCGTGTACCCTTCAAAATTGACAGTCCTGCGTTGCTCTAACGCTATTGCCACATGACCTTTAATGCCGAAGAAACAAGCAATCATTTGTTTCGATGTGCTTCTTCCTCGAACAACTCTTGTTGGTTTTGCCTCGTCTTGGAAGACCCATACAGTTGATTGCTGTTTTGTTTCCGGCTCATATGCATAGATCTACGATTCGTCACCTGTGTAGATGTTATACACAGCCTTTGATGTACCTTGAACGTATTTTTCCAACATTTCCTTGCACCAATGAACACGAGCCTTTTTTTGAGCGTTTGTCAGATTATGCGGGATTTAACGCGAACAATTTTTTTTTTTTTTACGCTCAAATGTTCATGAAATATTTTATTGATGCTAGTCATACTAATGTCCAAAGACGCCTCTATCTCACGGTATGTCACATGACGATCTTGCTTTATCAGTTCACGCACAGCATCGATCTTTTCTGGCACAACAACGTATTTTGGATGACCTGCAGGGGTTTTGTCCTGGATCGAACATCGACCAGGATTAAATTCGTTATACCAATTTTTTACAGTGCTGTAGGATGGCGCTTTATCGCTGTATAAAGAATTAAGTTCATCGGAGCACTCTTGTCTTGAAAATCCATGTCTAAAGTTATGAAAAATAATGCCACGAAAATGTTCAAGATTCAATTTCATTTTTTGAAAAAGAAGAACTTTTCAAGTTACTGTCAACAACACAAATAAAGCTATAATTTTAAATCGTCTGCTGAATTTATGTTTAAAAATATCAAACTTTCGATTAAAATCATCTGCAGTCACCTAGCAACACTTACTGTTGCCAAGGCCAGAATATAAATAGCAACCCTCGTATGAGGGAGTTTGGGTCGCATAAAACATAATTGATTAGTACCTGAAAAAGAAACCCACAGAAAAGACAGTAAAAAAGTATATTTCTTGAGTGGTGATGTACAGTGAAGTACACGTTATGACCATAACCTCATTTTTAATATTTAAATTAAATTTGGTTTTACGCCAACTTATGTTTTAAGTCTTAAAGTAAAAAAAAACACAATAGACATTAAAAAAAAGGAGAAGTTTATTATTGAATTAATTGAATCTATTGAAACAAGATGTTTAATTTAAATTAATAATTAATTAATGAATTGACAACTAGTTAAACACTTAAAATTATAAAAATTACACTAAGAAAAGGAAGGGAAAACTAAAAAAAATGTCACATATAGTGACTGCGAAACGGAATTACGGAGGTCGCAGCTACAGGTCCCTCTTCTTTTCAGGGAATCGAAAGATCTCCTCTGCCCTCTTTTTCCCCTCCATCTTAGCTGTTGGGCATCAAGTCTGCAAGTGTAGTGTATAGACTGTGGCTGATGGGATGAGAGCCGCAATCTTCAAAGCTCATCAACATTCCTGGAGACACGATGGAAAATCGCCAAGCGCAGCACTAAAAATACCCCAATGTTTGGAGTAGGGATAAGTCATATCATAAAAAGGACGAATTTATATAACACTTATACAATATGTTTTTAATAATATAAAAGTTAATGAATTTAATAATGTATATATTTATAGTATAAAGAAAACAAAAATTTCAAAATAATGCATTGAGTGACTATTCATCATATCCTATACTATAATACGAGGAATGGTTGTCAAGTCGAAAATCGCCCCAGAATTAATAAACTGTAGTAAACTTGGGGATCTGGGGTTTTGGGTCACGAGGAATCGATTGGCATCGGTTTTGACGCGCTAAGGTCACGTAGTTCGGCGCTACAGATAGGGCCGGGTTCGAACCCCGGTGCGGGCAAACTTTTTTCTCATTCGTCCAAACCAAGTGAAAATTGGTACCCGGGGGTTTTCGACCACGAGGAATCGATTGGCTGTAGTTCTGACGAATTAATAATAATAATAATAAAAGTCTTTATTGATTTGTCTTTATTCCTTGATATCGGTTTCCATTTTTATTTTCTATCAACTCTAAATATTAAATTAATGTAGCAAAGTATATATAACACATAAACGATATAGTAAAAAAAAATATTGCAAACAAAAATTTTGAAAACCAACCACAAAAAATTAAAAAATAATGCTTCACTAACGTTCCGAAACAACCTCGCCGTTCAATTTCCAAAGCCACACTAAACACAGAGCATATAACTTATCAAAGTCCGTCGCCGCGTTAGTGTGTCGTCGGCATACCAGGAGGTGCCGCTCTGACGCGCCAGTGCGTCGGTGGCAGTGAACGTGTTAAGGAACTGATTTCGATTTCAAATCACCGTTAACAAAGTTCGACATTTCAACATTCATCAGATTTCAAGCTACATTTTCAACATGCAGAACGCACCTCTACATGAAATGCTTCAAGGAGCCGGAATTTTGGAACAACAAGCGATCAACTCAATTATACCCGCAAATGGACAACTAGAAGATACCGTCATTGTCAGAATGCTTCTCCATTCAACACACTTCAATCTTTACACTGCTCACTTTGTACCATTTCTTTAATTGTATAATTTTTTGTTATCAATTACATTTTATTTTCTATGACTTTTCAAACTTTACCTATGTATAGAATAGTTTCCTTTCCAAACAACTTTGTTTAGAATTGTTTACAATGGTGCACTTTAACCGGTTATCTTTTCACTAATGGTTTCACAAATTTTCTTATAGCATGTATTGTTTTGATAAATTACAATTGAAAATTTAAATCTTCGAGTTAGCTTCGATACCTGTTTTCTCCGAGCGGAGCTCGGTCACCCAGTACTATGTATAAATTAAATAACCGAGCAATGCAAACTGAAAATTTAAAATAATTTTGATTAAATTAACATTTTTAAGACAATAGTTTTTCTTCAGTTTTTATTGTTTTAATTAACTAAATTATTTAGAAAATATCGCCAGCATATATAGGAAAGGTTCAAAAGTAATTTTCACCGGAAGTTTTATTCAGATAAATTCTATGTCAGACATATGGAGCATAATTTATGAAAAAAAGCATAAATTACTTGACAAATGCGATAGTTCTTCATAACATAGAATGTCGAAATTGAAACGGAGGAGCAGGTGTTTCAGTTCGATACTCTACATGTAACTCCAAAGATAAACATACTAGAAAACTGAAAGCATTCGAAAGCAAACTTTTTAGAAAGAGTATCTATTCCATTTTAACATTGGTGTATCTTTAGAGAGGACGTACTCTTTTGCATAAGCTGTTAATGTCGTTGAAAAGGAAAATATAGATTGGAAAATAAAAGAGGCAAATGTATATGCTTGGAGTAGAGTTCCTTTGTTATTGGGTATTTGCTACGCGTATTCGAGAAAATTAATAGAATTTGCGAAAAGAATTGAAATTAATAGGTGTATGACCTTTTCCCTAATTTAATAAATTTTTAGTATATAAGAACCAACTTGCATTTATATGTAAGTTTATGTGTGCTGTAAGTTTACAAAGGGAGTTGAGGCATATAAAATTAGAAGCAGGTAAAAAATTGTATTTCTGCAATAATTTATTCTAAAATTAACAATATAATAATTAAATACATAAAAAAATATTTGCCACTGTTTTTCCAAGTTTCATAAATAGGTCATGTGCCGTTACTTCATTTAAGATTATGCTGTTTATAAAGCTCCTTTAATAATTATACAAAAATATTTACCACTGTTTCTCCAAGTTTTATAAATAGATCATGTACTGTTATTTCATTTAGGATTATGCTGCTCATAAACCTCTTATAATAATTAGATATATAAAGAACATTTACCGCTGTTTCTCCAGATTTCATAAATAAGTCATGGGCTGTTACTTCATTTAAGGTTATTTTTCTCATAAAACTCCTTTAATAATTACACAAAAATATTTACTACTGTTTTTCCAAGTTTCATAAATAGATCATGTACTGTTATTTCATTTAGGATTATGCTGCTCATAAACCTCCTGTAATAATTAAATAAATAAAGAACATTTATTAATGTTTCTCCAAGTTTCATGAATAGGTCATGTGCTGTTATTTCATTTAAGATTATGCTGGTCATAAAGCTCCTTTAACAATTACACAAAAAATATTTACCAATGTTCCTCTAAGTTTCATAAATATTTCATGTACTGTTATTTCACTCAGGATTATGCTGTTCACAAACACCTCCTATAACAATTAAAGACATTAAGAACATTTACCAATGTTTCTCCAGGTTTCATAAATAGGTCAAGTACTGTTATTTCATTTAGTATTATGCTGCTCATAAACCTCTTACAATAATTAAATACATAAAGAACATTTACCACTGTTTCTCCAAGTATCATAAATAGGTTATGTACTGGCTCATAAAACTCCTAATACAGTAACAGAAAGATAGATGAGTATACGAATACTTACCAGGTGATCAAAAAATCCGTATAAACTTGAAAAATTCATATTAACCGGAAACATAACCAAAATAAAAACGGTTTCCAGGGTTAGTATCGCTAAGGCATGGGATTACTTTTAAGAAGAAAAAAAAACTCATAAAGAATCGATAGAGGGTGCTGATGTACACAACTCAAAGAAAAAGAAACGTAAATAATAATACCTCCAAACCGTTTATTACAACAGTATGTGTTCCACATGACCACCACCACAGGGGATAACACACTGCAGGCGAGTCACAAATCCAGCAACATTCTTGGTTGACGTAAAACAACTTCACCAATAAAGCTTTATACATTGCACTCAGTATCCTCGTTCGCATACATGGTTTACAGAGGTGAACTGGTTGTGTATTTATAGGAGCGCAAGTTCTTATAACAGTCTCGTTTGCTTGTTTCCACCGAAGTTACTCATACCATCGCCATCTGTCGGCTGTTTTTGATTTACTGTTTTTTCTTTTAAAAAAAAACCCAATGCCCTAACGATACTAACCCTATAAAACGTTTTTTATTTTGGTTATTTTTCCTGTTATTGTGAATTTTTAGAGTTTATACGAACTTTTTGATCACCTGGTACATTTTTATATGTGAATAGGGAGGATTCAAACTATATGTAAAAAATGTAAAGGCTTGTAAAGAGGACTTAAATCAACATTTCAAACAGGAATGTATCCAAGAAAATGTCGCATTCAGGCAGTAAAAGGCACTGTTGAGGTCGGTGGATTAAAGTGCTTCATTTTCTTCTGTAGTCGTTCTCAGCATATATTCTGAACACAATGCATCGTCACTCCAATGCGGCTTACAGATATGCATTTCACGTATGAAGCTGTGAAAAGAAAGGGAGCCAAAAAATGTACATAAGATGAAGTCTGGGAGAGAAAACTACCGGATCGCCAAATAGTTCAATGTTTCCATCGTAAGTTTTACGCAAGTAGATAGTTTAGGGATTCCTGGCTTAAATAAAGTCTGGAAGATATCTATGGTGGAGTTTGCGTCGAGCAAATCATAACTAGTTAGTACCTACAAAAGAAACCCACAGAAAAGACAATAAAATGGTATTTTATTTGATGAGTGGTGATGTATATAAAGTACACGCTATGATCATGACCTCATTTTTAATATTTAAATTAAATTTGACTTTTCGCCAACTTATGTTTTAAATCTTAAAGTAAAAAAACAAAATAGAAGTTTTAAAAAAGGAAGAAGTCATTATGGAATTAATTGCATTTATTGAAACAAATCGTTAAATTGAAATTATGAACATTTAAAAATATAAAAATTAAATTAAAAAAAAGGAAAGGAGAAAATAAAAAATATGTCACTTATAGTGACTGCGAAACGAAACTACGGAGGACGCAGCTCCGGGTTCCTTTTCTCTCCGAGGGTAGTAGGTGTCTTTGCTTTC
>CM063509.1:111986939-112026939 GCA_032207245.1 Pardosa pseudoannulata
ATTTTTATTCATTGGAATAATGTTACTGAAAATTAGAGGATTCATGATCTAAGTAAAGTTTTCAAGAGATATATTAATCATATTACTCTAATTTAACCTTCATACATGTACATATTTAAATACACATATATATATATATATATATATATATATATATATATATATATATATATATATATACATATATATATATATATATATATATATATAATACATATACATATATATATATACATACAAATACATATACATATATATATATATATATATACATACATATATATACATATACATAAATATATACATATATATACATATATATATATATACATATATATATATATATATATATATATATAGAACCCATTCTATTCTTTCCTTTCGTTGTTGTTTGAATTTCCTATAATTCTCCCTCTTCCAACTAGGGAAATGGGGAATGAACAAGGGAGTGGAAAAATTACACGATCCTGGAATTTTTCAAAAATACGCACATCCTGGATGGTCAACGGTTGTCAGATAAGCAGAAGCAACACATTGTTATCGGAACTGAGAAGGAGCGTGTTCCCATTTTATGCCTTGCTGGCTTACATGCAGCTTGTCGATATAGAAGCCAGAAAGCGAAATGATTTAACATTAAAAAAAAGATCGAAATTTCAAATCTTTATGACAGGTTACCAAAAAAGAGTCAACGTAATGCTGCAGCGCTTTTAAACATTACTCAGTCTCTGAATTGTATTCAAAGTGTCAAAACGGGGATAGTATTACAACATCGCTCCGATGACTTAAAAAGACATTATGATTAAGAGCAACTTATCAATAAGCTTCTCGCAAATAATAAGCTTTCATCGCCTTTTTTAAATCTATAGGATAATTGAAAAACTAATGGAGATATTTGAAAACAGGTATATTAAATAAAATCATTCAAAGTTATAAAAATATTACAAGATATAGTTTATGATATGGCTTTGATAGAAACAGAATAAATATATTTAGAATAAGAACATACTACAGCGGACTGACTACACTAAATGTGATCGCAGTTAATGTTATCAATCGCTTATTGTTATCGAAATCACTTGGTCCCGATTTTCTCTATTCATTTGTATGTTAAAATTATCGCTTTATGTGATCGTTACATCGGTTAATGTTATCAGTTTTCGAACCTCATTTTAACTGGCAAAGGAATATTCACAATATATTCAGAAGGAACCCATTCTTTTCTTTCCCTTCGCTGTTGTTTGAATTTCCGAGAATTCTCCTCTTCCACCTAGGGAAATGGGGAATGAACAAAGGAGTGGGAAATTACACGTTCCTGGAATTTTTCAGAAATACGCACACCCTGCTGGTGGTCAATGGTTGTCAGATAAGCAGAAGGCAACACATTATTATCGGAACTGAGAAGGAGCGTATTCACATTTTATGCCTTGCTCGCTTACATGCAGCTTGTCGATATGGAAGCCAGAAAGCGAAATGATTTAACATTAAAACAAAAGATCGAAATTTTAAATCGTTATGACAGGTTACCAAAAATGAGTCAGCGCAATGCTGCAGCGCAGTTAAACATTTCTCAGCTTCTGAATTGCATTGAAAGTGTTGAAACGTGGAGTACAACACCGCTCCGATGACTTTAAAAAACATTATGATTACGAACAATTTATCAATGAGCTTCTTAGAAAAAATTGTAGACAGTCAATAATCGATTTTTTAAATTATGTATACAATTCTTATGTTTTAAAGGATAATATAAATACATAATTATATGAGTTTTTTCATTTTGTTTTGAAATTTAGTACGTGTGAATTAAAGGGGGGGTAAATTTATCTAATTTTGCATATTGTGTATTTTATCAAAAATCATGGTGTAAACCGTCACATTTGGAGTCCACTGTATCAAGATTCATGAATAAGAAAATTGCCAAATTAGTTTATTAATGCTTATTAGTTTATAAAAAATTACAAAAAAGTTAAAAATGTGGATTTTTCCTTACTTTGACAGAACTGAGAATTATATTCTTGATTTTAGATAGTTATATTTAATTATACGGGCAATAAAATGATCATTCATAAATTTAAAGAAATAATATATTTTGTAACTGTAATCATAAAATGTTTTCAATCAAGAATACTCAAATTTAAGATATTCAGTTCATTTTATTTCCAAAAAATTTACCATATTTCTCCTAATCAAACCAAACTAAGCAAGATTATTTTAATTTATTTGTAATTTTAGGATTTTTTTTTATTTTTATCATTCAAAATGCCTTGGACGGCCAACTAGTAGCCCCGATCTGAACGCAATAGAAAATCTTTGGGAAATTTTAGTCCGAAATGTGTCCAAAAATGGACAATTCAATTCAAAGTTAGATTTAATGTATGCTATTAAAAAATGCTGGAATAATATTGACGCAAGTACTTTTTGTGGTCGATAGATTCAAAGAACAAGAAATTAATGAGAGTCAACGAATAAAAGGTCTCACATCGATTACTGATGAAATACATGTATCAACTTTATAATTGTTTCCACTTTCTTTGTACAGAAAGATTTCTTAAACCTATTAACCATTTATTAATGTAGTTATTAATAATTTCTTTTTTTCTTTAGTTCGTTATAGCACATAATATATTTTTATGAAATTTCATAAATGTCTGATATTTTTTTTAATTATATCATATTTTCAAGCGGCTTTATAATTTTTTCCACCCTTGTATACTCTAAATTTAATTATTCAGAGCATTTTAGATTAAATATGATTTAATGCTTTTTTTATTTTTTAGCTACATATATAACATAGTTTCTTTATGAAAGTTTTAATACATCTTAAAAAAGAAAATTATTGTTTTCCTCGAAAAACTTACTATAGTAAATTTTTCCCTTAAAGTATGTACAATAATTTACAAAAATGTTCCTAAATTTAAAGAGAGATGAAATATGTCCTCAATACGAAAGGTGTTACATTTTCTACGGAATTAAAACCACGGTGCAGGTCTTTACGTCGACGCTCTTATATAAATATGAAACTCCTAAGATAAACATACTGGAAAATTCAGAGCATGGAAATCCAACATATTAGTTCCAGAATCTATTATATATTATATTTAGTAAATCTTAAAATGGAAGTACTATTTTGCATATACTTTTAACTTCATCTTATGGAAACACATATGTAGAAAGGCATATAGCAGATTGAAAATTAATGCTCTTAGAATTGAGTTCCTTTGAAATCAGGAAGAATTTAATTCCGAGACCAGGAAAACCCAGGATATCGTGAGATTTTTAAACTTTTCTTGTTTAATGGAATAAACTGTTGATATTTTTCGTGTTCCATATTAAAACCCTTTGATTCAACAAAATAAAAAAAATCTGATATGGAAACAACATAACTTCGTTGTATGCCTAATTTTGTTTCATTACATTGAACTGAGTGATCAGAAAATGAGTATGTTGTAACGTATCCGGTCCCTGTTTTAGGTAATAAAATGAAAAAGCAGGTGTTTCTTGATTAAGTGATTTATTTACACCCCACAGCTATATACACATTTCTATATACACAATACAAATTCAGTTCACAAGCATGTGAAATACTAGACGTAGGCCTAAATAGAGACGCACACAAAAGTTCCCTGCCGAATAGTTTAGAACCGACGGAAGATAACAATTCGGTAGCTTCGCATAAAAGTTCTGGGTAGTAAATATGTAGACAGTACACTCAATTAGACGAGAGTTTGAAGTAGCAATTGGTATCTTCGAAGCAGATAAATACAAACTCAGAGTTCCTAAGAGGAATACACGTTCAATCCTGAAGAAGATCGAACTAAGAGAAAAGCCAAGGCACAGGGTATCGTTATCAATCTTAGAAAGAGACACATGACAAGGTGGGATTTTTGCTAAGAAAAACTCTCCGATGGAGAGACTGGTCAAGACAACCTCCGAATTAGCTGACTTCAGCTAATTCCTAAAGAAGTGATCCCAAGGTGTGATTATCATTAAGGAAACTCTTTGATAGAGAGACTGGTCAAGGCGACCTCCCAATTAGCTGATTCCTAGCTAACTAACTACTTCTTTTAAAGAAAAACCTCTTGTAGGTGAGGCTTCTAAGAGAGGAGACCTCACCCACAATTTCATCAGTGGATCATCTGGCAATGATCTCACCTTCAACCAACTGGATTGGTCTGGGCTAGACAATCACCGGCCGCAAACCCGGGAGTCTCTGGAATTTCGTGTCGGCGAAGATCCAATGTCGCGGCGTTCCCTTGTGGTTCCGATGATCATCTTTCTGGCTGTCAGTCTGGGCGCCCGGTTGTCTGGTCTATTCTTTCGCTACTGTAGGACACAAAAGTCTAGATATCTTGGTGATGGGGAAAACAACACCTTTGTCTCCACATAAACGTGTCGTTCATTTCTCAAAGCACAGTGTATGATGTAAGCACGCCATTACAATTAGGTAATTATGTATTAAATTTTGTGAATCATTACAACATATTTGAAAAAAATTAACAACTAATGAAATAATGCAGGTAGAAAGGTAAAAATTGATGCACGTGCTTAGAGTGACATAGAGTTTTATTTTAACCACACAAAAATAAATCGAAAATGGCTAACAGAGGGCGATAGTGACGTCAGCGAAGCTGCATGAGAATCTTGTATAAAATGAGTCGTAATGAGAGAGGACATTCAGATTTTATATTTGGTTTTATAAAAACGAAACAAAAGATTTTAAATTTTTATAAAATAAAATAAAAATATCTCTTTGTTGACTTTCTTGCTATCTATTATTTTTTGTTAACACACCAAGTTTTTATTGTGATGACTTCAATGTTCAATATACAAGGGGATTCTAATCTCCCAAAATATGTCGAACTGCAAAGATTGTTGCCTGCATAACATAACCACGACGATCACAGTCGAAAGAAAAGAGATTAAATAATCTCATACAAGTGGGGAGGCTTCTCCAGGGTGAAATGCAAACCCAACTTATCCTCCGTTCGGTATCAGAGACTCTGCCGCTCCCTATATGAGCGGACTTTACGAATCTCCCGAACTTAATCACTAGAAAGCTGGCTCTGGTCAAAAGACCCGAAAGCCTCCACGTGGTCAAAGCACCTGCATAAAAAATGTCGAAAAGCCCCTAGTCTCCATTACTCTTTTCCTACTCAGTTGCATCATATTTCCCATAGTTTTCCATCCAACCTTATATGTGGCGCTGTTTCGGGTTTTATGATGGCCGCTAGAGGGCGCAGTGACATAGAAAATGTATATAAGTACTGCACCTAGAAGATAGGGTGGGTTAGGACCTTTTTTCACTACTCAGTTGCTTCAACTTTACTAATTGCTACATTCTTTCCCATAGTTTGCCATGCAACCGGATAGGTGGTGCCCTTTCGAGTTTTTTGATGGTCGCTAGAGGGCGTAGTGACACAGAAGATGTATAAAAGTTCCTACACTTAAAAGGGAGGGCGGGTTGGGAACTCTTTTTGTACTTTTTTTTTCACTACTCTGATTCAACTTTTCTAGTTGATACATTCTTTCCCATAGTTTGCCATGCAACCGGATAGGTGGTGCCCTTTCGAGTTTTTTGATGGTCGCTAGAGGGCGTAGTGACACAGAAGATGTATAAAAGTTCCTACACTTAAAAGGGAGGGCGGGTTGGGAACTCTTTTGTACTCAGTAGCCTCAAACTTGACTAGTTGTTACATTGTAGCTTACAATGTTCCACGGATTCTTCTTAGGATCTTATATTTTATCCACACCTTCCTCCATTTAAAGACAACTCTAACAGTGAGCACTGAATTGTACGAATAATTGAAATACTGACCACTAGAGGCAAGAAAAGGGCATACTAAGTAAGAGACCACTTCCTACTTCTCAATATAGTAAATGATTTAACGGTTGTCAATAGTATTTGCAATTATTTTTATTGTGTCTCAAGAGGGCAAACTATATAGACAATAGAATGTTGACTATGTTTACACGAAAGAAATCAAATATGGCCGTCATTTCAGAAATCAGGAAAGAATACACGTACACTGAAATATGTATTAAAATCTAAACTTTTCTTAGAAATTGAGATTCTTTTTTCAAAAGTACAACAGAGTGGTTTCCCAGTATGATGCCTGTATATTTTCCACACTCGAACACAATCCTTAATTTCTAAGTTTTCAAGCAGAATCTAAGAATTAAAAGACATAGGGTAATAATTCTGTGGGTTTTATACCTGGGGGTCAGTTACGGTCCCGCCAACTGTTTATTTGGTCAGTTAAGATCCCAGTTACTTGATAACTCCAGCTAAGGTTACAGTTAGTTTTTTAGCTGGATCCTCATTAGCTGGCTGTCCCGATTCTGGAAACTCGGTGCAAATCCTCTACTCATTTTTCAGCCACTATCAAGGGGCGTGAAACCTTTTTTCGAACTGTCAGCTTCGTCGACACGGTGTCGCCATGCTGTTCTCGGAGCGATTCGAAAAGGAATTTTCTGATCGCTGGTTTTGTAGTGCCTTCTAATTAAAGGGGTGTCTTACATTATTATCAATACTGTGTTTTTAATTAATTTTTTCTTTTGCTTTTTTTGCTTACTGAGTTTATACCTTTTAAGTTGAAAGTATTGAAATTCTGTACATTACTAGCATATTAAATTCTAGTCTAATTTATTCTAATTAGACATGCAGAGGAAAAAGTTTATCATTTACTCTTTTTTCTAGTATAAATCTCGTATTCTGAAACTGATTGTTTTATTTCTGTTTGTTACTTTTTTGCTTAAAATTATGTTTTGATCTTGTCGTTCGGAGATTAAAGTTGAGTGCATTAAATTATTTTCCTTTCAATTAGTTTATTAGAATTTTAATACCGCTAACTTCTTTACATAAATTAGAGATTACTCGTGAAATCAGAGGAAAAAGTTTATGTTTATCACTCTTTTTTCTAGTAAAAATTCCTTACAGAAATACAGGACATAACGTATGAAAATATTCCAAAATTTCCCGAGAGATTGTATTTATATTTAGAAGGTAAAATGTTACATTTTTGCCCAATATAATTGTGCCAAAAAATTAAAAGTATGATCAAATTTTATTTAATTAGTTTAGTGTGATCAGTGTTTTAATTATTTTCCTTTCAATTAGTTTAATAGAATATTAATACCATTAACTTCTTTACATAAATTAGAGATTACTCATGAAATCAGAGGAAAAAGTTTATATTTATCATTCTTTTTCTAGTATAAATTCCTCTCAGAAATAACGTATGAAAATATTCCGAAATTTCCCGACAGATGGTATTTATATTTAGAACGTAAAATGTTACATTTTTTACCAAACATAATTTTGTTAAACAAATTCAAAGTATGATCAAATTTCATTTAATTAGTTTAGTGTGATCAGTGCTTTGAATTATTTTCCTTTCAGGTAGTTTATTAGAATTTTAATACCGTTAACAATCATCAAGAATATTCGCAAATAATTTTAAAATAAGGTGAATACGTATATACTTATCACACATTTTCTAGTATAAATTCTTTTCAGAAATACGGGACATAATGTATGAAAATATTCCTAAATATCCCGACAGATACGATATATATTTAGAAGGAAAGTGTTACATTTTTGCCAAATATGAAACTGCGGAACACGTGTTTCCCATCGACACTTTTATACGATACCTAAGATAAATATATTGAAAAATTTACTGTAACGGAAACCCAACTTTTTTTAAACAGCCTCTGTATCATTTTAACTCTAGATGAGTATTTTTGCACTTGTTTTTATTTTCATTGGAATTTATGGATGATATATAAGAGACGATAAACGAATACTCAAGAAATTGTAATTCCTTTCCTTCAGTAGAGTGTGTGTCTTCTTTTAACTTAATCAGTTGTATTGAACAAAAATCTAAACTGAATATTACTTATTTTCATTATCAAGAGTTCATACTTAAAAAAAATTCTAAAGTTATTAATTTAAATTTGATGCAAAATTATTGCGGAAATTTATGCAAAGTGAATTTTAAAGAGACAGAATGATTAAAAAATATTACTTAGAGTTATCCGTTGATAGTTATATTTACATAAATTGTGAAATATTATATATGTTACGGCCAAAGCCCGAAGTTCGGCCAGTTCCCGAATTGGTCGGTCAAATCTCGAAATAATCAATATCACCTTACAATAACCGGCCAATGTCCGATCTTTCCTTGATTTCGGAGTTTGGCAAGCCAGTTCGGGAACTGGCATGGGGCGATTGGCCAAAGACAGAAGAAAAAGATCATGAGCAAATTTGGGGTGTTTGTATAACGTAATCCTAATGATAATCACGTTATAGCTGCCACAGAGGAGATTTCTGACGAATCCCACTTACGCGCCTCGGATTGTCCTTAGAAACAAAGGTCAAGGAGGCACGATGGCCCTAGATGGGCTGTAGTCTGAAAGAAGATGTTTTAGTGAGTAAGGATCTTACAGTACCAGAAACCTCCTGGTCTCTTACGAAAATTTCCTCTTTTTGCAGAAAACAAACAATCAAACCAAAAGATAATCACATTATCTACTGAATTAGCTTACTACAGAAAATTATCAGTATCATCACTTTTTACAACAAGATGAACTTTTATGAGATTTTGAATTACACGGCGGTTTGTTATTTATGTTGAGCGCTTGGTAGTGCAACTGCTTCGAGTGTAGCCTTGGACCCAGTCAGCGACTGTGAAGAGACAACTGTGCGTAACCATTCGTAATTCGTTTTTCTATGTGGCCACGGATGCCAATGTAAGTAGTTTCTCTAGCAAAATGGAAAACTCACTTCTGGAGTACAGTTGTCTGAGAACACAATGGTCTGCTCCTAGCTTGTAGAAAGGTTCATGACAACTGCAATGAATGGATCACTGCAACCTCTGTCAACATCTGGTTTGCGATGCGTGCATTATCTCCAGTCTTGCTTCAACACATATAACATTGGTCAGGAAGTCCCTGGCACTTTGGGAAGTCGCCTGCCAAAGTCTTATATACACTATTCATTTCCTGTACATCGGACATTGGCCATATGCCCCGGGCAATGTTCGATTTGACCGGCTAATACGAGAACTGGCAGAACTTCGGGCTTTGGCCGTAACATATACACGTTTATTCTATAACACAAACATATTATCAAGATTACATGTTTGTAAGATTTTATGGAAGAAAAAGTGTAAAGTAACAAAACAGAGTTAAGTAAAAAAGACATAAAAATATACACAAATGCTACGCATTAAATTCTATTTTAGTGTGTTTTGAACTTAATTTTTTTCCTGTTAGTTCTTTAGAAATTTAATATAATTAACTTCATTGGAAAGTTCGTGAATAAGCCTAAATTCGGGTTACATATATTTTCAAAGAAATATTTTCTAGAATAAATTCTTCCAGTCGTAGGGACATAATGTATAAAAATATTTATAAAATTCCGGACAGATGCTTATCTTTCGAACGTAAAGTATCACATTTTTGCCGAAATTGAAACCGCGAAGCAGGTATTTCTCATCGACACTCTTATATGATTCCCAAAATAAACATATTGGAAAATTCTCAGAAATGGAAAACCATTTTTTTGGGGGGGAGAGAAAACTAACAAAATTTATAACATTTTAACTTTATGCATCATGAAGAGGAATACTATTTTGCACATGCTTTTAACTCTATCATACAGGACTATATAAGATGGGATATAGAAGGTGAGAAATATATATGCGTGGAATTGTGTTTCTTCTTTTAGATGTCTTTATGTAATCTTGCAATATAACTTATTCAAAAAAAAGTTTCAAACTAAATTGAATATCGTTTATTTATATTGTCAAGAATTCATAATTTTGAAAGAAAAAAAAATAATTTGTTAATTTATTGCATAAATCTTACTGTAAATTATACAATAAGAATTTACAGCCTGTTCCATAAGAGCGTGTCGTCTATTTCTCTGAAAATACCAACGAATTAGTTAAAAATATATTTGTACCGTGTAGTACACATATTAAACTGAAATGCATTTCCCCCAATAAGTTGTTCATTCCCCATTATTATCGATTATGCAAGAATCACTTTATCATTCGATTTTGACGTTGAGTGACGTTTACCCCGTTCTGATAGGTCGTCCACTTTATGTACCGATTTTTAACGTGGTACCCACTTTTTGACGAACGACTCCGACTTTCTCATGTGCCAGAATGCAGCTGTACACGATATTTTAGGTCCTTTTGGATGGTTACACAGAAACACTGCCTCAAATCCACTCGTATACTCGGCACTCATTTTGGAATTGTTGATTTAAACACAGGAAAACAAATCGAATAAAGAATATAACCATAAAACATTCTTCTCTAATGTTTCAAGAACACGTGCAATGAAGCCGGTATCTACGCGCTATTTATTGACGAAGTTATCAGCGACACGCTCTTATGGAACACACTGTAAAAGAAACATAATAATTAAATAATTATATTACTTGGATTTAGTCTTAATAATTATATTTATAAAGGGTATGAAATAATATAAAGGAGTATCTTGTAAAGGCAAACAAAGCATCACATATTAAGATTTTAAGCTTCCTACATATAAAAAAGAAATAACTCGTATTCCATGTATTCACATAAAATTTAGTGTGATATGTACTTTAACTATAGCTAAAGTGTTTAGACAAATTTGGGAATAAATCTACAATCTGATTAATACGTGTACTTTCCCCGAGATATTTTGCAGAATAAATTTTTCCCTAAGAGTATAGTACCTAATTTACGAAAATATTTTTACAATTTTCGATAGATGAGATATTTTCAGAGAACGTTCATCTATATAATTTCTCCGAAATTTAATCTTGAAACCGGCCTTTGGCACCCTTATATATTAAATCTCAACATAAAGATACTGGAAGTTTTATGACACTGGAATTCTACCTTGTTACCAATAATATGTATTCCATGTAAATTTAACATATCTTTAAAGAAGACTGACTATTTTGCATATGATTTTAACGTCGTCAAATAGGCAAAAATAGGAAGAAATTCGAAACATAGTAAGAGCATGAATTTGAATTCCTTTCCTACTAAATATATCTCTATGTTCTTCTAGGATAATTAAATTTGGCAAAACTTGTTAAAATAAGAATGAATATAAATCTTTTTAGTAGAAAAAATTAATAAATATAAAAAAAAATAATTTAACTCTTAATAAAAAATTTTACAAGTTAATTTATAAATTATAATTTATAATTATTAAAGCTTATTGGAAATAAGCTATCATATTCTTTGGCGATCTGCAGCATACGAGGTTTATCTAACATTTTTTTAATACGTTTATCTACAGTAGTGGTTCTAAAACTTTATTTTGAAATTATTAATACACAGACCATGTGGATTAACTATTGAATGTATATTTATTGAATGAAACGTTCAAAAAATTGTGGAATGCATGTGATATATAAAACTTGCAGATTGAATTTCCAGATTTAATATTACAGTATTTTAGGCTTCACAGGTTTATGAAAGTACAGGCATTCATAATCTGATATTAACGTATAATATTTCATGCAAATGTATTGTACAGTTATTTAACAATTAAAGATTCACTCAAAATTCAATTATTCAGATCACTCTAGCCGAAAGCTGGCCGATTGGTTAGGGCGCTAATCGTCGGTACCGGAGTTCGTGGGTTCGAATCCCACTATGGCATAGATGTTCGTAGCCATTCGGAATCGGCTTTAAGCAGTAGGTCCCGGTCTCATTAGCCCTCGTGTGCAAAACAGTAGACTGTAGCGCTCCAAACCAAACCAAACCAGATCACTCTAAATTTTTCGGTATTTAACTCTTTAATGCCTAAGATATCATTTTGGATGCAACTAAATAATAATGTGTAGAATTTTTATGTTTGCTTAGAAAGAGTTTTACTTTAAATAGTAGGTAGAGGCAATCTTAAAAACAACCTAGAAAGATTTCAAGTAATTTTCATTATTTATAAATTTTCCATGTGGGTAGATACTTTGTGATTTTTCGAACAGCTCACATAAATTTACTTTTTCCGCATGTACATAGACTTAAATGATGACAAATTTATCTATTACAAAACTCCATTTTACAGTACTTATTTTACACGTAATGCCAAACAAATCTTTATTTCAAGAAGTTTTTTTCTTTTTTATAAATGGCATCTTATGATGTTTAAA
Source organism: Pardosa pseudoannulata (assembly GCA_032207245.1). Classification (NCBI taxonomy): domain Eukaryota; kingdom Metazoa; phylum Arthropoda; class Arachnida; order Araneae; family Lycosidae; genus Pardosa; species Pardosa pseudoannulata. The sequence goes on from CM063509.1 coordinate 111,999,103, forward strand.
ACGATAGCTGATCCCTAATGTGGTGTGCTGTAGTATACAAAATTATTTAAACTTTATGTTATTCTGCACAGTCCATAAAAAACTTATATTAAGGAAATACATTGATATGAAATCAGTAGAAAAATAACTCGAACATTAAAGGGTTAAATTACTTCTTTTTTAATCTTAACCGTATTTTTATTATGAATAATACAAGGTCCGGCTATTTATTTCCAGGACTAATGGAATAAAACAGAAGAAAAAAGGTTAAACACATAGCCATTTAATATGATTCGAGGTAATCTCCACCAGTCGTAATGCATGTCTGTGCTCGGCTGTATAAATTTCGGAAAGAAATTTTAAAGTCCTCTTTTGGAATGCTCTTTAATATTGAAGTTACAGTTTTCATAACGGCTTCGCATCCTGAAATCTTATTCCCTTCATTGAATACGGGGCTCTACGTGAGGCGGAAGTGACGTCACCGGAAGTGGGCGGGGTCTAAGGGGGGAAGGGGAGGAAGGGGGAGGAAAATCAGAGTTGAGTTGAGTTGTTTTCTTCTATTTTGTTTATATCTAGTTTTGTTTATATTTTGTATTATCTAGCTGTTTCTGCTATTTTTTTCATTTTATCGGTGGTGTAAACGGACTTAGAAAAAATTTAGTTATGATGATGTGGCAACACAGATTATTTCATGACTTTGAATATTTTCTTTGAAAGATACTGATTGTATAACAAATACCCCAATTTTTATTTATGATTTAGTGGCAACGCTTTTCGAATTAGATAGTGGACTTCGAAAAAAAAATAACATTTTAAGGACGCAATACCTTATGATGTCAGTGTTGAAAATATATTGCCTCCTTGAACTTGAAAGCGGGTACTGGAGGTAGTGTACTTAGGAAATAGGAAAAAGTGTCCGGGTGCTTGATCTGGAGAATATGGTGGATGCTGCATCTCAACGACACTATGCCAGGCTAAGAATCGCCTCACAGGCAACGGAATGTGTGACAAAGCATTGTCACGTAGAAACAGGTAACACCTATTTTCACTTCGACAACAGGAATTTCAGAGCTACGTTTTAATGCGCCTTTCCACGAGAACCATTTACTTCAGAATGACACCGATTGCACTGCATATGCTCTTTAATATGCAATCATTAGCTCCATCTTCCGGATTTTCGTTCTCCTACAGTTGCATCAGTTATGGAAATTAATAGCTGGACCTTGGAAAATTCCCGACAAAATTTAAAGTCAGGTAAATGCATATATTTTTCTTTAAAAAAATTTGCAAAATAAAGTTTTAGCAAAACTGTTGGTCATAATTTATGAAAATATTTTTGAATTTCTTAAAAAGTGCGATATTTCCGCGGGAAGCAAACAGTTATATTTTCTTCAAAATATAAACTGCACAGTAGATGTTTCAGTTAGGAACATTTAAATAAATACGAAACTCCCAAGATACTGAAAAAAATCAGTGCAATTGGAAAGCAATGGTTTTCAAACACCTCCGATTTACTTATCACTCTAGTCTATTTTACAGTAGGCGGAATATTTTGAATAAGCTTTTGTTGAATAATATTAAAAAACACACAAAAAATTATTGAGAACAAAATTAATGAGAAATTAAACATAAAAATTAAAATGTAGGAAATTTGGTTCCATTGGTGTTAAATAATCTGGTACCTTCTTTAAGATAATTATATTAGCAAAATTAGCACTAACTTTTACTCTAATCAGTATTAAAATAGACAGACTACTTTACTTAAGCTTTTAGCTTTCACTTACAGAGGTATATTAGAAGTCATTCAAAAGATGAGATATAAATAACTGTGAAATTTTATTCACTTTGTGTTGACTAATCTTTTACCTGCTTTTAAGATAATTATATTAGTAGAAAAAGACAAATTAGTACTCATTTTTACTCTAACGCATCTTAAAGTGTACAGACTACTTTTCTTAAGCTTATAGCTTTCTCTTATAGAAATATATTGAAACTCAAACAAAATATTAGAAATCAATAAGTGTGATATTTAATTCACTTGATATTAAATAGTAGCTTATATTCTTTTAAGATAATTTTATTGGTAGCAAAAAACAAATTAGTGCTCATTTTTACTTTAATCTTTCTTAAAGTAGACGTACTATTTTCCTTCAGATTTTAGCTTTCTGTTATTGAAGTATATTGAAAACCATACTGCTATAAGAGATATTGAGAAATTTACAATTGTGAAATCTGGTTTTCTTAGTGTTCAATAATTGAAAACCTTCTTTAAGATAATTATATTGGAAGAAAAAGAGAAATTAGTACTCATTTTTACTCTAACACACCTTAAAGGGAACAGACTACCGTGCTTAAGTTTTTAGCTTTCTCTTATAGAAGTGTATTGAAACTCATACAAAATATGAAAAAATTAATAAGTGTGACATATAATTGTGTTAAATAGTAGCGTACTTTCTTTAAAATAATTATATTGATAGAAAAAGACAAATAAGTACTCATCTTTACTCTAATCTACCTTAAAGGGGACAGAATACTATTAGTTTTTAGCTTTTTCTCATAGAAGTATATTGAAACTTATACAACTTATGAGAAATTAATAAGTGTGTAATTAATTCACTTTGTGTTAATTAGCAGCGTACCTGCTTTTAAGATAATTATATTGGTAGAGAAAGACAAATTAGTACTCATTTTTACTGTAACGCATCTTAAAGTGCACAGACTACATTCCTTAAGCTTTTAGCTTTCTTTTATAGAAGTATATTGAAAATCATACAATAGATGAGAAATTGATAAGTGTGTAATTTAATTCACTTTGTGTTAATTAGCAGCGTACCTGCTTTTAAAATAATTATATTGGTAGAGAAAGACAAATTAGTACTCATTTTTACTGTAACGCATCTTAAAGTGCACAGACTACATTCCTTAAGCTTTTAGCTTTCTTTTATAGAAGTATATTGAAAATCATACAATAGATGAGAAATTAATAAGTGTGAAATTTGATTCGCTGGATGTGAACTAGCAGTATACCGTCTTTTAAGATAATTATAATAGTAGAAAAAGATAAATTAGTACTCATTTATACTCTATCTTATCTTAAATCGGACAGACTACTTTGCTTAAGCTTTTAGCTTTCTCTTATAGAAGAATATTAAAAAATATACTAAAGATCAGGAATTAATAAGTGTAAAATTTTGTTCCTTTGGTGTTCAATAGTTGTATACCTTGAGAAAATTGTGTTTATAGAAAAGATAAATAAGAACTCATTTTTACTATAACCTGTTTCAAAGTGGACAGACTACTTTGTTTAAACCTTTAGCTTTCTCTTTTACAAGTATACTGAAGGTTTTACAAAAGATGAGAAATTCGTAAGTGGGAAATTTGGTTTCTTTGGTGCTAAATAATTCAGTACCTTCTTACTACAGGTAGAAAAAAGACAAATTAGTATTCATGTTAACTTAAATCTGGCTTGAAGTTGACAGACTATTTTGCTTGCCTTTTTAGCTTACTTTTATTGAAGTATATTGAAAACCATACTTATAGATATTGTGAAATTAATAACTGTAAAATTTGGTTCCCTTGGTGTTCAATAATTGAGAACCTTTTTAAGGTAATTATATTGGTAGAAAAAGACAAAGAAGTACTCAACCCGGTCAATCTGGACAGCGCCGGGAGAGGACGCCTCGGCACATGATAATGGCACCACGACGAAATGAAAGAGTTTTTGGCGAAAGATGTAAAGGGTTGCTGGAGGAGTTTTAGAAAGAAGGAAAAGAATGTAGCGTACTCGTAGACTTTCGCATTTTTCTTTCAGGTGTAGCACGTGGCGTGATTCTTTTATTTTTTTATATTATTTTATCATTTTTATTTGTCTTTTCTTCTTATTAATATATATGTATTTTGTAATATATACCAGTGGCAGTTGGATATAATTAATGATTAAAATCGATCCTGATTTATGTTTGAATATAGAATAATGAGTCTGAAGAAAAAGCAAGCAATGTACTACCCCACTACCACAAAATATAATTGTATTAAGAAAACTGAACATTTAATTAAAATTGTCCCTTTCACATTTTATTTTATTGCTCCGTTTTGAAGTTGAAATAAATTTCAAATGAAACACTTAAAATTTTTGTGAACTTGATGATAACAAAATTGAAATATAACTTAAAGGGCAAAAGGGTAAGTAAATCGCACGATAATCTGACGATTTAGATACTTTTTACTGCGCACTAAAAACTACAGTGGCGTCTGATTGCTCGCCCAGATGCCACGTGGTTCTCCACACAGTTCATTGGACTGGCAAATTGATTGACTCGAGAGATTTATGATTAGATATTAATAGGCGTCTAGCCAACTCTCAATCCAGAAGGCGGATAAGCATCAGAACATAAATAAAAACTGAAGCTTCCCAGAGACTTCATAACGGCGATAAAGGGGAATAAATACGAATTTGGGTAAAAGGATAAATAAAATGTGTACTTAAGGCGACAGTGGACTTTATAAACTAATTCATTTTATTTATAAGGAAATAGCGGACATTCAGTATTACTATACCTTATTATTGAACAATCTGCTTAAAGTGCAATGTTATTAACGATATATTTATGTGAAAGTGTTTAGTATTTCAAATTAAAACTATAATACTTCAAGAAAAGTTATTACTTCAAAAGTCTACTATTGAAAATCTTCCATTAGCATTATACATATATATGTATAATGCTAAAAAGGAGGTTTGGGAAAATTAAGCGAGTTGGGAACAATTTAAAAGGGAACTCTTTAGTAGTAACCAAATAAATTTAAAAAAAAAAAAAAACATGCTTCCGTAAGATTTTAAGATCATCCGGTCAATCGCAAAGATATTTGAAGTTTGATGAGTATGCAAACCGATAGTTTAGTTGTCAGTTGGCACGTAGGTGTAGAGCTGTCAACACACTCCACGCGTGGCTCTGCCACGAATAAATGAAAATGGCACAAGTGACATTTTCAAATGACACTTTAAGTTGAATAAAGAGATGATTTATTAAGAGACTGTTTCGTGCATTCGCCTTAACACTGGATACGATATATATATATATATATATATATATATATATATATATATATATATATATATATATATATATATATATATATATATATGTATATATATATATATATATATATATATATATATATATATATATATATATATATATATATATATATATATGTATGTATATAATATATGTATATATATATATATATATATATATATATATATATATATATATATATATATGTGTGTGTGTGTGTATATATATATATATATATATATATATATATATATATATATATATATATATATGTATATATATACATATATATATATATATTTATATATATATATATATATATTTATATATATATATATATATATATATATATATATATATATATATATATATATATATATATATATATATATATACATGTCCTACATGTTATCAATAGGGTGGCTATAATGTAAAGGCTGATCGGTATATATATATATATATATATATATATATATATATATATATATATATATATCTGTGCTTCTGTATACATATATATATATATATATATATATATATGTGTGTGTGTGTGTCTGCGTGTGTGTGTATTAATATATATAGAAATAATACACCTTAGGTCTATAATTTAACAAATTTACGCTTTTCCATTCTTCTATTTTCTATTAAAGACTTGGAGAGAGTATGTTTGGTACAAACCAGTTATACTATATATATAGGGGATACGACAGACTTTGTCCTGTTTTAACGCTGTAAATCCAAAATATGTTGCAAAATATGTTTAAATAAATTATAAATCGGACAGTTTGGATGGAAAAGTAAGGAAAAAATATTTTAAAAATACTTGACTCCACCTCGCGTACAGTCATTATGAACGTAATTAGATAAAATTAAAATTCCCACATCGCTTGTACGGGGATTATATCCCGGGACTTCTCGTACTGCAGCCCATTGCGCTGATCATTGCGCCACAGATAGGTTGACAGTGAAAGATTTCAAGCACCATTATAATAATCGCAATGAACACACAATTCTGGATTTTTAATAAAAAAAAAACGTTTTCTATGGGATCGAATTGTGAATCTAAATCAATCTTGAATCCATTTAATTATAAACACACTTTTATCACAATCAGTCTAGAGGATTATGATGCGTTTTATTACAAACACACGGACAGATATAAAGGACAGATATTTTATATATAAAGAATACGCTTTCACACGTATGCTCCGTAATCTGTAGAACGTAATAATCACTTCTCATTGGCTACTCTGTCTGTTTCCTCAAAGAACACGTATATGTGATGTGACGTTTGAAGTTAAAGGTCTGGAGATGCTTTGATGTGTAAAACCTACGTTTTTCTCTTAAAGATCTAACTTTCTCCTCTTTACAAATGACAACATCTTCATGATTTAGTGCGTTCTTATAACTTCAAATCAATACTTACTGTAAAAACTTTCTCTGTAATTTTTACTTTAAAAATTAATTCTCTATATACGAGATAATAAATATTTTTTTCAAATTTTATTGAAATCGAAACCAATATTTAAATCTTCATAAATTTTTCCATTTCAAAATACGAATTTAAATTTGAATAATTTTTTAAATTTCAAGTAAAATCAAAAGACATTTTGTATGCTTAGTTAAATCCCTATGCATGTGACAACTTAGTTAAATGGGGAATCAATTCATAAAGTACACTAAAATCTAAAATTACTTAATTTGTAAAAAAGATGCTATCAGTACATTCTTAAAGTTTATTTATCCATCTCTTTTCGTTTAAGTTATGATGTATTTTCTTCCGAGAAATTTAAATAAATTGGGTTCTTTAATATGAATATTTATTTAGTAATTTTTTGTTAAGCAAATGATTTGAAATCTACCGCAAATATTTCAAGCACAGATTAAGAATTCTGAAATGTCTTTTATTTACTTTTTCCGTAAGGAAAAATATATTTGGTACTATTTCAATTAAATAGTACATTTTAAAGTTTATTTGTTGCTTATAATAAAGGATTATTTTAACCATTAACAGAAATGCACTAAAAGCTAAAAGAAAAAAATTTCCTAGTCCCGTTTGAAAAGAAGCATATATGAAATAAAGAGTAACCAGTAGATTAGGAAACATTCATTAATATGTATAAAATAAAGTAAAATAAAATAAAGAAAGACGTAAGATAGACAAACACAGAAACTTTCATGTATTTAACTAAGTGGTTTAATTGCATTGAAGCAACTCTAGCCCTCGTTCTGTATTGTATTATCATACTGTTATTTATACAGCATTAATCGATTTTTCATGCTTTCCTTTAAGAGGCATCTTAACAAATTACGTGTGAAAAAAAAAATTGAAAGTAGTGAATATTAACTATTATTTTAATGACCAGCCTATTATAATTAGCGATTTATTGAAACGCTGACCATCTTCGGTATCATTTTCTCCTAACTTTAAAATTTAATAGTAGGGGAGACCGGGGCACCTTGGGACACTTTTCAGTTAAACATTTTTATGAATTTTTTTAAAGCTAATTGAAAAAAATAAGTATGCATCCATATATTGTCATCATATCTGCTTCTCATAAACATTAAATCTACTTAATATCTCATTTAGTGAAACAGTAATAAAAGAAATAAAATACACTTCCAATGCCCCAACCTGCCCCATTGTATGGGGTAGGTTGGGACACTAATCAAGAATACAAAATATTGTTCAAATTATTTTTATTAACTGTTATAAAAGAGAAATAGCTGAAAATTGTTCAAGTTAATAAATTTTTTAACAAATCTTATATTTGCAGCTGATTCAGGCATATTAGCATTTACAGCAGAATACTTTCTGTTTGTTTTTCTTGTTTTCATCATTATATTTTCTGAAAAAAAAGATTAATAAATTAATATTTTGACATGTTAAATCAATTAAAAATTAGGCACCATTAATTATTTTGCTTGAATTGATATTTGTTTACACTTTTTAAAATGCCCCAAGGTGCCCCATCTATGTGTGTCACAACCTGCCCCATTTTACATAGTATATTTTGTAACTACTATACAGTTAGGCTTAACAATACAATTTATTTATTAGCATAGAAATAATAATAAATGAACTTTCTTTCATAACAATACGCTTTTTTTTTAAATATTTAAATTTTTTTTCAAAAAAATTACTTTTAAATTGCACATTGGTGTAATTTTGGGTTATTCAAAACAATGAAAATGGAATTGTTCCTTACCTATAAGCACTATTTTCATTAAAATTCTTTGAGAAGTGAAGAGGAAGGCCATCTATCAATACACATGAGAAGTAATTCCTGGTAGCAAATTAAAGCCTGAAAATAAAGGTGTCCCAAAGTGGGCTATGTCCCAAGGTGCCCCACTTTCCCCTAGTATTTGTTTTAACCCTTTAAAGGGCCATTTTTATCTAGTAATGTTATGTTAAAATATTTTGGGCAGTGAGATTAATTTGTAAAAAGAAACACATTTAGCTTATTATCTAAAATAAATTTGATTTTAAAGACTATTTTTATGGATGGGAAGTATATTTAGTAATCGATGGGTTAATAATTTCCCATCGACACTTAAAAACTAATGAAATTGTCGGGAAGTATACTTTCCACGGCCTTATAAAGGGTTAAATTAACTCTTCAAATGGTTATTTGTTTACGAGAAATGCTTCCAAAAAAGACATATTTTTTATCGCATATTATTAAGTACCATACTTAATATAATAATAAAATAAGAATATTTTTTTTCACTTTTAATGCTTTTACAACATTTTTTATTTTACAATTTTGGAACACAAAAAACCCTAAATGTTTGTTTTCCTCAAGTACATTCTGCATGCAGTGAAGATTGGTTTACAAATTCTACAAAAATTTCTCTCATACTTACAGTGAATTTTGAAGTTTACACTTTTCCAAACAGTTCAGAAGTGTTTTTGTGTATGGTACAATTTGACGCATGGTGTAACACAAAGTCCTACATCGCAATCAAAGCAGAAATACAGTGTTTCTTTTCAGATTCTCTTTCCATTCTCATTTCTTTTCGAACAGCACACTGCATATTGTCTTGCAGAACTCAGTTTCTTATCTGTGGGAGCAATTATTTCCAAAAAACTGTTTCTCTGTCGGTCTCAGAGGATTAGGCTCCGAATCTGGTCGTGAACGTCGAAAATTTATTCCCGAACAATTTTTTTCGATTATACGGTCAACGAGATCAAGTCTAAATTCTAGTTGCTTGTTTTTTCCTCCATTTGTACAGTAGACGACATATGAGATGTATACGGCAATGTTGAAAAATATTAACACTTCACAGGCGGGCAACGTATTTTTACGTTTTTTGCAGTCTGTCACTGGAGCGCGTGTCACGTAAAAATACGTATTTACTAGATTTGTGGTGGATACCCGCTAACCACCACAAATTTACTAAATACGTATAATTATATGTATTTGTGACATTATATGCATGTTGTTTGCTTTGCTATGCAACGCTTTACATTTTTTCCCCACAAGTTATGATTGTCGAGTGACTCGGTCTTTTGTTGCGTTCTTTCGTCTTCAATCGAATTTCTAGCTCTAGAACATACAGGTCATGTTCCGTCAATTTGAAGCTTGTTATATATATATATATATATATATATATATATATACAAAATTGATAAAATGAGCCATTGTGACAAAGATAGTGATGAAGAAAAATGCACTGACAGATTATCGGTTTTTAATTTTAAAACTCGTTTATTTTTGTGATTTCGTAAAAATATTGTTTTTTGTTAAATAATCATACAATATATGTTAAAGTGTAAAATAAAAAAAGTGTTTCGTTCATAAAAACAAAGTAGTTTTCGATTGACCGCGATTTTTCTGCATAACTAAACTTTCGCGCGATTCACGGAAAAACGCCCGTTGCACCCGTAAGTTGGCGGTGAAGTATATCCGCATGCCAAGTATTAATACTACATAGTCTCTTTACAATAATTAAAAATACGAGAAAACCCAAAAAAGAAAGGAGAAAATATTTATGCCCGTAAGCCGTATGGGCAAACCAATTGAGGCCAATTTTGGGTAGCACGTACACAGTACGGGCAATCCGCTTAACGGTTTAATCCTTATTATAAGACAAGAAATGCAATTAAATTAACTAAATTAGCCTCTTGATATGCAAATAAAATTATATTTTATGGTTCCAAAAATACTCTTTAATTTGAATCAACTGAATCATCTTGCAAGCTGAGAAAATTTTTTATTTTGAAAGTTGGGTTATTATAAAGCCTCTACCGTACACTCCCGAGTATCCGGTTTGCGACTATCTGGCTTCCGTACTATCTGGACTAGTTTTCTTTTAATGATTAAATGTAAGTAAATGAGTAAAGCAAGTCGTTTCATTAGCAATATTGCCAAGTTATTGGAAGCTTGCTTTTGCTGAGTATCGTGTGCAAAATACGAATTGCGAGAGAAAATGAACAGGATTCTACTCGTTGTTCTTTGTTTTGCCAGTGTGTAGTGGACCTTAATTGTTGCCACTGATCTTCATTATAACTGCACAGTACTTACATAAATTTGTCTGCAATTTACGTTAATTTAAAGTTTATGTTTCCTGAACTACAGGTAGGCATTATAGAATTTATGCTAAAATGTGAAAAGTTTATATCCGTTAACTTACTTTTTCTCTAATAAATTCTCCAAACGTGCAGTATATAAAGAGCCAGTACCTTTGGTTTTAACCCGACACGTTAATGCAAATTATTTCAACATGCCAAGGTCGCGTTTCCATCTTACGTGGCTTGAGATAAATGGAAGGTTTAGTAATCAATAACAAATGAGAAAATACTTATTGAAACAGTGAGTTTTGGTATAAAAATTTAGTCTTCTGGTTATGGCTGATTAAGATATGAGTTCAGATAACTCCGGTTTTTCCGGATTTTTTGTTATCCAGCCCTCTCTACAGCTACAAACGATACTCCACAGTGTACTGTATTTGACTCAAAATAGTCCTTTGTGATACTATTTGAATCTACCAATCTCCAATATTGCCTAGCATGATATTCGCTGTACAAGATGACTTCTATACCGGATACTGCTTTCAATGTGCTACTTTCTAATTTAATTCTTTGTGGATGCAACTTTATTATTGGTATTGTCGAAAATTGGGAGGAAAAGGCATCTTGAAAATTTTTAATAAAACAGAATCTTCACACTAGTGACGGAACTTAGTAATATAATAATATACCATTTTGCATTTCCCGAAAACAGTTTATAAGGTAGACTCTTCATTGTCTAAACTGGCACAGAAATGAATGACAACCCAACTCCTCATTGTATAACAAGGGAATATTGTTCATTTTCCTTTTTTAGAAAAGAAACCGTGTTCATTCTCAATAGTAAAAAGTGGTATCTATACATAAATATGAAATCTCTGATATATCCCTAATAAATCTATTTATACATATCTATACACACACACACACACACACACATATATATATATATATATATATATATATATATATATATATATATATATGTGTGTGTGTGTGTGTGTGTGTGTGTGTGTAATAAGACGGACTTCTCGATGAGTGGTGCAATCATGGCCCAAAAAAATGACACTAAAGACTTAGCTAAATGCCTTTTTTAAAGATAACTTTGGCTGACGGGTTCCTACTTTATCATAAGGACAGAAGAAACTGAGGGGTTATTTAGCGTGAAGTTATATGTAAAAGATCCTTAACACCTGGGTGAACATCTCAGTCAATATCTGAAGCTCTAGAAAAATCTGCCTCCGACAGCGTGCATCTCATTTTAGTTCGGAAATGTCCTAAATTGTCAGCTACGGCCATTTAGATTTTTAATTGGTCAGACCTCTGCTCTGAGGGTGTAAACTGTAGTCCTAGTGGTCAATTTAAGTTAGGGGTTTAAAGGGGAATGTAAAAGGAGCGGGATTTTTTAGCCCTTGACTTCAGATTTGAAAACCCCTGAGAATTTTCTCCGGGTGTCTTAGGGGTTTTATTCAAAATGCCTATACTAGTTTCCCGACCAGTTTACCTTCTCTTACATATATATATATATATATATATATATATATATATATATATATATATATATATATGTGTGTGTGTGTGTGTGTGTGTGTGTATTTTGAGTGCATTCCATAATGACTGAATGAAAACTATGAAACTTTGTGGTTAAGGTGAACTTTGGAAAGGTTAGAGGCAAGTCAGATTATTCGATGACCAAGGTCATGTTAGACCCAGTATGGTATTTTTAAACATTTTGTCTTGTATTTTCGATCGCTATAGAAAAAAAGTATTTTGTTGCATTAAATCGGGTCGTGCGAACATATATTGTATATAAAATTCAGCATCTTACCTAAACCCTGCCGAACGAAAACGCAGTATACGTCTGTCAGTCTCAGATATTGCCAAGCATCGCATTCACCCTGCGAGATAATTGTTTTACCAGATACAAATAAAGTAGGATGCTGTGCATATGTAACTTGTCAGCACTCTGCATATGAGTTGAATAATGCCCTTGTTAAATACGTGTAACTTATAGAAAACAATCATATGGAATGAAATATAAATATTTTTGATTCAATCACGTGTAGAAAATGCCCACGATAAAGACAAATGTTAAATGTTACCTGAACATTAAACTTAAACTAATTATATTAGTTAATTAAAATAAAAAGGTGTTTTTGGCGAGTTTTAGCAAAACTAGGGTAAACGAGGAAGCATATATTATTAGTCACATTTCTTCCTTTCTAATTTAAACTGTGCCATTTTTTCCTAAGTCTATTTGTTCTGTATAGGTTTCTGACCAGAGTCGATTAGAGTTAATCAGTTATTATTGGCTCTATATATATAGCAAAACTCTGATCTGTGTAATCAAATTTGAAAAGATCTGGCCTTGATATTTTTTATTTTTAGATGGATACATTATTTCCTAAATCATGTAGCATAAAAAGAAATTACTTTTCCTTTAGCTCAATGCTTCCTTTAGTTCCTAAGTTTATGCAGAAAATTAAAAATAAAATGTTATATTCATTGTATGAAACTGGGTTGTTTTATTCTCGAAATTATTCATATTGTTAAGCGTTATATTCTAAAACGAAATTAAATTTTGGAAGAAATATTGTTTTTAGGGAACTTTAAATACTGTGATTTTATTCAGAGTGCCAAGTGGCTCGTTGTAAATAAAGTTATACTAAATAGAATTTACTTGAATTGTAATATTTTTCATTAATTTATTACTAAATTCAATAAAATTTCAATAATAATTTTGAGTAATTTTCGTTTTTACATACTACGTGTACGGTGACAGCTTTAAGTAGCGGGCAAAAATATCATGGATTTAAATAAGCTATTTTCCTATTCTAGATTTAAAACATCGATAATCTGAGAAATATCTAATTAAAACCTATCCAGATTAAAGTACATTCCAGTGTGATAAAAAATTAGCATAAGGTTGAAAAAAATAGTTAATTACATTTCTGTTGAAAAGTACTTTCTTAATTGAAAACTAATTAAAAAGGAATAATATTTTTCAAAGAAAATCTTAGGTGTTGTAGGTAATTAAACTTTAATCCTTCGATATAATCCCATTTGAATTCCCTGTACCGAAAGAGAGGATCTTATTAAATAAATTAAGCATAATGATAACTTAAATTGTTTTAAATTCATTACTGAAAAGTAAAAAGAAAACATTTTTTAATTACAAATTGTACAGTTAACTCGTACAGATATACAGAATGATGTGTAAATGTATCGTCAAATTCAGAAGATGGTTGTTATATTCCTAAAACAACGAGAGCGAAATTTTTCATTTAGTGTGCCAGTTAAATTAATGTTTATTAGATTCAGGTGGTCAGTGTGGCACTTGTTTAATTTTTTAAATCATTTTAAACCTCTTTAATTTATATAAAAATACTTTATATTTAAAACTATTATTTCTCCTTTTCTCACAATCTAAGATGTACAGTGTTCCCTCGCCACTTCGCGCTTCATGTTTTGCGGCTTCAGTGCTTCGCGGATTTTTCCATAATATTCATAAAAAAATAAGAATGAAAAAATACAACCATGTCGGCAGCCACATTGCGGAAAGCAACATTGTTTCATGTTGATGAGCGAGAGAGAAGGATCCTTGCATATCAAAGAAAGAAATGAGTTGACTCAGTGTACATACCACGAGCTCTTGAGATGACAAAGTCTGCAAGCGAAGAAGAAAATGAAGAGGAAGATGAAGTACAAACTGAAAAGTGTGGCGTTACCCTGGAGAATCTGCAACAATTGTGCAACATGACAAGAATTTGCACAAGACATTGACGACAATATGGTTCGAGCTGTCGAGTTAAGCAAGCGAGCTGAAGGGGTTATATCCTTATACAGGCGGATTTTGAAGGAAAAGGAAAAACAAAACAACAACTACCCATCACCCTGTTTCTCTCAAAGCCCCTTGGCTCTATCGTCAGCGTCTCCAACAAAAGTGTCTCAGATTGAGTCTAAAACTTGTACGAGTCAAATGAGAACCTCTCCTGAGCCACCAACAAGACTCTTCGCCTCTCTCAGAAAGCAGTGTTGATTAATGTTTATTACTCTATAAGGTTTTGTAATTAACCTTATTAATTAGCACTGGCACGTTTAAGTAATTACGTATACTGCTGTAACTTTTGTCTTAAATGTTTAAAGTATAAATACTGTTTACATATTTAAAACATTCGTGTATCCGTATACACGAAAATTCCAAAGGGCAAATCCTACTTCGCCGTTTTTCAGTTTTCGCTGAAGGTTCTGGTCCCCCTTAGTCGCGAAAAATGAGGGTTCACTGTACTGCTATGATATAAAAGTTTTAAGTTAGGTTTATTTAAAAATACAGCTTTTTAATGGCTTAGAAACCTTTTACCTTGTCATATTTTAGTCTATTATATTTAGGAAATCAAATTAAATGATTGAATTATTTTGAATTATTAAAGGAGACGAAAGCGTTCATCATTCTCAAAAATTATTTCTCCCATATCTCGGAAACAACAGTTTTGCTGTATCCCAACTTCATATTCAAATATAATAAACACTTCCTAGGGAACAAATGAGTCTGGTCGTAACGTCCTCCAATTTCCCAAAGAGATACCTTTGGAGGTGGTAAAAATAGGCATAGGGGATTTTTGCCTGGTTTCTGCTGCTAAATAACTAGGACCCTATGGTCGAGTAGTTTCTACTCTTTGAGTAAATTCTAGGAACCATTCCATGGTGGATGTTTTTATAGTGGAGTTTGCGTCGCGCAAAACATAACAGGTTAGTACCTGAAAAAGATACCCACAGAAAAGATAATAAAAAAGTTCATTATTTGATGAGTGGTGATGTATAGTGAAGTATACTTTATGACCATAACCTCATTTTTAATATTTAAATTAAATTTGGCTTTTCGCCAAACACAATAGACATTAGAAAAGGAAGGAGAAGTTATTATTGATTTAATTGAATTTATTGAAACACGATGTTAAATTGAAATTAAAAATTGATTAATTAATTGACAACTAGTAGAACATTCAAATTATAAAAATTAAATTAAAAAAAGGAAGGAAGAAAATAAAAAAATGTCACTTATAGTGACTGCGAAATGAAGTTACGGAAGACGCAGCTCCGTGAGTAGTAGGTGTCTACTCACTTTCCTTCACTCCTCACTCTATATTTGCAACTTACGCATCAAGGGATGCCACATCATACTATCAATTGGTAGAGTGCCTACTAATTGAACAATATACTCTTTCGAAAATAATAATAACACTCTGAGAATTATAAATCATACCAATTGTATAAATATCCATTCTCGCTGCTGGGCATGAAGTCCCCAAGTCTTCAAGGATCAGCAACATTCCTTGCGCCTGGCGACACGGTGAAAAATCGCCAAGCGAAGCACTAAAACATACCAATGTGTAGAGTGGGGATATGTCATATCATAAAATTCGAATTTATCCGAATTTATAGAACTATTGCAGAGCAGCTCTCGCCAAGGAGAAGGCCAAGTGACGCTCTTGGTATGCGTGATGGTCATATTGGACATGTGTGATTCAAAATCCAGAGCGATAAAAAAGTAACTTTTCGTCTCACCAAAATGAGAGCTTAGCAGGGAAAGTACAAACAGAGTATTTTTTGTATAAGGCAGGATTCATAGAATTAAAGTAAACTAAATGGAACTTTATGACAGACCGACTTCAGAAAAGTCTTTTTTTCTGAGGTTTAATCAGTCTTGAGCTACCGTGGTTCTTTGCTCGAGTAAAGCTGATTTTATGTTTTTAGACTTTTATTATTCTTTCACTCAACATGGCTTAATACGATCTACGTTTATTATTTTAAAAATACTGAAAAACAGTGCAGTATTTTTTTATGTTATATAGTCAAGAAGGACTATTAACCACATGAAAAATTCTCCGTTTCCACTCGTCTTCGTATGGGTTGTCAATGTATTAATTTTGTTCTTGAAGCAATAAAAATGCCAACAAGTAATTTTCTCTGTAAGATAAATGAAATCTCTTTAATTTTATTTCGAACGCGCTAAACGGGTCAAACTGTACACAGAGATAATTCGAGCGGAGTTGTACTTTATGTTGCTATAATTTTTCACTCTCGAATGCAATCGAGAATTGTAAATAACAATGTGAAAGAAAAAAACAATCGTTTTATTGATATTTATCATTTAATTGGAATTGTAAGCAATAACCCTTACTTATTCAAGTATACTTTTTTCTACTTATCACTTACGACCTACCTCTTCCTTGTGAGCAGTTCCCCGACAGCGTATTCATATTCGGATTCTGATTAGCTCATTTTTTAACATATATTTTACTAAAATACAATGTAAAATAAAATATAATTGTTAACTATTTTATTACTAATTTCTGGCTGTAAAGACATCCTTGATTCGAGGAGTCACTTTATATAGTTTATATTTGCTACCTACGCATCAAGGGATGACACATCATACTATTACTACATACATACTATTACACATCATACTATACTCTTTCGACAATAATAATAATATTCTGAGAATTAGAAATCATACCAATTGTATAAATATCCAATATAGTGAAATTTTGATTATTTTTGTAATTTTCTTAAAAAGACAACGTTCTAAATTGTATTGTTTACAAAAAGAAAATTGATTTTTTTGGCCGGCCTTTTACACAAAAACTGTGTATTAAGGCCTTAAGCATCATGTATATCCTTAATTTTTAATATTCAACGTTATATAACATTTTCATACAATTATTAAAACACTCGAAAATTGTTCTTGTGTGTTCTTTTACTGTAGTATCAATGTACCTTTAATTTTTTAAACATACGAAAATAAAAAAGCACATCTGGGTAAAATAAAAATAATGTACTACAATAATAAAATTAAAACTATATTCCCTCCTGTATAAATTGGTGACTTATCTTTCAATTCCCAAGAATAGACCTAATGGATGAAACGCTTCAGAAATTGTAGACAATTTACCAATCACAGGAATAGATTTTCCTACATCTGATTTAAGTCATTCAACGCTGAAACCAGTTGCTTCTATATCGTAAGATCTGTCTACATAAAAGTACCAGTGCTCCATACCAGCGTCTAAGAAAGAAGATGATATATTAAACCTCTTAAAAAGAAATTGATTGGTCCACAAGTTATAACCGATGACAAAGCCAAATGATGTTCGATGGTAAGTCAAAAATAAAATCTAAGCAAGTTTCACAGAACGAAAATTATGAGGATTTCTACAAATAATATGCTGTTCCTTTACATTCCAGACCACTACCAACATTATTGCGAAGCTATTATGGTATCATCTACTACGTTGAATGTTGACAGTCTCAAAAATTAAGTACAGTGAACTCCGCTTAAAGTTATCGCCGTTAATGTTATCAGTCGCTGATTGTTATCGAAATCACTTGTCCCGATTTTCTCTATTAGTATCTTTAGTCTGTACGTTAAAATTATCGCTTTATAAGATCGTTACATCGGTTAATGTGATCAATTTTCGAGCCTCATTTTAACTGGCAAAAGAATATTCACAATATATTCAGTAGAAACCCGTTTATTTCCAATTTTCAAGAATTCTCCACTTTTACTTAAGGAAATGGGGAACAAACAAAGGAGTGGGGCCTTACACGTTCCTGGAATTTTTCAGAAATATGCACATTCTGCTGGTGGTCATTGGTTAAAAAAGAAGAAGGTAACACATTCTTAGCGTGTGAACATTTTATGCTTTGGTCGCTTACACGTAACATGTGGATATGGAAGCTAGAAAGCAAAATGATTTAACATTAAAACAAAAAATCGAAATTTTAAATCATTATGACAAGTTGATTATGATTATGAACAATGAGACTTTTAGAAATTTTATCAATGAGTTTCTTAGAAAAAAATTGTAGACAGTTAACAATTGATCGAATTTTTTAATTATGTATATATAGTTCTCGTGTTTTAAAGGATAATATACGGTACATAAATATAATGTCTGCTTTTTTATTTCGTTTTGAAATTTAGTTCGTGTGAATAAAAGGGGGGGATAAATTTATGTAATTTTTAATATCATTTATTGTTATCAAAATCACGGTGTCCCAAACTGATCACATTAAGTGGAGTCTACTTTACTATTTTTCGACATGATTAAGAAAAATCAAAAAGCAACAAAAGGAAAAAAGCGAAAAAAGCAGCAAGGAACCCCTACAGACATAAGTCAAAGAAATAGTTTAAGCAAGTGTAACAATGAGTTACGCTACTGAACAACACCAGCGAGGGAGACTGGCCGAAGGACGAAAGCGAATTTAGTGACTTCCCCTTCGACCCCATTGGCATTGGACAAGAGGGGTTGCTAACGCGGATCAGTCGTCTTTAGTCCTGGCAGCAGTAGTCATCGGACTTGTTCGATAGATCTGAAGATCCCTTCAGAGAAAAAGCAGGCCAAGACGGAGTGAACAGTAGCATCTTCACAGGCAATTATATGCTCCACCATTTTCATCTGAACATATAGCATTATCAGAGGCAGGGAGTTGCTCCACCGTTTTCATCAGTATATGGAGACTCCATATTGATACTTAATTGTTTTATTTTCTTCACCAGATTGTTCGTCATCAAAAATAGTACTGTAAATAAAGAGTCTGCAAAAGGGTAACTCTTCGCTCGTTTGTATCTTGTGTCTTAATGTGTTATATCAACAAGCCTCGTATAAGTTATTGGTACTTAATAGCAAATGTCATAGGACGGAGATTATAAGGATTTCTCCAAAGATTATGCTTTTCATTTAAATTCCAGATCATTAGCAACATTATTTTAAGGCCATTATGCTATCATGTACTACACTTGACAAAATATCTGTTTATAAAATGTATGATACACACAATGATTATTATAGTTAATAACAATAGCTTATAAAATTATGTGAATACGTCCAGCCTAAATATAAAAGAAAATATTTTTTCAATAGAAATTAAAAATTGTTTAATACCGTTAATTTAATTGCCTTAAATAATGTATCATGAATCTTCAAGATTTAAAGCAAATTTAAATTATCCAATAATTTCCTTTAAAAACAATTAAAAATGTTTGTACCTAATCTGTTATAAATTTTAGAAAGCTTAAAAATCTCAAGTTCACTTTCTAAAAGAATTTCTTTTATATACATCCTACTAAACTTTTTCTTGTGATAATGTATTTACAGAATAATAACATTTTAAACATATACTATATTACTGTTATTATAAGCATGACTTATGTAAATTTTCTTTTACATAATATTACAATTTTTACAGTTGGAACTTTTAAGAAATATATGACTATTTTAAACGATAAATTAGCACTTTGTTTTATCTTTAGCGTATTATTATATGCTATTTTATGTATCTTGTACAACTGTGTAATAAATATTGAAATCATGTGTAACACGTATTGCTATACCTAATTGCATTTCTTATTTATATTTAGTGATAATAGATGGCGCTAGTTTAGTGAATCTCGTTGGTAAATTTCGTCTGCAACAATCAGCCATTAGGTAAAATAAATCATTTACGATTTTAGGCCGAGCATAAAATGCAAGATTAAGAGAAAAATAACGTAAGATACGTTTTTTAATATTTGATAATATATTCAAAAACAAGATATGAGAGAAAGTTTTATATTTTTGCATGAAATTTAAAACTCATTTATAATTATCTATAAAAAAACTTATTATACAACAATAAATCATTTTCATAAAACAAAAAAACCATTCCCACACGAATACATACATAAATCAAACGTATGTTACTTAATGCATAAAACTTGATTCACAAAATTGTTTATTCCCATAGTTTTCGATGTGTGGTTATTGGAATCCTTCACAGGAGCATCTACGAAATTTAACATCATTTTTCTATTTTTATTCACATTATAAATTCAACTTTTAACACGTTGACTACCAGGTGGGGGTGTTCTTGAAGCAATAAAAATGCTCACAGGTAATTTTCTCTGTAAGATAAATGAAATCTCTTTAATTTTATTTCGAACGCGCTAAACTGGCCAAACTCTGCACACTCGAGATAATTCAAGCGACGTTGTACTTTATGTTTCTATAATTTTTCACACTCTAATGCAATCGAGAATTGAAAATAACAATGTGAAAGAAAAAAACAATCGTTTTATTGATATTTATCATTTCCATGGGATTGTAAGCAATAACCCTTACTTATTCAAGTATACTTTTTTCTACTTATCACTTACGACCTACCTCTTCCTTGTGCGCCGCTTTCCGACAGCGTATTCATATTCATATTCTGATTCGCTCATTTTTCAACATATATTTTACTAAAATACAATGTAAAATAAAATATAATTGTTAACTATTTTATTACTAAGTTCTGGCTGTAAAGACATCCTTGATTCGAGGAGTCACTTTATATACTTTATATTTGCTACCTACGCATCAAGGAATGACACATCATGCTATTACTACATACGTACTGATACACATCATAAATCAAACGTATATTACTTAATGCATAAAACACACCTACCAGGTGGGGGGTGTCACCAGTAGCCGGTACTCGACTTGCCTACAGAGCCGTGGGGGCCACCAATAACCGGCGATGTAGCAAATAATAAAAGTACATAATTATATTAAATATGGATACAGATAAATTTTTCAATATCACCAATGTTATTTTAATGATGTGAAAAAATTAATACAATACAGAACATACAAAAATAATTTTATTAATACATGAAATATATATATTTTATGACTGCATATTGCGACGAGTCAGACTAAAACAGTCAAAGCAAAGAAAATGTGAATAAACGCAATCGGAACAATATGTCAACACATTTTTAGTCAAATTCCTTCCTCTAGTTTGTCTAGATGTTGTTAATGCTAAAGAATGAGTGTAATCACTTAGCAATCGAACCACGATTGTTTGAAAAAAGGACAATCGTAACAATTGCCTATCGCGCCGTGGGAGTCACCGGTGATCCCCACCACGAAAACTGCTTCAAACATGATTTTATAACTCATTTTATCTGCAAATAATACAGGGGACTCCATTTAATGTGATCAGTTTTTGACTCCGTGATTTTGATAATAATAACCGATTGATAGCAATAAACGATATAAAAAATGAGATACATTTACACCCCCATTTAATTCACACGTACTAAATAAAATAAAAAAACTCACCTTATATTCATGCACTGTATATTAGCCTTTAAAACATAAGATATATATATATATATATATATAATATATATATATATATATATATATATATATATATATATATATATATATATATATATATATATATATATATATATATATATATATATATATATATAATATATATATATATATATATATATATATATATATATATATATATATTATATATATATATATATATATATATATATGTATATATATATATATATATATATATATATATATATATATATATATATATATATATATATATATATATATATATATATATATATATATATATAATATATATATATATATATATATATATATATATATATATATATATATATATATATATATATATATATAAATATATATATATATATATATATATATATATATATATATATATATATATATATATATATATATATATATATATATATATATATATATATATATATATATATATATATATATATATATATATAATATATATATATATATATATATATATATATATATATATATATATATATATATATATATATATATATATATATATAAATATATATATATATATATATATATATATATATATATATATATATATATATATATATATATATATATATATATATATATATATATATATATATATATATATATATATATATATATATATATATATATATATATATATATATATATAAAAAATATATATATATATATATATATATATATATATATATATATATATATATATATATATATAAATATATATATTATATATATATAAAAAAATATATATATATATATATATATATTTTTTATATAAATACTCATTATATATTTTATATATATAGGTCTTATATATAAATATTTTTAGGCATATATATATATATACTTTAGGCTTCCTATTGTGTATTATATATATAATATATTTCAGAGGTCAGGTTGGACCAAATTAACACAAACCATGGTTATACATCTAACTATATTTTAACTAATATATGATACGTCAGGTTAAAATAAAACCATGATATAATGTGTGTAAATATCTAATTTTTAGTATCTGCAATAAAAAGGAATAGTTCTATGCTTTCATTTAATTTTAATAATATATGTATAATTCGATATACAGTGGACTCCGCTTAATATGATCAGTTTGGGACACCGTGATTTTAACTAAATAACCGATTGTTAACAATAAACGATATGCAAAATTAGATAAACTTACCTCACCCCCTTTAATTCACACGTAATAAATTTCAAAGTAAAATGAAAAAACTTACCTTACATTTATCTGCTGTAAATTATTCTTTAAAACATAAGAATTATATAAATAATGTAAAAATTTGATCAATTGTTGACTGTCTACAATTTTGTCTAAGCTCATTGATAAATTTTTCGTAATCATAATGTTTTTTAAAGTCATCGGAGCGGTGTTGTACTCCACGTTTCAACAATTTCAATGCATTTCTCATTTCAGCACTTGTAGGAGGTGGCTCAATATCAAGAGATTCTTTATCTGACTCATCAGTTCCATCATTCGTTTGTTTACTTATGACAATCTGTCAGACTTCAGATTCTGTTAATGTGGAAGCTACTGGAATGTTTTGATCTACTTCCCATGACTCGAACTTTTTTGGAGTCATATCCCCTTCAGGTTCGATCTGAATACATTGTGAATATTCCATTGCCAGTTAAAATGAGTTTCAAAAACTGATAACATTAACCGATGTAACGATCCCATAAAGCGATAATTTTAACTTACAAATGAATAGAGAAAATCGGGACTAAGTGATTGCGATAACAATAAGAAATTGATAACATTAACCGCGATCACATTAAGCAGAGTCCACTGTATTTTAGAATATAATTTGGATAATGAAAAGGTCACGTCGGTGCCTTAGGCAAACCATCAAAAATGCGTTTGGCAGTCAACGTATTAGAAGTAAAATAGTAACATACACCCAACAGACATTGCATTATAACCACTCTATTAACAACATGCACAACTACCTTTCAGCCATCAAACCTACCTGCCCCAGGCTGAACATTGACTGCACAAGGTGCTGATAGATAGTCTGAGTTCAGTGGTACCGAGTGCTCACCAAATTGTCTGGCGATTGCCGCACATTGCGAGGGAATAGCTTGCCAACACGAATTGAGTCTTCCTGATCGGATAACAAATTCTCTGCTAGATAAATGTAAGGTGAATTTAGAGGACAAGACATTACTTGTAATCAATGGAATGATCGTCGAACCACTTCTTGATGATTCTACTGTTATGGCGTGGTGCATTATCCTGTTGCTAATCACCGTCCCATGCTGGAAGTACTGTCATAAATGGGTGAACTTGGTCTGCAACGATTTTCACATAGAACACAGACATAAGGCATTGTTCTATGGGGATTGTGGTTAATGTTCTCCATGAAAACATTGCCCACACAATAATACATCAGCTGCCGGCTTGTGTCTGTCCAACTGCGCAACCGGGAGCCAGGATTTCATTTGAAAATCTTCGTATTTTCAGAGGGCTATAGATGTGATGAACCAGAAAACTTGATTCGTCGAACCGTGCAACTTTCTTCCATATAGACATATGTATACACATATATTTATATATATGCATTTATATATGTATGTATGTATATATGTATATACATATACATATATATATATATATATATATGCATTTATATGTATGTATGTATATATGTATAATACATATATATATATATATATACATATATATATATATATATATATATATATATATATATATATATATATATATATATATATTTGTGTATATATATATGCATATATATTCATATATATATATATATATATATATATATATATATTTGTACATATACATATAGATATACATATTTATACTTGTATATATACATATACATATACATATATATATATATATATATCCTTGGTGAAAAGAAGTTGAATTTATACTGTCACTAAAAATAGTAAATTTACGTTGAATTTAGCAGACACTTCTGTTAAGGATTCTGAATACCGCACGAAGAAATCTACGGGAATAAACAATTTTATTAATCAATTTTTACACATTAAGTAATAAATGTTTTTTCCATATATGTATACATGTGGCAATGATGTGAACTAAGAATTTTTTCGAAAAAAACATGAGTGCCACTGAATTAGAAACATCTCTTAACCTTTGCATATTTAATATATAAAAATTTACAATTCATTTAGTCATCTAATAGACGTAGATTTCTGCCTAAGGAGTAATTTCTGTATGTAGTGTAGTCGTGCCGTATAATTCACATTTGATTTGTAACATATCTTATTATTTAAAAGAAATTTGGAAAGAAATAATAGAATACAAAAAAAAAGCTCTCAAGCACTAAAAGATATTCAGACAAAAGAACAGCGCATGGCACCAGTAACAAAATAGCGGTGGAACAAGGAGAACAGTGTTCAAGAGGTCCTTTGGTTGCGAATTCGCTATTAGAATTGTTCATTGATATTTCAGAGCATTTCAGAAACAGACACGATAGAGCCGTTATGCCTCATTGCTCGTGGTGAAATTTGATTTCAGTATCATAATGAATGACTTTCTTTCAACATAGCATTAGTAAAGCACCATGCATTGAAATAAAGAGGGGTTTCGTGTTTCACTATGTGGAAAAGAATTGAAACCCAACTGCTAATATCTGTAACGGTTCATTGGTCACAGGTCATACTACACATAAAGTGATTATCATTCCATGAGTTCTACCATATTATTTTGTATTTTGCTAATATATGTTATTATATTTTATATCCATAATTTTGTCTTTCTTCCTTTGTATATTTCATTCTATTTCTCTCTCTCTGTATATAGATACATATATATATATATATATATATATATATATATATATATATATATATATATATATATATGTGTGTGTGTGTGTGTGTGTGTGTGTGTGTAATATATCAAAATTATTTAACTTTAATATTTCCTTAAAAACCTGCTCTCTCCCATTCTAATTTTTTAAAAACAGTTTTTCATCCTCTAAATGTCTTAATCAAATGAGCGTTCTCGACTTAAAATTCTTTCGATACACTTCCCAAAGCTTTCTGTTCTACAGATGTAAATTTTCTGTTAATTCAATACGTTTTCCCGCTGTCGCAGGCAAATGTCTCCGATTTTTTTCTTGATATTAATGCTTAATTCGCAAAGTAAGTATATTCTAACTTGGAAAAATTCTTTCTGTCTTCGCTCTTGGGTGTACGTCTGTTCGAGCAAATTGATTTTTGTGTCTTTTCTCTTGTCTGTCGTTAACTAGTAAAGATGTCCGTTTTAGCAACTCTGAAATAAAGTTTTAATGAGAGTTATGCCGTTGTCTTCAATGTCGGCTGACTGGATTTTGTTATTGCGAGCTGTTTAGCTTTCTCCTTGTCCAGCAGGTTTATAATTACTGGATTACATAGGTATATATATAATATAAATATATATATATATATATATATATATATATATATATATATATATGTATGTATATGTATGTATATATATATATATATATATGTATATATTTGTGTATATATATATATATATATATATATATATATATATATATATATATATATATATATATATATATATATATATATATATATATATATAGAGAGAGAGAGAGAGAGAGAGAGAGAGAGGGTATATTAGCATAGTAAATTTATTTGTACTATTACATTCTACAATAATTCTTTGACTTTTCTCTACCTAAAATGATATCTTTTACGGTCATTTGGGGAAATTCCTGTTCTGTACTTTTAATTTCTAGTAACTTGTTTGTGAGCTCCAAGTCGCCAAGCAATATTTTAGTCAAGTGAGATTTTCTCATGTAACTTACCGTAGATAAACTTAATTGTAACGCTAATGTACCATATAAATTTTACTTCAAATTCATTGTAAACAAAAGAATTGCATGTTACATGAAACACATGAGCTTATGTAACCAACTTATAATATCGATTTAAGATATATATTAAACATATTTTCCCTTTTTAATCGCCAAATCAATAATGCAGGAAAAATATCATATCTAGTGATTTTATTCTTTAAACACCATTCCATAATTATGTGGGAATAAATTATCTAAAAAACAAGAGATTAAAATTATTTTGAATGTAGTAAATTACCATTTCCTTGTATTTCTTTGACTCAACGGATGATAAACATAAAATATAGACAAATATTTGTCTTCTGCAAGTGTTCGGTTGTTTGCCTTAAGGTTTTCTGAGCTTCAAAAGATCCATTGAGATGTAACTGATTTTTCAAGAGTAAATATCAAAAGAAAACAACATGATGATATTTATAAACCAATGAAATTTCGGAAGATTATTTGTTTTGAAGTAAAATAATTTTATAGCATGTTACCTTTCGTATTATATGAAGAATAAAAGAATGATTTAAAATATATGAAATATCGGCATTCTACTTGTTACATACTAAATTATGCATATACATATATATATATATATATATGTGAAATATATATATATATATATATATATATATATATATATACATATATATATATATATATGTGAAATATATATATATATATATATATATATATATATATACATATGATAAAATAGCGTAGTAAATTTATTTGAACTATTACATTCTACAATAATTCTTTCACTTTTCTCTACCTAAACTGATATTATTTACGTTCATTTGGGGAAATTCTTATTCTCTGCTTTTAATTTCTAGTAACTTGTTGGTAAGCTCCCTCCAAGCAATATTTTTGTCAAGTGAGACTTTCTCATGTAACTTATTGTAGACTAAACTTAATTTTAACGTTAATGTACTATATAAATTGTACTTCAAATTGATTGTAAACAAAACAATTGCATGTTACATGTAACACATGAGCTTATGTAACCAACTTGAAATATCCATTAGAAGCTATATATCAAATATATTTTTCCTTTTAATCACTAAATCAATAATGTCTAGTCATTTTATTTTTAAAACACCATTTCTTAAATATGTAGGAATAAATTATCTAAAAAAAAAAAATTAAACCTTTTTTTAGTGGAGCTAAAT
>CM063509.1:112029439-112044439 GCA_032207245.1 Pardosa pseudoannulata
GATTAAAACAAATTGTGTATGTAATAACAGAAAATATTATCATAAAAATAAAATTAGTTCCCATTTCTAACAGGGTGCTAGGTTTTGAAAATTCATGCTCTATAACCCATTGTAAAATAACCTGTGTATGCAAATTTCAAATTCCTACCTAGTCAGTTAAGGTATTACAAAACACCAACACACGAGAGAGGGGAAATAAGAGCGATTAAAAAGGATTAAACACACTAAAATGGTTAAAAAATGGTCTATTAATTGAAGCGATTTTCTTCTAATAGCTTTCATTCTTAGCAATATATATAGCTCAAAATTTTCACAAAAATATATATTTTTGTTCCTCTACGTCAGCTATTTTTTACTCTCAGAAAAATTATCATGAAATTAACATTTTAGTTTCCATTTCTAACTGGCTGCTAGGTTATGGAAATTCATGTTCTATAACCCGTTGTAAAAAAAACCTGTGTATGTAAATTTCAGATTTCTACCTAGTCAGTTAAGGTATTACAAAACACCAACACACGAGTGAGGGGAAATAAGAGCGAATAAAAAGGATTAAACACACTAAAATGGTTAAAAAATGGTCTATTAATTGAAGCGATATTCTTCTAATAGCTTTTATTCTTAGCAATATTTATAGCTCAAAATTTTCATAAAAATATATATTTTTGTTCAACCACTTCAGCTATATCTTACTCTCAGAAAAATTATTATAAAATTAACATGTTAGTTCCCATTTCTAACTGGGTGCTATGTTATGGAAATTCATGTTCTATAACCCGTAGAAAAATAACCTGTGTATGTAAATTTCAGATTTCTACCTAGTCAGTAAGGTATTACCAAATAACAACACACGAGTGAAGAGAAATAAACCCCGTTGAAAAGGCTAAAACACACTTAAATGGTTAAAAAACAGTCTATTAATTGAAGCGATTTTCTTCTAATAGCTTTCATTCTTATCAATATATATAGCTCAAAATTTTCATAAAAATATATATATTTGTTCGACCACGTCATCTATATCTTATTCTCAGAAAAATTGTCATGAAATTAACATGTTAGTTCCCATTTCTAACTGGGAGATAAGTTATGGAAATTCATGTTGTATAACCCATTGTAAAATAACCTGTCTATGTAATTTTCAGATTTCTACCTAGTCAGTAAAGTATTACAAAATACCAACACACGAGTGAGAGGAAATAAAAGTGATTAAAAAGGCTTAATTACACTTAAATTTTTAAAAAATGGTCTATTCATTGTATCGGTTTTCTTTTAATAGCTTTCATTCTTAGCAATATTTATAGCTCAAAATTTTCATAAAAATATATATTTTTGTTCAACCACTTCAGCTATATCTTACTCTCAGAAAAATTATTATAAAATTAACATGTTAGTTCCCATTTCTAACTGGGTGCTATGTTATGGAAATTCATGTTCTATAACCCGTAGAAAAATAACCTGTGTATGTAAATTTCAGATTTCTACCTAGTCAGTAAGGTATTACCAAATAACAACACACGAGTGAAGAGAAATAAACCCCGTTGAAAAGGCTAAAACACACTTAAATGGTTAAAAAACAGTCTATTAATTGAAGCGATTTTCTTCTAATAGCTTTCATTCTTATCAATATATATAGCTCAAAATTTTCATAAAAATATATATATTTGTTCGACCACGTCATCTATATCTTATTCTCAGAAAAATTGTCATGAAATTAACATGTTAGTTCCCATTTCTAACTGGGAGATAAGTTATGGAAATTCATGTTGTATAACCCATTGTAAAATAACCTGTCTATGTAATTTTCAGATTTCTACCTAGTCAGTAAAGTATTACAAAATACCAACACACGAGTGAGAGGAAATAAAAGTGATTAAAAAGGCTTAATTACACTTAAATTTTTAAAAAATGGTCTATTCATTGTATCGGTTTTCTTTTAATAGCTTTCATTCTTAGCAATATTTATAGCTCAAAATTTTCATAAAAATATATATTTTTGTTCAACCACTTCAGCTATATCTTACTCTCAGAAAAATTATTATAAAATTAACATGTTAGTTCCCATTTCTAACTGGGTGCTATGTTATGGAAATTCATGTTCTATAACCCGTAGAAAATAACCTGTGTATGTAAATTTCAGATTTCTACCTAGTCAGTAAGGTATTACAAAATACCAACATACGTGTCGGGGGAAATAAAAGCGATTAAAAAGGATTAAACACACTTAAATGGTTAAAAAATGGTCTATTAATTGAAGCGATTTTCTTCTAATAGCTTTCATTCTTATCAATATATATAGCTCAAAATTTTCATAAAAATATATATATTTGTTCGACCACGTCATCTATATCTTATTCTCAGAAAAATTGTCATGAAATTAACATGTTAGTTCCCATTTCTAACTGGGAGATAAGTTATGGAAATTCATGTTGTATAACCCATTGTAAAATAACCTGTCTATGTAAATTTCAGATTTCTACCTAGTCAGTAAAGTATTACAAAATACCAACACACGAGTGAGAGGAAATAAAAGTGATTAAAAAGGCTTAATTACACTTAAATTTTTAAAAAATGGTCTATTCATTGTATCGGTTTTCTTTTAATAGCTTTCATTCTTAGCAATATTTATAGCTCAAAATTTTCATAAAAATATATATTTTTGTTCAACCACTTCAGCTATATCTTACTCTCAGAAAAATTATTATAAAATTAACATGTTAGTTCCCATTTCTAACTGGGTGCTATGTTATGGAAATTCATGTTCTATAACCCGTAGAAAAATAACCTGTGTATGTAAATTTCAGATTTCTACCTAGTCAGTAAGGTATTACCAAATAACAACACACGAGTGAAGAGAAATAAACCCCGTTGAAAAGGCTAAAACACACTTAAATGGTTAAAAAACAGTCTATTAATTGAAGCGATTTTCTTCTAATAGCTTTCATTCTTATCAATATATATAGCTCAAAATTTTCATAAAAATATATATATTTGTTCGACCACGTCATCTATATCTTATTCTCAGAAAAATTGTCATGAAATTAACATGTTAGTTCCCATTTCTAACTGGCTGCAAGGTTATGGAAATTCATGTTCTATAACCCGTTGTAAAAAAAAACCTGTGTATGTAAATTTCAGATTTCTACCTAGTCAGTAAAGTATTACAAAATACCAACACACGAGTGAGAGGAAATAAAAGTGATTAAAAAGGCTTAATTACACTTAAATTTTTAAAAAATGGTCTATTCATTGTATCGGTTTTCTTTTAATAGCTTTCATTCTTAGCAATATTTATAGCTCAAAATTTTCATAAAAATATATATATTTGTTCGACCACGTCATCTATATCTTATTCTCAGAAAAATTGTCATGAAATTAACATGTTAGTTCCCATTTCTAACTGGGTGCTAAGTTATTGAAATTCATGTTCTATAACTCATTGTAAAATAACCTGTGTATGTAAATTTCAGATTTCTACCTAGTCAGTAAAGTATTACAAAATACCAACACACGAGTGAGGGGAAATAAAACCCCGTTGAAAAAAAGGCTTAAACCCACTTAAATGATGAAAAAATGGTCTATTAATTGAAGCGATATTCTTCTAATAGCTTTCATTCTTAGCAATATTTATAGCTCAAAATTTATATATATATATATCAAAATATAAAAATTATATATTTTTGTTCAACCACTTCAGCTATATCTTACTCTCAGAAAAATTATTATAAAATTAACATGTTAGTTCCCATTTCTAACTGGGTGCTATGTTATGGAAATTCATGTTCTATAACCCGTAGAAAAATAACCTGTGTATGTAAATTTCAGATTTCTACCTAGTCAGTAAGGTATTACAAAATACCAACACACGAGTGAGGGGAAATAAAAGAGTTTAAAAAGGCTTAAACACACTTAAATGGTAAAAAAATGGTCTATTAATTGAAGCGATATTCTTCTAATAGCTTTTATTCTTAGCAATATTTATAGCTCAAAATTTTCACAAAAATATATATTTTTGTTCGTCTACGTCAGCTATATCTTACTCTCAGAAAAATTGTCATGAAATTAACATGTTAGTTCCTATTTCTAACTGGGTGCTAGGTTATTGGAATTCATGTTCTAATACCCGTTATAAAATAACATGTGTATGCAAATTTCAGATTTCTACCTAGTCAGTAAGGTATTACAAAATACCAACACACGAGTGAGGGGAAATAAAAGCGATTAAAAAGGCTTAAACACACTTAAATGGTTAAAAAATGGTCTATTAATTGAAGCGATTTTCTTCTAATAGCTTTCATTCTTAGCAATATTTATAGCTCAAAATTTTCATAAAAATATATATTTTTGTTCGTCCACGTCAGCTATATCTTACTCTCAGAAACATTTTCATGAAATTAACATGTTAGTTCCTATTTCTAACTGGCTGCAAGGTTATGGAAATTCATGTTCTATAACTCGTTGTAAAATAACCTGTATATGCAAATTTCAAATTCCTACCTAGTCAGTAAGGTATTACAAATACCAACACACGAGTGAGGGGAAGTAAAAGCGATTAAAAAGGCTTAAACGCACTTAAATGATGAAAAAATGGTCTATTAATTGAAGCGATTTTCTTCTAATAGCTTTCATTCTTAGCAATATTTATAGCTCAAAATTTTCATAAAAATATATATATTTGTTCGTCCACGTCAGCTATATCTTACTCTCAGAAAAATTTTCATGAAATTAACATGTTAGTTCCTATTTCTAACTGGGTGCTAGGTTATTGGAATTCATGTTCTAATACCCGTTATAAAATAACCTGTATATGCAAATTTCAGATTTCTACCTAGTCAGTAAGGTATTACAAATACCAACACACGAGTGAGGGGAAGTAAAAGCGATTAAAAAGGTTTAAACACACTTAAATGGTGAAAAAATGGTCTATTAATTGAAGCGATTTTCTTCTAATAGCTTTCATTCTTAGCAATATTTATAGCTCAAAATTTTCATAAAAATATATATTTTTGTTCGTCCACGTTAGCTTTATCTCACTATTACTGCTTCATTGACTTTTTTTTCTTCCACAAAACTCTTCCAACAGTTTAAGTGTTCAGTGATTCTGAAAAGGTTAAGAATTACTACTTTGTAATAAAAAGGGGAAATATAGAGGTCAGAAAATAAAGTTTAAGAAATGGTTGTTATAAGCGACAGCAGCTGTTCTTTATTATGAGGCAACGAAAGGAGTTCAAATCAACTCAATTGTCAAAAATATTGTCGATTAAATGCCAGAGAAAAAGCATAAAGATGGGATTCTTCGGAATTTTTTTCTTTCTTTCTCGATGTTAAAATGGTGCTAAGAAAATCTAAGATCAATAAATAACAGAATAAAATATTTTAACCATAAAAATTTCTATTCGATAAAAATAGGAATCGCTACGTAAAAATGAATTGTGCTTAATATACCTTTATATTATTTAGGATAAATTATATACTAGTTACAAAATGGAATAAATTGTAAAAAAAAAACTGTAAATTAGTTCTAATAAATATTTAAATTATAAATATATAAAATTAATAAATTTTAAATTGCTTATATTTTACAGAATGTTCAATATTCTCTAATTTATTTGTTTCGGAAAGTCAATTTAGAAGCAAAATAGAGTAAAAAATCGATTTACACGATGTTATTCTAAACCATTGTTAACCTGTTGTTGTACCCCATATCTAATAACAATAATATATACATGCATTCATATATGTAATATGGGCTAGACACATTCAAAAGCACAACACATTTTATTTCTGGTGAGATACATGAAAACCATACAACAGGCAAGCACTTTTACAACTTCCTGTCCATAGACTATGTGATCCTGCACATACACCGTTTTAAGTAGGGATTTCTCAGGTAAAAGGACTGCAAATAATCCCTAAGCACAAATGATCACGTGATAAAAATACACACGTTTAAAGAGAACGCGCTAACTTTTGTCTAAAGTAGTACAGACAGAGGCTGAATTAGGTCTATAGCGTGTCTGTAATATTAAAATCCCTTGTTTACATATTTTAATATTAATTTAATAACTTTTGCTCATAAAGTACTTTATGGTTTGAGAGATAATTCTGATTTTTCCCTCCAGACACGGTATAGACTTAATTCAGCCTCTGTCTATACTACTTTAACCAATAGTTAGCGCTTTCTCTTTAAACATGGGTATTTTTATCACGTGGTCAGCTGTGCTTAGGGATTATTCGTAGTCTTTTTACCTCAGAAATACCTACTTGAAAGTGTGTGCAGGATCACATGGTCTATGTGCCCGAAGTTATAAAAGAACTTGCCTGTTGTTTGGTTTTCATGTATCTTACCAGAAGTAAAATGTGTTGTGCTTTTGAATGAGTCTCGCCCATATTACATATATGTATATATATAAATACATGTATTATAGTTATGACATATGTAGTGTTATTATAGATGGAGATCAATAATTTCGTAAACGTTTAATAGCTATTAAATTTAGTTCTAACAAAAAAATTATGCAAGTATAGGTTTAACTTAAAATGATTAGATTTCTAAAAAAAGGAATAAGCATAACAAGCTAATTTAAGATTATATTCTTTATATGCCTATATTTTAACAATAGAATTAAAATCTGAATTTCTATGGATTTCATAAATATATATATAATTAGTATATTTCATCTATAGGTTCTTTTTTAACACATATAAATATTGAAGGGCTTTTTCTTTCTGCCTGATTCATCTGCTCTTTATTTCGTTGCATTAAAAATGCAAAAACATTTTTTTATTTAAAATACAAGTGTTAAACTTTAATGCAGGTTTTCTGCAAAATGTAGAATAAAATTGCATATGGAATTAAGAATATCTTTTCTATTTTGTTTTATATACAAATTATGGATGAAGTAAAATTTCTTGGATCTAGGTATAGTACAGTATATAAGGATTCACAGAATTAAAGGGGAGGGACACCTGTGCAGAATGGACGAAGATCGTGTAACAAAAAAAGATCTTCTCGACTAGATCACTTGGTACCCCAAAAAGAGGGAGACTTAAACTTAGGTGGCTCTACTGTTTGGAATCAGACTTTTAAAAATTACTAACTGGATGTTCATGGCCATGGATAGAAGAGCTTGGAATTTGATTCTGAGGAAGGCAATGGCCCATCCTGGGCTGTCTGGCCATTGAAGAAGAAGAAGATGGATGAAATTCTTTTCACTGTATGTTTCATTAACATATTTTTATAAAATATAAAGATATCTCAAAATCCATTACTTTCCTGTGTTAGAGTCTTTATTAAATCCGCAAAAAATTATAGCAGAATGTTAATATCCCTAAACATTTTATAAAATATTAAAAAAAAACTTTTTACTAGAGTTTTTAGAGAAATATTTCATTAATTTAGTTTGTTGATATCATTTTAGAAAAGTACTAGAAATTTTCATAATAATTTTTATGATGTTTAAATTCTAATGTTGATATGGTTCTTTTTTATTTAAATTTAAGAATTTTTGATTTTATAAAATTAAAAACATTACTATTATTTTTTATATATAAAATTTATGGATACATAATTTGTCTTATGTCTTTATGCTCCCTTCTGCATGATATTTTTGTACTTCTCTCCCTAGGAACAACACACTCAAGAGCCAAAACATTATGACCACCTGACAATAACGAGTTAGCCCTCCTTTGGCGTGCAACAAAGCTTGAACCCGCCTTGGAATGGATTCCACAAGTCCTTGGTAGATAGCTGGAGGCAGATCGCACCAGATGTTTAAGCAACTGTTACGCAAATACGAGATATTGTGAATTGGTGGTTATTAAACTCTGACCTGCCATCCCATGACATCCCAAATGTGTTCTATCGAATTGACATCCGGTGAGTTAGGCGGTACATGGACTGGAATTCAGCATCATGTTCCTGGAACCACTCTAACACAATTTTAGCCTTGTGATACGGGCCTTGTCCTGTTGGGACATTCTATTTCCAGCTGGAAAAACAGAGGCCATGTAAGACTGCAACTGGTCCGAAATGTCAGCTGAGCCACTGTTTAGCTCCGGTTTTGTTTCACCATGCGAGACAGTCTCCGACGACCTTTTTCTTTGATAGCGGCGGCCGTCCAATACCATGTCGTCTACTGCTGGTTTCACCGTCATTCATCCGCTTTGCATAAGTACTGACAACTGTAGATCGCGAACAACCCAAGAAGTCGTACAGTTTCAGAAATACTTATTCCGAGCCTTCGAGCCATTACAATCTGCCCTCTATCAAAATCGTTTAGATCCGCAGCATTTCCAATGACACACAGAAGTAAGTGAAAGTAAGATTCTT
Source organism: Pardosa pseudoannulata (assembly GCA_032207245.1). Lineage (NCBI taxonomy): Eukaryota > Metazoa > Arthropoda > Arachnida > Araneae > Lycosidae > Pardosa > Pardosa pseudoannulata. Next base: position 112,037,766 of record CM063509.1, read on the forward strand.
CAGACTGTCCAGCAGCAGTTAAATACCACTTCCAAATGAGCACTTGCCTTCCACGTCATCCAGGCGAGAGCATTGCAAAATGTAGGAGTGGTCATAATGTTTTGGATCTTGAGTGTAGTTCTATACAATCTCACAAACCAATCATTCCCTAGTGTGAGAGTGCAGCTATGTTTAGGTTTGCGAAACTGATTTGCTCGCTGCGCTCACACGTTGTGGGTTGAATGCCCAAGTTTTTTTCGCAACTCCGGGAAGACTGTGATGTGGCCAGAGAAAATAAGTGCACTTAAATTTCACCAAGTTTAGGAGAATTGTGATTGGTCTCCAGGAGTCTATTCAGAACCATCCTTGGAGTCCCGGTCCTTTTGCGCAGAACCGGAAAAGGACGCATTGTAAAAAGGACAATGAAACAACGAAAAGGATAATGGAAAAGCCTGAGTCGAAAGAAGGAAGGTAAAGAATGCAACGTTCTCTTGGACATTGGCAATTTTTTTTTTTTGAGGCGTAGCGCGTGGAGTGTTCCTTTTGCTTTTTAATTTATATATATATATATATATATATTTACATATTTTCTTGTCGTTTCTCCTAATTTTGATTGTAATACAGAACAGTGGTACTATACCATAATTAAAAGCAATGTAAAGCAACTTGGGGTTATCAATGTCTTCGCAATGACAATGCAATATACTACACCACAACACCTAGTACCAACAGACTTAAAAATGACACCTTGGCGAACTATTGTTTTTCAAGGATTTGCTAATTTTATACCTCCCTGGCAACACCTATTTGTGTCTGATTTTTTTTGGTCACGCGAGGAAAGATCTGCTATGGCATTTCTTGGTGTTCATTTAGGAATGCCTTATTTACCCCTTTCCCTGCAGTAATATCCCTTCTCAAAATTTTACACAGGTTAGTTCGTCGAATTTCAGGAAGCTAAGACAGTAACGCAGCCTAAATTTCCCTATTTGAAATTAAACTGATTAAGATACAGTAGACTTCGCTTAATGTGATTAGTTTGGGACACCGTGATTTCGATAACAATAAATGATATGAAAAAATTAGATAAATTTGCCCCCCGCCTTTAATTTCCACGTACTGATTATCAAAATAAAATGAAAAACACATCTTATATTTATGTACTATATATTTATGTTACATCTTATATTTATGTTATGTATATTATCCTTTAAAGCATAAGAATCGTATACATAATTTTAAAAAATTGATCAATTGTGGACTGTCTACAATTTTTTCTAAGAAGATCATTGATAAATTGTTCGTAATCATAATCAACCTGTCATAAAGATTTAAAATTTCGATCTTTTGTTTTAATGTTAAATCATTTCGCTTTTTCTGGCTTCCATGTCGACAAGCTGCATGTAAGCGAGCAAGCCATAAAATGTGAATACGCTCCTTCTCAGTTCCGATAATAATGTGTTGCCTTCTGCTTATCTAACAACCATTGACCATTAGCAGGGTGTGCGTATTTCTGAAAAATTTCAGGAACGTGTAATATTCCCACTTCTTTGATCATTCCTCATTTCCCTAAGTTGAAGAGGAGAATTCTCGGAAATTCAAACAACAGCGAAGTGAAAGAAAATAATGGGTTCCTTCTGAATATATTGTGAATATTACTTTGCCAGTTAAAATGAGGCTATAAAACTGATCCCATTGACCGATGTAACGATCCCATAAAGCGATAATTCTAACATACAAATGAATAGAGTAAATCGGGACCAAGTGATGTCGATAACAATAAGCGATTAATAACATTAACCGCGATCACATTGAGCGGAGTCCACTGTATATATGAATGAATCTTTTTTATTTCGCCATTAGTTTTGTATGGTAAAAGCAGTTTCTTCAATTTTTTTTTAGATTTTATTTGACGTATGATTGAATTTTTTCGCCCGTTTCTATTCTTGAACTGTATTTATCAAAATAAGAACTGTAATATTATTTGAACATTTATCCTTAAAAAGGTCATAGAAAAATATATACCTCATATATATAAACATACGCACACATTTTTCTCTAATACAGTTTTACCCTTTTACATGCTTTTTAGATAATCTATGCATGAATAGGGCTTCCAGAGGTGCCGATATTCCGACGTATCGTAGGCGGCTTAATAGAGGAATCTCAAAATTTCATTCAATAATGTCTATGACGTAAATACGCCATCGCACGTGATACTTTGTGACGTCAATTTTTAAACAGTTCCCCGTGAGAGTGTGCGAGGTATTTTTAGGTATAAATTGTTAATTCTTTTTGAAATGCAAAGGTATTTATGTTTTGTTTTGTTTCAGCGTCCTATCTTTAACTAGACGCTTGAATCAGAAATTAAAAATATAATCCTGTTAAAAACATCTAAATAACATTTTGTAATTCCTTCAGTAAATAAATATGCATAACAAGGTCGCAAAATATCAAGCTGGTTGTTATACAAATAAAAACATATAAAATCCCGGTTGTTTATAAAATTAATTATTTTTATATTTTACGCAAACATCTTTTCTTTAATGTGTATGGTGCTAATTGTTTCAAATTAAATAAAAGGGAATGAATTAATTAAAACATATTTATATTAACATATTACAGTGTTTTTATTTATAAAAAAGTATACACGTAGGGGACAAAACATCAATTGATTCGTTGTTCTCTTAAAAACCTATGGTGTTTCCACTGTGGACAAAATGTTATGTAAATATGCATTCTGCAGGACTTAAAATTACACAGTACTTTTGAACCTGAAAAATATTCTTAACAAGGTCCCAAAATATTACACATGTTATTATGCAGATACAATTATTTCAAGGTTGTATCGGTTTTAACCATGGGAGTTTAAACCAGTGATTTTAACTGGTTGGAACCGTCCAGGTCAATATCAATCTTGACCAGTTTTGACAACTGAAATACATTTTTCTTTTCAGTATATTTAATACTAATCGAACATAGTTTACTAGTATTTGACAAAGGCAAGTTACATTTGTTAAAAATGTCATAATATAAATAACACCAGAAAAAAACACCATATAACATAACACCAAGATACAAAAAAGAATATTTTATTTATTTTTTTTATACAAGCTGGTTTATATTGAATTGTAATTTATATTGAATTCAAAAAATGGTTACAAGTAACAAGTTTTGTAGTTATCTCTAAATTTAAACGATTTCGTAATTTATTTTGGATTACTCCAAACTTTGAAAATAATCTTTCTATAGATGAAGAGCTTATATAACAGTTCATTAGATGTATTGTAAAAATTTTAATTGTAAAATGTCATGTTATTTGTTTTAATTTTAAAATTTATGCTCTTAACTACAACTTATGCTTTTAACTTTAACTCATATTTTATGTGTTTAACTGTAACTCATATTTCATGTTTTTTACTGCAACTGGATTGCATCTTTACAATTCCATGTGCATGGTTAATTTTTAAAATTCAAACATTCTTATTATACAGTATAAGCATGTTAAATATCATAAACTTGTTAGTGTAATATTTTGTTTAACTGCACTACTATTTTTATTGCTTATTACAATTCACTTCTAATTACAAAATATATTATTAAAATTAAGACCCTTTAAAATTATTTGTATCAATTCTGACCACTTCTGACCATTTTTGACCATTTTTGGACGGTTTAAACAATTTTTCTCCATTGTCCTAGTCAAAATCAGTTTTGACCCGTCAAACTTACAACCCTGAATTCTTTAGAAATTATTTTAACATATAATCTTCCGATCCTTTTTAAAATGTGGTTTATAAAGGTTTTGAGTGAACATTTATTTAAAAATATAAATATTTAAAAACAATTAGCACCATATTAAATATAGTGTTAAATTATGGTAGATACTTTTATAAAAGGTTAGAGGTTAGAAGGTGATAGATAACTCTGTAATTAATATTATAACACTTCATCAAGTTTCTTTATGTTTATAAAAATACTTAAGGTCACAAATGTTACATGGTTGAAATTGTTTTCTTTGGAGATGCAATTCAAAGTGGATACATTTCATGCATTGTGCATCACTGAAAGTGATACAGAAGGCATGATAGCTACACTTTTCGAGCTAAAAAATATTTATTATGACTTATATTCTGTACTGAAATTGGATCTAAATCTATAAAGTTGTGACCTATTCCCTTTGAACTGACCTTGGACTTTTGATCGGAATGTTTACTATCTCCTGGGGTTTAATGCTGTAATGACTTCAATGTTCTTGAGTGAAGAAGTACCGTGATAGAAGGATCGCAGTCATAATAGAATTGGAAATCATTTTTATTTTTTCTACTGTTTCTTCTGTAAATACTGTTTGTATACAACGGGATTCTTATTCTCCCAAAACTAATCGAAATGTAGAGGATTGTTTCTTGAGTAAAATTACCATAACGATCACAGTCGAAAAAAAGATTAAATAACCTCACAAAATGAAGAGGGCTTTCCAAGGTGCAATGCAAACCCAATCTATCCCCCGCTCGGTGTCTGAAATCCTGCCGTTCCTTATGTGAGCGGACTTTACGAGTCTCCCGAACGTAATCACTAAAATGCTGGCTCCGGTCAAAAGTCGCGGAATCCTCCACGTGGTCAATGCACTTACGTAAAAAAATATCGAAAAGCCCCGTGTCGAAAAATTCTAGGCTTTTTATACCTGGGGGTCAGTTACGGTCCCGCCAACCGGTTTTTGGTCAATTACGATTCCAGTTACCCGAGAACTCCAGCTGAGGTTACAGCTAGTTTTTTTAGTTGAATTCTCATTCTTTAACTGTCCCTCTTCTGGAATTCTCGTTGATATCATCCAGGATCATTAACGCAACCGATCAGGACGTGACGCCTATTCAACCGAACTGTCAACATCCTAGACACGGGGTCGCCGCACTATTGTAGCCGGATCAAAACAGGGGACTTCAGATCAGTTGATTTCGTTAGTTAGTTCTGAACAAAGAGGGGTCTTCACAACCCCATTCTTATATAAAGTCTACTGCCAGTCCCCAGAAACCGATGCAACCTAAACGAAAAATCCATTCTCAGCACATACGTCACGCTCAACATGTAAAAAATAAACAAACACGTAAAACAACTAGATTTATTGCCGAACACAAGTCGAAATTAAAAACCTACATCATACCTTAATTTTTATAACCGGATTTCCCGTTTTGTGTTTTTCACGAGAGTGTTATGAACAGTGAATATTTCGCACAGCTGGTAAGAATGAGTGCATATCCACTATCTGCACATATTAACCTGGTCCATTCTCTAGAGGTGCATTTTATCGATAAACTGAAAAGATACATACCTACTGCCCTAGATTGTTCTAATTATCTCAGTAATCAATATCTTTTTAGGTCGCATAAGAAAATGACATTATTTTTGGTTTCATTAAGGAAGTATTATATTTTTGTTTTTATTTATACACTGTTCAACATTCCAGTCCACCTATTATATAAATGACTTGAGAATAGATGCTATTTAAGGAGATGTGGACAATAACACATGATTTTATACACACATATAAATAAATTGTATAATGAGATTAATTGTAATGAGATTAATTTATTTATATTATGTACACATATAAATAAATTAATCTCATTAACTAATTTTTGAAATTATATTAATATTCTTTTAACAAAACTTGTTAGATTTTAAAATGATTCTTGCATCTAAAATATCCAGACATTTTTATGTCTAATAAACCCTTTTAATATATATTAAAATAAATAAGGGAATATTGTTTAAATTTTGTCTTTATGTGATTAAATGACTGTATAAATTTAGAATGTCAGAATTTAAGAAAATTATAGGTACACACATAAAAGTCATTGAAACCAATGATACAGTAATAGCCAAGTATGTTCATAAGATAATTTAGAGTAATAACAAGGAAAAATAAAAAAATAATTTAGTTATAAAGGATCTAATTAAAAATAAATAAAATATTTATATATTTAAATGGGAAAAAATCATAGTTCTGTATTATATTCTAATGTTATTTGTGTAGTTATATATGTTAATTAATTACGTATACATATAAAACTTTTCATAAATGTAGATTAATAATTTTCAGAAACAATTTCTAACGTCATTTTATCCTTAAATGATATAAAATTTTAGAAGTTTTATATCATTTAAAAATGTCAGATTTGAAAGTGGAAGCGTCCTGGACCCTTCTAGTGTAAGCCGACTATGAGCAAGAAGAATCAGACGAGGAGGAATCGGACAGTGGGTCGACACTTGATGACATGAAAAAAGATGAATACGAGTCCAACGATACACTCCCGGATAAAAGTAGCTCATCAGACAGCTCGTTACCAGACGAGGAAGTAGACTCCGACTTAAGAGATATTAGGGGACCATCTACTAGAAAAAAAGGAATTCCACTATCCGTAACATTTATAAGAAAATAACTTAAAACCACTTACACATTTACTACTATGTTAAAGGAAATACTAAGCTACTTCGGCCGATGCACGACGTACGAAAGTTTTGTACCCAAAATAACATCAAGCTAGATACTCAGATATTTAACTTTAGGGGGGATAATCCTTATAGTGGGGTTGTAGGCAGTAAGGTTGATGACACTTCAAATTTAACTTATGCATGATTAGACGTGCATGCTATTCCTAGTAACTATAAGCAAGCCTGTATTTCTCCTCAAAAGGACG
>CM063509.1:112051939-112054439 GCA_032207245.1 Pardosa pseudoannulata
AAATTAGAACCATTTCACCAGACACACGTTTGGTCAAAGTACACCACATCATTATTTTATCTTATATTTGGACTTCATCTTTGTCTGATTCCATATACGACTAAGGTTGTTTAGAAGACAAATTGTAAAAATAATTTTAGAAAAAAAAATACTAGTTCGCATGATTTTTTTAATTCCTTCCTCTATTATGTAAAAGCGTATAGAGTGACGATTAAATTCTTTCAATTGCATCTAAATCAGTAAAACCATCATGTTTTTTTAATAATATAAATAAAATTTTGCTAATTACGTTCGCTGATTACTTTAGCAAAAAAGAGTATTATTTAAATACAAGACAGTTCTTATTTCATTCATATTCTGTGTTACTCTAACGCAAAAAAAAAAAAATAATAACTGAACATTTGTAATCAGAGCCAAATTCCCGTGAGCATAAGAGTTCTTTAAGCACCATGATTGAAAAATAAAGTTAATTATTAAAATGCCATGCTGTAGTTTTAAAATGGTATTGGCTTCTTGGGTAAAATAAAAAGTAAACATTTATAACCTGGCAATGAGGATGAATAATTTAAAGCTTCAGATCACAAGAAGTTAATCTTCTTTAAAGGTTTATTTGATATAGCAAGGATGCTTTAGAAATTTGAAATCCCTTTTAAGCTATAAAGCCTTACTCTAATTAACTGTATGACTTGTAATATACCACATGCAAACATTCTCACAATAGTCTCTTAAATATAAACAAAAAGAAGACAGGAGAATTTTGAAGACTCACTCAATTGTAGAAAGGTGATTGAAGATGCATTAAAGATTATTTTAAAGTGATTTATTCATTTTGTAAATCATGTAGACACAGAAATACAAGGCACACTTAATTAAACGTTGCAGTCATGACAAAATAAACTTCTATTAACAAGATAATGAAATTAGAACCATTTCAATTTACTAGACAAGCGTCTTGGTCAAAGCACATCACACATGAGTAAAGGCATTATTTTATCTTATATTTGGACTTCATCTTTGTCTGATTCCATATACGACTAAGGTTGTTTTGAAGACAAGTTGTAAAAATAATTTTAGAAAAAAAGCTAGTTTGCATGATTTTTTCAATTCCTATCATGTAAAAGCGTATAGAGTGACGATTAAATTCTTTCAATTGCATCTAAATCAGTAAAACCATCATGTTTTTTTAACAATATAAATAAAATTTTGCTAATTACGTCGCTGATTACTTTAGCAAAAACGAGACTCTGATTAAAAATAATGTAGAGTATTATTTAAGTACAAGACAGTTCTTATTTCATTCATATTCTGTCTTATTCTAACGCAAAAAAAAATTAACTAAAAATTTGTAATCAGAGCCAAATTCCCGTGAGCATAAGAACTCTTTAAGCATCATGATTGAAAAATAAAGTTAATTATTAAAATGCTGTAGTTTTAAAATAGTATTAGCTTGTTGGGTAAAACAAAACAAGAAGTAAACATTTTAACCTGACAATGAGAATGAATAATTTAAAACTTTAGATCACAAGAAGTTAATCTTCTTTAAAGGTTTATTTGATATGGCAAGGATGCTTTAGAAATTTGAAATCCCTTTTAAGCTATAAAGTCTTACTCTAATTAACTGTATTACTTGTAATATACCACAAGCAAACATTCTTACAATAGTCTCTTAAATATAAACAAAAAGAAGACAGGAGAATTTTGAAGACTCACTCAATTGTAGAAAGGTGATTGAAGATGCATTAAAGATTATTTTAAAGTGATTTATTCATTTTGTAAACACAAGACACACTTAATTGAGCGTTGCAATCGTGACAAAATAAACTTCTATTAAGAAGATAATGAAATTAGAACCATTTCACCTGACACACGTTTGGTCAAAGCACACCACACATGAGTAGTAAAGGGAGGAAGAGATATTTGTTAATTTTATTTTATTTCATATTTGGACTTCATCTTTGTCTGATTCCATATACGACTAAGGTTGTTTTGAAGACAAGTTGTAAAAATAATTTTAGAAAAAACACTAGTTTGCATGATTTTTTAAATTCCTTTGTCTATCATGTAAAAGCCTATAGAATGACGATTAAATTGTTTCAATTTCATCTAAATCATTCAGAAAAACCATCAGATTTTTTTCTTACACTATAAATAAAATTTTGCTAATTACGTCGCTGATTACTTTAGCAAAAAAGAGCCTCTTCCTTAAAATAATGTAGAGTATTATTTAAGTATAAGACAGTTCTTATTTCATTCATATTCTGTCTTACTCTAACGGAAAAAAACCCAACTAAACTTTTGTAATCAGAGCCAAATTCCCGTGAGCATAAAAACTCTTTAAGCATCATGATTAAAAAAAATAAAGTTAATTATTAAAATGCCATGCTGTAGTTTTAAAATAGTATTAGCTTGTTGAGTAAAATAAAAAGTAAACATTTTTAACCCGGCAATGAGAATGAATAATTTAAAACTTTCGATCACAAGAAGTTAATCTTCTTTAAAG
>CM063509.1:112069439-112096939 GCA_032207245.1 Pardosa pseudoannulata
CAAACTTATTATTCCTGTGTTATATTTTGTATTATCGTAGTATTTTATTTGGGTACAACTTGGGGGGAGTATGCTATCCCTACAAGATCTTGTACTAGTAAACACTAATCTGCCAGAAAAGAACGAGAAACCATGTGACCCATGGACGAATCTGGTTGCTCATTATTAAGACCGTGTATTCTAAATCTTCATATATTTATCCAAATGTAAGTATAAAATAATTTTAGTGGTACAGTAAATTTAGTAGTTTAATCTTAATGATATTTGGTAATTTTAACGTTGATAATGACTAAAATTGCCCTATTCTGTTCATATTACGCAGTTGTGTCAAAATAACACTAACTTTAATTTTTGCTTCTTTCGTGAATTTTACTGTATAAATCTTTAAGACTTTGCAGTGTTTTTTACTTAAATGCTATTTCCACGTTACTATTTATTGTTATTTATAAAATCGGAGTTCTTTCAAAATTTCTCCGCCGAACGATGGCCGATTGGTTAGGGCGCTGATTGTCGGTACCAGAGTTCGTGGGTTCGAATCCCACTTTGGCAAGGATGTTCGTAGCCGTTCGGAATCGGCTTTAAGCAGTAGGTCCCGGTCTCATTAGCCCTCGTGTGCAAAACAGTACACCGTAGCGCTCCAAACCAAACCTTTAAAAATTTCTGAAAATTATTTTGACGTTATTTGATACATTTTATTGTTATACTAGCATAAAATATAAGTTACAAGTTAATTTCGAGGTTAAAAAACAAGTTGCAATGTGAGCCCAATAATTCAAACGCCATTACTATTTCAATATTATTTTAAATACTAGCATATAGCCCGTCATATAACGGGATCAGCAAAATTTTTAATTTTACAGAATAGTGAGACAGGTAAAAAAAATGATTTGTATTTTGGATGAGATTTATCTAGTAGACTCTCAATATTATCTTCATATTTTTCAAAAGTCTCCCGATACTGTGAATGCAGTTTACAATCACGTTGAATTCATCTAGAAAGATAATTCAAAATTTAATTAGCTACGTCGAAATTATCGCAATGTTCTTTCCGATTTTTTTGCTACAGAAAATAATGGAAGTAAAAGAAAAGGAGCTATTATGTCCACTACACCCAGGAGGTAGAGATAATTTGTTGTTAAATACTGTCATAAAAGTTTCATTGCAACAAAAAATAATCTATGATTCAATTTAAAATTATCACATATGTACCTAATCTATTATTTAAGCCAAATATAAAAGAAAATTATTTACGTAATACCTAAGTTCAGTGATAAAACGTATGAAAACAATTCAGACATATTTAAATAATTTTAAATAAGAAAGGATTAAATGAGATGGTTAAAGGAATGACGTCATAATGCTAGAAAAAATTGTCAATTTATTATGTGATAAATTCATGAATTTAATCATAATTAAATTCATAATTAAATTCATAATTATTTATTAAATTCATAATTAATTTCTCTTAACCGGGGAAAATAGGACTTGCAATAATGGTCTTAAACGCTCAAAAATGAGGGAAGGGGTAGATTTCGAATATTTCTAAGACGAAAGTATTTTTTGCTCATATATGAAGCATATCTATACCAATTTATTTTAGAATGGGATTGATAGTTTAGGAGAAGACAACTTTACTCGCTTTGAACTTTGCTATCTCTAACTCAACAAAAGTACAATATGTATGCCTTTATCCATTTCAGGTTCAACCGCTTCATAAATTCGAGGACAGATGGACAGATGTATAATTTCCTTTTGTTGTACAATTGATTTTTATAATACAACAGGTGAAAATTTGTATATTGAATTTACGTTTTACATTTACTATGGTTTTATTTCTAGAGGTTTTTATTAAATTACATCTTTCGTATGCGCAATAGGAATGAAACGGAAACAATGTGGGACCCAATTTGATCAATTGTCCCTTCAACAATGTGAAATTTTACTTTAATCTAAAAATCTGAAATAAATATCACAAAATAAATATTGAACAACTCTTTAAATACAGCTAATTTCAATTTTATCTTTGACATAATTACATCAGGTTTAAATTCCACTTACCATATTTGATAAAAAATATAAGATTAATTTCGAGTTAGTTTTTGTTATTAGAGGTAGTCATAACTATTTTTCAATACGCTCTTTATTTTGAAAACATTTGGCTAATTATTATTTGACTATAATTATTAGAAATAATTTAAATATAAGTTAGCGGAGGTGATTTTAAGATTTTATCTATAAAATGAAGTAGTTTTGATCATTTAAAAACATTTATTACATTTTTAGTACATATATGATCCGTAATTTAGATTATATTTCACGATATTTTGTTAAATTTAACTCTAAGAGCATCTACAAAATTCATTTTTTATTACCTCGATTAGAGTTTTTATTGATGAATATTATAATCAAATGAGACAACATCTAATTTTAACAACAATATAGTATAAAAAGTATAGAATAATCCCATCGCAGAAATGGAAACTGGTTTGATAATTTATTAGTTAATCTGAATTAATTACAGCTGAAACAATAGTAAAAATTTATATTTAAGTCATCTAGAAGCATGTAAAAAACTAATCGCATTTAATCATCTTCATTCGAGTTTTTATTGTTAAATATTAGAACCAAATGAGACAAATCTAATTTTAACAACAATATAGTAAAATTATATAGAATATTCCCACCGCAGAAATTAACGCTGATTTGCTAATCCTAATTAATTAAATCTGAAACAATAAAAGGTAAATGATTACATTTATATCATCTAGAAGCATGTAAAAACTAATCGCATTTAATCATTTTCATTAGAGTTTTTATTGTAAGATATCGCAAATGAAATCTAAAATGTTATAGGTTGACTTTTGGGTGCCTATAACATTTCCATGCCAACAGTAACGAAATAAATATGTCATAGTTTAACATCTAATCGCAAAAATATAGCTTACATGTACTTTTAGATATTAAAGTGTTGTTTGTATAGTAGTTGATAGATCACCAGGTATAAATTTACTAATGTAAACCACATAAAACGGCAAGTTTTTGTTTTGCGTAGAAGAGATATATTTTTATATGTAACGAATGAAATATAATTCTCCTGTAGCAATGCATTAACTAATTATATTCTCACATCAACTGTACGTTAATACATATTATTTAAATTTTGGAAAATTATATCAAACATCTTAAACTTTAATGTTTATGTTTGTTTAATATACGTGTCAATCTGTTTATTTTATCCATAAAATCCTAAAATTCGTCAAAATAATACAAAATTTATGCATGACTAATGCACAATATATACATATATATATATATATATATATATATATATATATATATATATATATATATATATACATATATATATATATATATATATATATATATATATATATATATATATATGTACACGCATATGTAAATGTATATGTATGTATATGTATACATATCCCCTATACAATAATAGCCTAAGTTGTCTGTCCGTCTGTCCTCGAATTTATGAAGGGATTGTACCTGGAATGCATAAAGGTATCCATATTGTATTTTTGATGAGTTAGGGTTAGTAAAATTCAAAGCGAGTTCGAAAACGTTCGAAATCCACCCGTTAACCCCTTTTCGAGCATTTAATGTCATTATTTGAAGCTCTGTTGTTCCCGGTTAAAAGCAGAAGATCAAATTTATTAATTTATCGCATAATAAATGAGTAAAAGTAACAATTTTTGTAACATTATGACGTCATTCCTTTCATCATTTCTTATTTTAAATGATTTAAATATCATCGGCATTATTTTCATATGTTTTATCACTCAACATAGATATTACGTAAATAATTTTCTTTTATGTTTGGTTTAAATAATAGATTAGATATATATGCGCTAATTTTAAATTTAATCATCGATTAATTTTTTTTTGCAATGAAAATTTTATTACCGGTATTAACAACAATTTATTTTCATAAAAGTGTAGAAGTCTATTTCACGGACTAATAAATATCTAGCGTTTAAGTTATATATCTTGGAAAATTAAGAAGATATATGCTAGTATATGTATGTTTATAACTTGATATATAAAATTCTCCTATCCATGTGTTTGTATAGAACTCAAACTGTTTTTGTCGAAATTCAGTAGATTCTAGAATGGATTAGATTCACAATTTGATCCGATAGAAATTTTTTTTTATTAAAAATCAAGAAATGCGCGTTTATTGAGATTATCATAATTCCATTGGAAAATCACCACTGTCAACGTATCTGTGGTACAGTGGTCAGCTCAACGGGCTTCAATACGAGCAGTCCCCGGATAGAATACCCGTACAAGCGACGTGGGAATTTTAATTTAATCTAATTACTATGTGGTAATATATATATATATATATATATATATATATATATATATATATATATATAATATATATATATATATATATATATATATATATATATATATATATATATATATATATATATATATATATATACATATATATATATATATATATACATATATATATATATATATATATATATATATATATACACATATACATATATATACACACATATATATATATACACATATATACATATATATACACACATATATATATACACCCATATATATATACACATATATATATATACACATATATATATAACACATATACATATATATATATACATATTTACATATATATACTATTTATATATATAATATTTTATTTATATACATATATTTCTTAATACATATACATATACATATATATATATATATACATTTATATATATATATATATATATAAAAAATATATATACACATTATAAATATACACACACATATATATATATAACACATATATATACTATACACATTTATATATATATACATATATATATACTATATATTTATATATATTTATATTTATAAATATATATATATAATATATATATATATACATATATAGATATACATACATATATAGATATACATATGTATATCAAAATTATTATACTTAAAATTTTTCCTAAATAGTCTCCTATTTCCCATTTTTTATTCCTTCAAAAAAAACTTTTTACGCAGCAGTCTAATATGTTATATATGAAGGAGTATTAGCGACATGAATTCTTTGATTCCATTTTTTAAAGTTAAGCTAGCTCTGAAATAAATGAAAATTTCTTCATTTATTTCAGAGTCATGTTACAAATGTCCCAAATGTCCAGTTGCTTTGTTTTTTCTCCAGAAAAGAGTTTACTTTTTCCGCTGATCTAAATCCTTTCTGACTATTACATTCACTGACTAAGCTGTCGTCTACTTTGGAATATTCCCTTAGTCATCTCGCTTTATGGCCCTACTAATTTTTTTTATGTATCCTTCCGATCTCTGCTCTTGCCAGAGTAACATATCTATTTCTTAAATCTTAAATAAAATTTAACTTTCACTACGGACTCGCCGCTCTCCTCTATGCAACCACGACTCCTTTATTCGCTAGGATTCTCATTGCCCAATAATTCCGGACAATTAAAAACAATAGGTGCTAATTTCACGGGTACCAGCGGATAAATTTCTCCATGTTTACATATATATGCCTATATGTATGTAAATGATTTGGTTTGGTTTGGAGCGCTACGGTCTACTGTTTTGCACACGAGGGCTAATGAGACCGGGACCTACTGCTTAAAGCCGATTCCGAACGCTTACGAACATCCATGCCACAGTGGGATTCGAACCCACGAACTCTGGTACCGATGATCAGCGCTCTAACCAATCAGCCAGCGTTCGGCTGTATGTAAATGAAGTTAAATGCTAAAAGATTATTTTTTCATAGCCCATAATGTAATGTAATATAATATATTTCACCACAATATAATGAACTTTATCTGCTTTAAAAACGATTGTTTTTTACTTTTCTATTGAGAGTTTTTAATCTCTAGAGTGCACTGAAATTCATTCTAAGAAATCTTTTGATACAAAACTCAATGGTGAAGACAATCTTATATTATATAGAGTCCATTCACCCTTTTTCTATTTAGCATATGAAAAGGTGCTCTAATAAATTGAATCTAAAAGAGAATGAAATATACAAATGAGATAAATTCATTATACATTACAACATTCTAACAGGAAGATTCTAAAAGAATTTATTTTACTTCAATTTAATATTTATGACATGTTATGTAAGAAATTTCAATATAAAAATAAAATATTTCTCTTCTTTAAAAGCATTTTATTAAAACTCCTCAGGACGATATTTTAAACATTAGTTTCACATGCAAACTAGTCTAATTGTTGCATAAGTTCTAATCAATAAATAATTTTCTTATTTAGCCTTAATAAAAGGCTGTAAAAATATTTAAGACTCAAACATATTTAAGGCTTTATTAAAGACTGTAAAAAATATTATTATAAAAAAAAAATTAAAACTCAAGCATATTTAAGACTCTATTTGTTGCATACGCTCTAACTAATAAATAGTTTTCATATATTTAGCCTTATTAAAAAGCTCTCATTATAAAAAAAATTAAAACTCAAATATATTTAAGACTGTTGCATAAGTTGTAACTAATAAAAAGTTTTACTTTTAAACTTAATAAATGCCTTAATGAAAGTCTGTAATTATAAAAATATTTTAGACTCAAGCATATTTAAAAATCCATTTATTGCATAAGTTCTAACTAATAAATATTTTTCACATATTTAGCTGTATATAAGCTGCTATGTAATAAAAAGCTGTCATTATAAAAAAAAATTTTAAAACTCAAAACATACTTAAGAATATGTTGCATAAGTTCTAACTAATAAAAAAGTTTTCACATATTTACCGTTAATAAAAGGCCGTTCATTACAAAAAAAATTAAGACTCAAACATATTTAAAATCTATTTATTGCATAAGTTCTAACTAATAAATATTTTTCACATATTTACCCTTAATAAAAAGTTCTGTCATTATAAAAAAAAATTAAAACTCAAACATATTTTAAGAACTTTCTTGCATAAGTTCTAACTAATAAAAAGTTTTCACATATTTACCCTTAATAAAACCCTTAACAAAAGGTTGTCATTATAAAAAAAATAGACTCAAGCATATTTAAAAATCCATTTATTGCATAAGTTCTAACTAATAAATATTTTTCACATATTTACCCTTAATAAAAGGCCGTTATTATAAAAAAAATTAAGACTTAAACATATTTTAATCTCTATTTATTGCATAAGTTTCAGTAATAAGTATGTCTCACATATTTAGCCTTAATAAAAGGCTTTCATTACAAAAAAAATTAAAACTCAAATATATTTAAGACTTTGCATAAGTTCTAACTAATAAAAAGTTTTACGTTTACCCTTAATAAAACCCTTAATGAAAGGCTGTCATTATAAAAAATATTTTAAGCTCAAACATATTTAAAAATCTATTTATTGCATAAGTTCTAACTAATAAATATTTTTCACATATTTAGCCTTAATAAAAATCTGTCATTATAAAAAAAAATCAAAATTCAAAGCATATTTAAGAGTCTGTTGCATAAGTTCTAACTAATAAATAGTTTTCATATATTTACCCTTAATAAAAGGCTGTCATTGAAGAAAAATATTTAAGACTCAGACATATTTAAAATTCTATTTATTGCATAAGTTCTAACTAATAAATATTTTTCACATATTTAGACTTAATAAAAAGCTGTCCCTATAAAAAAAATTAAAACTCTGTTTTTAAGTTCTCAGACTCAGACATATTTAAAATTCTATTTATTGCATAAGTTCTAACTAATAAATATTTTTCACATATTTAGACTTAATAAAAAGCTCCCATTATTAAAAATATTAAAACTCAAATATATTTATGATTCTGTTGCATAAGTTCTAATTAATAAAATGTTTTCACATATTTACCCTTAATAAAAGGTGGTCATTATAAAAACAAATTTAAGAGTTAAACATATTTAAAACTCTATTTATTGTATAAATTAATAATGTTTGTAATTAATAAATACTTTTCACATACTTAGCCTTAGTAAAAAGCTGTCATTATAAAAAAAATTCAAAACTTAACATATTTAAGAATTTGTTGCATAAATTCTAACTAATAAATAGTTTTCATATATTTACCCTTAATATAAGGCTGCCATTATAAAAAAATTAAGACTCAAATATATTTATAACTCCATTTATGGCATAAATTCTTACTAATAAATATTTTTCACATATTAAGCCTTAATAAAAAGCTGTCATTATAAAAAAATTCAAAACTCAAACATATTTAAGAATCTGTTGTATAAGTTCTAACTAATAAATAGTTTTCATTTATTTACCCTTAATAAAAGGCTACCATTATGAAAATAATTAAGACTCAAACATATTTAAAACTCTATTTATGGCATAAGTTCTAACTAATAAATATTTTTACATATTAAGCCTTAATAAAAAGCTGTCATTATAAAAAAATTCAAAACTCAAATATATTTAAGAATCTGTTGTATAAGATTATTATACTGTATAAGCATGTTAAATCTCATGAACTTGTTAGTGTAATATTTTGTTTAACTGCATTACTATTTTTGTTGCTTATTAAAAGTCACTTCTAAGTACAAAAGATATTATATATTAAAACTTAAACCATTTAAAACTATTTTTAACAATTATGATCACTTTTAACCAGTTTTGGAAGGTTAAAACCTTTCCTATAGCGTTCTGTTCAAAATCAGTTTTGACCGGTCAAAATTAGTTTTGACCAGTCAAAATTAGTTTTGACCAGTCAAAATTATAAAAAAAAATATCAAAGTGTAAAATAAAGAAAGGACACACTAGGTATTTGTTACGTTAGAAATGTATGGAATCCAAGTGTGGAATATTTGCAGTACATGACTTAGAATTGCTGATTTAATAAGAATCATATATTATTTTCGCTTTTATGTTGCATTTCAAAATTCAGTTCATTGCTTGAGAGGAGAGAACATTTGAATTTTGGAAAAATACCGATAAATATGATCTTGTTTTAAATACTTTATGGAAGCAGACATTTTGTATATTATATTTAGATTAATAATATATTTTAATTTATCATAAAAAAACAAAGTCCATGCATATGAAAATAATATTAAAATTACAAATTTTAAATATGCTGCAAAAAATAAATATATATATATATAACAAGCTTATCATAATTAAATAATATGCCTTTTGTATAAAATTTTGCAGTCAAAATATATGAATAAAGTATTTACTTTTAAATTAAAACCAAAATATATACAGCAAATTACAAGTAATCTTAAGAAATGAAATTAAGAAAATAAGATTGAAGATCAAAAAATAAATTAAAATATTTTAATTTTGTTAACATTTTTAACCGTAAGAAAACCTAACACAAAAAAGATGTAATTTTTTGTTTTTAGCATGCAAAATAGAGAGTGGTTAATTTTTGGTTAAAATTTTAGAAATGTAGCATATGGAGTAATTCAGTAACAGCATGAATAACTTTTAAAATTATGAATTTAAGAAAATCCAATTTAAAATGTCAGTAATAATAAGATTGGCAAACAAACAGGTATATAAATGTATTATAATTCAGCAACTAATACGAATTTCTAAATTCCGTTTCTTAATAAATGTACAGAAATGTTTTAATGTTTCGAATGTTAAAATTAAAAAAACGAATTTTCACAGACTTAAAAGTCTTGTAATTATACTCAAATCTAGAGAAAAGTGCAAGTACATGTAAATGTAATAAAAGAAATTATAAAGTAATTCTATTTTTTGATATTTACAATTATAAATGTATTTTCACTGTTAGGCAGTCCTGTAGAATAGAAAAACAACTTACATGAAAAAAGCTACTATCAACATATATCTGCAATATCTGCAAAATGGGTCTGAAAGTTATGAGACTTTTGTTATATAATTTAAAAACCAGTGATTCTTATAGTATTACAAATGATCACAATTAAACAAGGCAGTTTTTAACTTAATGTAATCCTTCTCAAATCCAGAGAAAAGAGTAAGTAAATGTATATGTAATCGAAAAAATCTATAAAGTAATTGCATTTTCTAGTATTTACAATTATAAATGTAACTTCACTATTAGGCAGTCATGTAGAATAGAAAGACAAGTTATATGAAAAAAGCTACTATCAACATATATCTGCAATATCTGCAAAATGGGTCTGAAAGTTATGAGACTTTTGTTATATAATTTAAAAACCAGTGATTCAGAAAATATTACAAATGATCACAATTAAACAAGGCAGTTTATAACTTAATGTAATCCTTCTAAAATCCAGAGAAAAGAGTAAGTAAATATATATGTAATCGAAAAAAACTATAAAGTAATTGCATTTTCTAGTATTTACAATTATAAATGTAACTTCACTATTAGGCAGTCATGCAAGATAGAAAGACAACTTACAGAAAAAACGCTATTTTTATCAACAACATGTCTGCAATATCTGCAAAATGGGTCTGAAAGTTATGAGAGTTAGTTATATAATTTAGAAACTAGTGGTTCAGAAAATATTACAAATGGTTACAATTAAACAAGACAGATTTAATAAACTGTAACCAATCTCAAATCCAGAGAAAAATGCAAGTAAATGTAAATGTAAGAAAAAAATGTAAAGTAATTGTAATTTCTA
Organism: Pardosa pseudoannulata; assembly: GCA_032207245.1. Classification (NCBI taxonomy): domain Eukaryota; kingdom Metazoa; phylum Arthropoda; class Arachnida; order Araneae; family Lycosidae; genus Pardosa; species Pardosa pseudoannulata. Next base: position 112,080,060 of record CM063509.1, read on the forward strand.
ACATTTGTAATTATAAATGTAACTTTCCTGTTAAAGAGTTATGTAGTATAGAAAGTCAACTTACAGATAAAACGCTATTATTATTAACATATATTTGAAATGGCTGCAAAATGAGTCTAAAAATGATGAGATCTTATTATATGATTTAGAAACTAGTGAATCTGACAGTATTACAAATGGCTACAATTATACAAGGCAGTTTTTAATTAATTGTAATAATTTTCAGATCCAGGGTAAAAAGCAAGTAAATATAAATGTAATAAAAAAAACTGTAAAGTAATTGTAATTTCTAATATTTGTAATTATATATGTAACATTCCTGATAGACAGTCATGTAGAACAGAAAGACAACTTACAGGAAAAAAGTTATTATTATTGAAATATTTCTGCAATAATGCAAAATGAGTCTAAAAATTATAAGAGCTTATTATATGATTTAGAAACTAGTGAGTCTGATAGTATTACAAAGAGATACAATTAAACAAGGCAGTTTTAAATTAATTATAATAATTTTCAGATCCATGGAAAAGAGCAAGTAAATATAAATGTAATAAAAAATACTGTAAAGTAACAGTACTTTCTAATATTTGTAATTATATATGCAACATTCCTGATAGACAGTCATGTAGTATAGAAAGACAACTTACAGGAAAAAGCTATTATTATTAACATATATTTGCAATATCTGCAAAATGGGTCTGAAATTTATGAGAGTTTGTTATATCATTTAGAAACTAGTAATTCAGAAAATATTACATATGGTTACAATCAAACAAGCCAGTTTTCAATTAATTGTAATAATTTTCAGACCCAGAGAAAAGTGCAAGTAAATATAAATGTAATAAAAAAAACTGTAAAGTAATTGTAGTTTCTAATATTTGAAATTATAAATGCAACTTTCCTGTTAAACAGTCATGTAGTATAAAAAAGACAACTTACAGGGAAAAAAGCTATTAATTTTAACATATTTTGCAATGTCTGCAAAATGAGTCTAAAAATTATAAGAACTTATTATATAATTTAGAAACTAGTGAATCTGACAGTATTACAAATAGGTACACTTAAACAAGGTAGTTTTTAATTAATTGTAATCATTCTCAAATTCCGAGAAAAGTGCAAGTAAATGTAAATGTAATTGAAAAAAACTATAAACTAATTGAAATTTCTAATATTTGCAATTATAAATGTATCTTTCCTGTTAAACAGTCATGTAGTATAGAAAGACAATTTACCGGAAAAAACCTATTGTTAGGATATATTTGCAATGTCTTCAAAATGAGTCTAAAAATTAATAGAGCTTATTATATGTCTTAGAAACTAGTGAATCTGATAGTATTACAAACAGATACAATTAAACAAGGCAGTTTTTAATTAATTATATTAATTTTCAGATCCATGGAAAAGACATAGCAAGTAAATGTAAATGTAATAAAAAAAGCTGTAAAGTAATAGTAATTTCTAATATTTGCAATTATATATGTAACATTCCTGATAAACAGTCATGTAGTATAGAAATACAACTTACAGGAAAAAGCTATTATTAATATATATTTGCAATATCTGCAAAATGGGTCTGAAATTTATGAGAGTTAATTATATCATTTAGAAACTAGTAATTCAGAATATATTACAAATGGTTACAGTTAAACAAGACAGTTTTTTAATTAATTGTGATAATTTTCAGATCCAGAGAAAAGTGCAAGTAAATATAAATGTAATAAAAAAAACTGTTAAGTAATTGTAGTTTCTAATATTTGAAATTATAAATGCAACTTTCCTGTTAAACAGTCATGTATTATAAAAAGACAACTTAGATAAATAAAAGCAATTAATTTTAACATATATTGCAATGTCTGCAAAATTAGTCTAAAAGCTATAATAACTTATTATATAATTTAGAAACTAGTGAATCTGACACTATTACAAATAGATACAATTAAACAAGGTAGTTTTTAATTAACTGTAATAATTCTCAAATTCAGAGAAAAGAGCAAGTAAATGTAAATGTAATCGAAAAAAACTATAAACTAATTGAAATTTCTAATATTTGCAATTATAAATGTATCTTTCCTGTTAAACAGTCATGTAGTATAGAAAGACAATTTACCGGAAAAAACCTATTGTTAAGATATATTTGCAATGTCTTCAAAATGAGTCTAAAAATTATAAGAGCTTATTCTATGATTTAGAAACTAGTGAATCTGACAGTATTAGAAATAGATACAATTAAACAAGGCAGTTTTTAATTAATTGTAATCAGTCTCAAATCCAGAGAAAAGAGAAAGTAAATATAAATGTAATCGAAAAAACTGTAAAGTAATAGTAATTTCTAATATTTGCAATTATATATGTAATGTTCCTGATAGACAGTCATGTAGTATAGAAAAACAACTTACAAGAAAAAAACTATTATTTTTAACATATATCTGCAGTATCTGCAAAATGGGTCTGAAATTTATGAGAGTTTGTTATATCATTTAGAAACTAGTAATTTAGAAAATATAACAAATGGTTACAATTAAACAAGATAGTTTTCGATTAATTGTAATAATTTTCAGATCTAGAGAAAAGTGCAAGTAAATATAAATGTAATAAAAAAAACTGTAAAGTAATTGTAGTTTCTAATATTTGAAATTATAAATGCAACTTTCCTGTTAATCAGTTATGAAGTATAAAAAGACAACTTACAGGAAAAAAAGGCTATTAATTTTAACATATAATGCAATGTCTGCAAAATGAGTCTAAAAATTATAAAATCTTATTATATAATTTAGAAACTAGTGAATCTGACAGTATTACAAATAAATACAATAAAACAAGGTAGTTTTAATTAATTGTAATAATTCCCAAATCCAGAGTAAAGAGCAAGTAAATGTAAATGTAATCGAAAAAAACTATAAACTAATTGAAATTTCTAATATTTGCAATTATAAATGTATCTTTCCTGTTAAACAGTCATGTAGTATAGAAAGACAATTTACCGGAAAAAGAATACTGTTAAGATATTTTTGCAATATCTTCAAAATGAGTCTAAAAATTATAAGAGCTTATTATATGATTTTGAAACTAGTGAATCTGACAGTATTAGAAAGAGATACACTTAAACAAGGCAGTTTTTAATTAATTGTAATCATTCTCAAATAAAGAAAAAGAGAAAGTAAGTATAAATGTAATCGAAAAAACTGTAAAGTAATAGTCATTTCTAATATTTCCAATTATTTATGTATCATTCCTGATAGACAGTCATGTAGTATAGAAAGACAGATTACAGGAAAAAAAGCTATTATTATGAACATATATTTATAATGTCTGCAAAATGAGACTGAAAATTATAAGAGATTATTATATGATTTAGAAACTAGTGAATCTGACAGTAATACAAGTGGATACAATTATTCAAGGCCGTTTTTAATTAATAATAATAATTCTCAAATCCAGAGAAAAGAGAACATAAATGTAAATGTAATCGAAAGAACTATAAAGTAATTGTATTTTTTGATAATTATAAATATAACTGTTATATTTATAATTATAAATATCCTGTTAGGCCGTCATGTACGGGAAAAGGCAACTTAAAGGAAAAATGCTTTTATTATCATTAAATTAATATAATTATCCTAAATGTTTAAAACATATTAGAAAGGCAAATCATAATAACCATTTTTCTATTTTAAATAGTAAAATGCAATGAAAATGTGATATTCTTTGGTTGATTCCTGAAAAAAATGAAACAGTTAAAGGGTTAATAAAGAAGAATGAAAATGTACGTTTGTTTATTTTATTGTTTAAAAAAGTTAATTAAAAACAATAAAGAAGGGATTTACATTTCCACGAGGTATTTCAGAAAACAATTTACTTCCTTCTACAGGTTCTTTCTTGATTCCGAAATAAATACTTTTCTTTCTTTGTATCGTCTTCAAACGTATTCAGTTTCATGAATTTGTTATTATTCACTTTGAAATGTACATAATTTATTACTTGCTTTATATAGTCACTTTGAACTAAGGAAAACTGTATTAGATTTTATTTAAAAGATGTTTGCTGGAAGTGAATCAGCAACTTTTTGGAGATGTGTTTATATCTCTGCTTTTAAATCTGAGCTAAAGATATTTAAGTAGCGGGAATTGAATGTAAACTATATTGTGTAGCATTTGTAAGGAGATTGGTTTTGCTTTAATTCTATTTTACAGAATCTGTTATTCAGATTTGGAATTATTCATATCGATAAAAGACTTAAATATCTAAAAGAATCACCGTGAATTGAATATGTTATAAATTTGTAATAATATTTATTGTTGTAATCAAATGATGTAGTCCCTAGATATAATACAAAAATACTAATTCTAAATTCACATTTCAATAATTCATAATTCAAAGTATAAAAAATTATTCAAATTAGGCACAGTGAAAGTGGATAATGAAGTTTTATAAGTAATCTATCTCAATTATCTTCTTTTGGATGTTCAAGTAACATTGGTACTGGATTGCGACTGATGTAGACTCTGTAGATCCTAGAACCCCCCCTTCCATAATCAAATGTAAGATAGTTTTTCCCAAATTACATGCTAACTTAGATGGGCAAAATGAATGTATATATATGTATGTATATATATATATATATATATATATATATGTATATATATATTTATATATATATATATATATATATATATGTATATATATATATATATATATATATATGTGTATATATATATATATGTATATATATATATATATATATATATATATATATATGTATATATATATATATATATATATGTATATATATATATATATGTATATATATATATATATGTATATTATATATATGTATATATATATGTGTATATATATGTATATATATATATATATATATATATATATATTTATATATATATATATATATATATATATATATATATATATATATATATATATATATATATATATATATATATATATATACATATATATATATATATATATACATATATATATATATACATATATATATATATACATATATATATACATATATATATACATATATATATATACATATATATATATATATATATATATATATATATATATATAGATATATATATATATATATATATATATATATATATATATATATATATATATATATATATAAAGCTATTAAAGTAAGTGGTATTTAACAATTTTCTACCAGCCAGCACAAGAATAAATCTACAAATATGGTCAAATATAGATTCTAATTTTTTAGATTATATTTCTTAAGCCAATAATGAAAATTAAACTCTTTTTCGTCTTCGTTTTCAGAAAATGAATCATTTTATTTATGACTTTGCTTATATAGTTTCTATACCGATGTACTTTCCCACGATGGTCAGCACATGCATGCACAGCTGTGGAGAAAATTTCCAAGAAGAATTTAGGTGCAGCTGTTGACTTTGAGTTTTATGACCCTTGCAGAAGAGTTATAGATCACGGAATGTCACAAGCGTAACGGTCAAGCTCTCACAAAGATGTAACGGCGAGTTATAGGGGCAGGGGCTAAAAGATAATGTCAGATTGCAAAGAGGGGACTATTTTAATGAACCGTCCTGCACGCCCGAAAGGGATGCAGATGTGGGAAAATTTCAACAACAAGCGATTGGCAAAGAAAAAAATGGACTTTAAAACTGAGGTAATGAGTTGTAAAAGAGAGTGAAGAAACAAGGAGTTGAATTCGGGATTGAAGAGCAGCTGGACATTCAGAGACATTCAGAGACCCTGACCAGTAATCGATTCCCGAACCTGTATGCCAGCATAGATGTACAGCAAAATAACGACCGCTTCGCCAGTACCGACGCCCTTTACGCCCGAAGTCCAGCACCATCGTAAAGTCTGATGAAAGCCCCAGCCCTGTAATTACTGGAGGTAAACTTGACCTTATTCATAAATCATTATCTTGGAACTCGGAATCTTTTGATTCTGAACGGACACGTCGATGGGGATTCGACAGCGAATTCCTGTTTGAAAACGGACCTGTCGACCCCTTCTCGTTCGCACTCTTATAACACACTTTTGAGGAAAAAAATATTGCAAAGCTATAATAAATGAAATAAACTAATTTTGCGTAACGGAACTCCTTTACCTTGCAGGGAAAATAACTTAAATGTAGCCTGAAAACTTTTAAACCGGCAACATTAGTATGGTACGGTTTCGTAAATTCCAGATGGAATTTACGAAAAGGTTGACTGTTTTGAAAGGGAAAAAGGTGGGGAGGATGGTCGGTGGATGGGTTAAGGAATAATGCATAAAAACAAAAGGAAATTAATGAATTGTTGTAATGATAAACATCAAGTAATAAATATTATATATAGATATTAATCAAGAAATAATGTTTGTAAATAATTAGTGTACATAATAAATGTTTTTGTTCAAATATAAGGTATCATATTTTTACTGTGTTTATTTCCCTTTTAAGAACGGACACTGCTGTTAGTGTTGTAAGTAGCTTACAACAATTTGTATAGTATAATTTAAAACCTAATTTTGATACTTAAATTAATATAACTTTCATTCAGAAATCTTAGTTACCCACAACAAAGGCCGAGCTAACAAGCAGGTAACTATTATAATAAAAACTAAGCAAAGGTAAATGTTATTGAATTTATTATACAATGCAATGTTGTTTAACTTTTAAGTCATGTTGGATTTCTATGTATTATTTGTTAGTTAATAAAATCAAGTATAACTTTCATGAATTATTTTTCTGCAGTACCTATACTAAAAATAAATATTGATTTTATTACAAGAAACTTTACTGATTCCACTTTTAATTTATTTTGGGCTGGAAAGTAATGTAAAACTCTTTTTGTTTCAATAAATAATCCACAAAAGGAAACTTTTTTTTTCTCAATTCCTAATCTACTTTTGAAAAGTAGAATTCGAAATCATAAATAATTCGTTGCACAAATAAGAGATAAAAATCTAATTTAGATTCCCCGATTGTTTCAGAGTTGATCGCATAAATAAATTCTGACAAAGTTTATTTGCCTTCTCGTTTCACAAACTCATTCTTCCAATATTGATACTTCCACGCCTTTGATAGAGTTTTCAGTCTGATTTCAATCTACAACTAATGGTTTTTTTCGCTGTCTCTTTCTTTTGCAAAATATAGAGAATCTGTTGATTTTTAATGAACAATGGAAATATATAAACTTTATTTTTATATTATATTATTTTATATTATTATTTAGTTTTATATAATATTTTTAAAATACTTAATAATGATATTACTTTAAAAGTTAAATTTAATTTCATAAACTTTATACATTTTTCATTTAAGATTATTATTGAATTAAATAGCAATGCAATAAAATTTTATTGCTATTTAAAAAAGCATTTTCATCAAATTTTAAATACTTAAGAATTAAATTAAGTTTTTAGATTCAAAATACTTAATAGTGATTAAAAATTAAAAGCATAATAAAGAATTAATGGCTTAATAGTGATTATTAATATTAAAGACAATAAAATTTTATTGCTATTTAAAAAAGCATTTTCATCAAATTTTAAATACTTAAGAATTAAATTAAGTTTTTAGATTCAAAATACTTAATAGTGATTAAAAATTAAAAGCATAATAAAGAATTAATGGCTTAATAGTGATTATTAATATTAAAGACAATAAAATTTTATTGCTATTTAAAAAAGCATTTTCATCAAATTTTAAATACTTAAGAATTAAATTAAATTTTTAATTTAAAAATACTTAATAGTAAGTAAAAAATGTCAACTTCATTTAAGAAACTGTATACATGTTTTATTTAATATTAATATTAAAATATAATAAAATTGTATTGCTTTGAATATAAATATGAAATATTTGGTATTTTACATACAAAAAAGTAAACAACTTGGAATGTTAGCAATTTTTAAACCATAATTGTGGTTTTAATACATAATTTTGTTGTGTTAACCCAAAAAGGTTTTTTAATTCATTTCAAACTTCAATATTAAAATAATTTTCAGCTACTTTTTGTTTTAACCAGATCAGAATTACTTTCAATAAAATTAAGTATAAATACCTCCTCTAATTTTTGTTTTAATATTACATCCATCTCTATTTATAAAAAGCGATGTTACTACAAATGTGTTTATATTATATATGTATATTTATTTGAATTGTCTGTGTCTATAAACAGAGGAGCTGGGATTAGCATGAATAAAATATTAATACTTATTAAGTAAATGTGGATTAATATATAAATCATTTTACATATCTTTGGGTTTTAATTCCCCTTATTTATGCTCCCATAAAGCCCGGGTTTTTTCCCAAAAACGAAAACATTGACATGCTGTCAATTTTTGGGAGGTTGTCCGACTGTCTTTTGGTAATTCTAGGTAGAAGATACATTTATAACAAATTGAGATAATTAAGATATCGAGATCGATAAAATAAACCTTCAGGTTTAAATAAAAATAAATTTTGATAGCTAAAAAATTTAGAGAACTTGCTAAAACAGTATCGGAAAATAGTTCATGCTTACAAGCAATAAGAAAATATTGGATATCATGAACTATGACGTCGCAACCAATCACGGAGCGTTTTGATGTCACGTGATTTTCGTCTAACTTTAAAATTAAATTTTAAAATGATGGACCCAGTTTTTTACATTTTTGAGAACATTTTTGGAAGCTACAAGTCTGGAATTATCAGAAAAATACTAAGCTGTTCGAATCCCCCACATGTGCAAATTCCTCATTCAGTTGGAAAAATAGACTGATATCTTCATAGCACCATTTATTAAATTTAACTTAAGTCAACCAAATATTTAAATGGGTATAGCATATCTCGAAGTGTACAGAATTTTATTTTCTTTAACTGATTTATGCAACAAATTCAAAGCCCCATTATTTAGAATCTTGCTACTGTCAGTAGAAATTAAAATATCACCATCCGTGTCGTAATCAGTAGACTTATGCTATACAACAATAATTTCGGAGCTTTTGAGAGGTTATTGGATGACTATCATATAGCCCGTCATATGACGGAATCAGTAAAATTTCTAAATTTCTAGAATTGTAAAGTACACTAAAAGGCAGGTAAAAAAATGGTTTGCTTTTTGGCTGAGAATTATCTGGTACATGTTGAATAATATATTTATCTTTACTGACCATATGTTAGTTGTCAACTTAAATTTATCATGTCATATTACTTGATAGGATGGACAGCAGAGGTTTTAATATAGACAGTGATTATTTAGAGGTATAAATGAATGATGTCCAAAATTTAGCGAATCGATTGCAAAGCGTGTGGTTATGTATAAAAAATAAAAACACAAACGAACGAACTTCTTAATTTTTAAGGATATATATCTTAAAAGCTAGATATTTATTAGTACGTGAAATAGACTTCTAGATTTCTATGAAAATAATTTGTTAATACCGGTGATGAAAATTCCATTACAACAAAATATAATAGATGATTAAATTTAAACTTAGCACATATGTACCAAATCTATTATTTAATACAAATATAAAGGGAAATTATTTACTTAATATCTAAATTCTGTGATAAAATGTATGAAAATAATGTCGACGATATTTAAATAATTTAAAATAAGAAATGATTAAAGGAGATGGTTAAAGGAATAACGTCATAATGTTAGAAAAAAATGTTATTTTTATCTATTTATGTGATAAATTGATAAATTTGACGTTCCAGGGACAACGTAACTTGAAATAATGGCATTAAACACTCAAAAAGGGGGTTAAGGGATAAATTTCAAATGTTTTCGGACTCGCTTTGAATTTTTCTAAACTTAACTCATCAAAAACACAATATCGATGCCTCTATCCATTTCATGTACAACCGCTTCATAAATTCGCGGACAGACGGACAGATAGACAAGTTAGGCTATTATTATATAGGGGATGTTCCAATGAATCTACTTTAACATCGTGGTGGTTTGGGGGACATTCAACATAATTCTGCTACATACTGAGGGGACAGTACAATCTCTCCCTGAACTTCTACAAGCTACCGGAGAATTTCAGTCACAGTTAAATATATCACTCAGAGAAATCAAATAACTGAACAAATTCTTCACGAGACGTTTTCCAAATAAGTCACTATTTATGTCATCTTTGCTTCCAATATTTTCTGTATTTTATCTTTTATTATGACTTAACACAATATTCAAAAGCAAGATTTAATGATTACAATCTATTCGATATATTTAAATTTTCCAGAGAATATATTTTGTTTTTGGTAAGTCGTAGAGCATCTATATGATATAATACTTAAAGTATATGGATCTTTTCCGCAATACCGAGAAGTGACTTGTAAAATCAATTTCTGTTGAATTCTGACCTTGATTAAAACTTGAGTAAGGTATTGAATTAGTGAAAAAAAGAGTCAGATAAATAGTTATCGGTTTAGAAATATCGATTTTTCTATCGTAGGGAAAATAAACAAGGATAGAAGAGAGGAATTATTTGGTATGCAAAACTGACACATCAAGAGCGAAATTTCTAAGCGCATAAATATATGTTCAATCCAATGATTACCATTTTTTGGAAACGAAAGAAATCTTTTAAATATTTTTAACATCATCTAAGGGACGAAAAATAATTTTAAATTGTTTTCTTTACACTAGGAGTCATTTGATGCATTCACTCGAAATTGATTATCAAGAATATTCATTATATACAATCAACGTAATTTCGCACTTATAGTTCGCGGACTAGCTGTGTTCAAGAAGCAAATTTCTTCAGCCGTGGACTATCTGCTGGTTGTTCATTGTTCAAATCATCAAACTCGGAAGAAGGGGGGGGAAGCACGTCGTGCGAACGGCCGATGATCAAATGTAAACAAAAACATGACTCCCGAGACTCCACGAAAACATCCTCTTATAGTATCAGTAGTAAACCATAAAAAAAACCCTAGAGCAGAACGAATCAGTACTAGAAACTAGCGCAATCTTAAACTGTGTCCTGGAGTATGGGAAAATATCGATAGTCACTTTTGCAAACGATTGTCAGAGTGGATAGATTCAAGGTTGATCGTTGAAGGTCGAAGGTCATTTCACCCCGAGGTTCACTCGGAACAGTGTGCTTAGATTTCAAAGTTTTGATTTGCAGTAATATTGATCATTCATTATGTCTTTAAAACATCGTCGCTGTTTGACTGCTGATTTCAAGACGAAAGTAATTCAGAAAGCAGAATCGGATGGAAATAGAGAAGAGAACCGTTATTTTGAGGTCAACAAGAAAGCAGTAAGAAATTGGCGCAAGCAAAAGGAAAATTCAAAAATATGGAAAGAAAGCTATTTAATCGTAAAAATACAATGACCTGCATTAGACGACGATTTACATAGCTGGGTTCTCGAACAGAGAAATGTAGTCCACTGTTTCCGTACTAGAATACAGGATAATCGAATAATATACAGCGTTAACTTTTTCTTTTAAACAAAATATCAAATATCCAGACATTTCGGCACTCTACTGTACTTAGTTTTTGTTTTTAAAATGATTTAATATTGTCATATTAAAATACCCATTTTTGCACGTATAGTCCGCGAATTATCTAGTGGTGAGAACTATCTGATGATTTATGAAATTTTTACTATACGATGGTGCGTATTATGCGTGAGAAATTACAGTAAAGAGATCAGGATCTCATATCCACAAAGATCATTCTTATTCGAGGTTAATGTTTTTGGTTTGGAGCACCACAATCTATTTTATTGCTACAAGTTGGTTAATAATATCGAGTGCTTTAAAGCCGATCCTACGCCCATTCAGGCACTCCCTGAGATTTAAACACAATTGCATAAAGAAATATCAACGCTCAACCCGTTTACACATCGATCGATAGTTTCTAGGTTATTGAAATAAATTGCTGCGTATGGTCCTACGCAGCAGTAGGCTTAAGTATGCCCCTGCACTGACTACACGTAATCGCCAGCCTCTTCTGCAATGGACCAAGAATGGAATTGGGCACTAGAAGAATGAAAGAAAATCACTTGGTCCAATGAATCCCATTTTCTGGTCCATCACATCGACGGACATGAGCGAATGTGCTGATTTCCAAAGGAACCCTGGCCCATGGATCTATAGTGGAGCGACTATAAGCCGGTGGGGGTATTATTGTACGTGCAAGGTTTTCATTTCAGCACATTAGGACTTATAATCTTCATAAAGCAATCCGTGACATCTCTGAGCTACGTGAACATCGTTGCAGACCAAGTCCACCTCTTTATGACAGCATGACAGCAATATTTTTTGAGGGGGATGGTTTTTTCCAACAGGATAATGTACTATGTCACAAGAACAGAATCGTCAGGGAGTGGTTCTCGGAACTTTCCAGTGACTTTCAAATCATGTATTGGCCTTCACGTTCCGCCTGAGATTAATCTAATAGAGCATTTGCAGTCCTACCTGGAAAAGCAAATTTGTGCTGCCTCAATACCTCCTTGTATTGGGAGCGAACTGCAGGATTAGGTGGTGACCGCTATGAAATTGGTAGAAAGACAGGGATATGAAAAGAATGTTGAATACACAAAAAAATCTGGGGTTAGAGGCTGTGGAGTACAGAAATATTGGAGATATGAGAGAAGAAGAACCCTTGCATGGATTATGTAAAATAGAATAGATAAAATAGCCTTAATGACAATTAAGAAAGCTCTACTGTCTAATTTCTGCATGTATATGCTATTGTATTGGTCCAGCATAGAAATTTATTAATATTGTGTGGAATAGAAAGGGACCGATCATTTTGGTTTTTAGTCATAACCGAAGTTGATTGCGAACTGTACTAAAAATAAAGAAGATTTTCTTAGAAATTTTTTTGGCTTGTTTTGAAGAGCTACGATTTACTGCTTTGCGGTGTTATTATTAACTAATGAGACCAGTATCCTCTGTTTGAAACTGATCCCGAACGGCTACGAACATCCATACCTATTCAACCATGATTCGGAAAAAAAATTATATAAAACTTTTGCATGAAGCATAAACGAAGCTTGATCCTTGATCATTTCGGAAAATTGGACAATGGTTGATCAGCTCCGGGTAGTCCGGAATGTTTAGTAAGCAGGAGAAGTTCTTTGAAACAGTTGTCAAATTTTCGCACTCTTATTCTGCACACGCTTTCACATCTTATTGATGTACAACTCAGGTTTAATGGAAACTGATAAATAAAAACTGAATAATTTTATAATGTTCTTATAATACAAATACAAATATATCAATGACTGGAACTGCACTGTGACGAATTTAGATAGTTGTGCACGAAAACAAAATCTTGGCTTAAAAGTAACACATTAACACTAAACATACAATATAACGTGTCAAATGACCCATAAGGTTTATATAAAAAATGCGATAGGAAATGAATTAAAAATTCTTATTCTTTGTGTTTGGAATACATAAAAATTGACAATGTACAATTTTATTCAATTATAATAAAGTTCATTTGTCTATTTTCTTCCAATTTTCATATTTCGTACATTTATAATCAGAAAAAATAAAGTCAGGTCATTTGACCGGCTATGGTCGAAATAGGTATGTATTAAGTGTTGGTATGTTTAGTGTTAAGTTCACTCTAGCGAAGCACGGCTAGTGTATTATAAAACGCATCTCGATAGTCCTTATTTTGCATAACATCCCAACTCATGTCATAACAGATTAATGGATGATTATATTTTAAGCCTATATTAATGATTTCATGGTAAATTATTTATACTTTGATTTTATAAAACCAGTTCCTTTATATTAGTTTGGCAAATTGTTTCATTAAAACTTACACAACACAGAGATTAAGCCAAATAAGGAAGCAGAAACTTTACGTAGTTGTTACTGGAATATCAATTTTCAATCCACAGCACATATTATTATGTGGATATCAGAGATAAGTTACACAATATGGAGATATATATTACACTCCGTTGTCTAATTTCATGCGAGCTTAGAAACTCTTAATCCTTTGTGTTGTTTACCCTCTCTGATAATGAAAGGAAACTTTAGAAAGCTCCCGACATGAGGAGTCCTAAATAATGGAAAATCTGTACACTAGATGGAATTTGAAATATTCGTAATGATAGATCCGGATATTTGTTGCGAATAACATAACTGACTAGGGTTTAATATACTAAAAATATTTTTACAAATCAGCAAATCATTATTTTAGGTTACAAGAAGCATATATCGGTAACGGGGGAAAACAAACATATATAGCTGCATGTCTTTTATAAATAAAATATCATCAAGTAAATCTAGATTACTTTTTAAAAGTTAAGATAGAAACAAAATTTAGTAATATATATAATTTGAACTAAATTGTTATTTGGTAGCCTTGTAAATAGTTTGTAATCCATATAAATTCCTCTCAACAATTTCTAGAGAAATATTTTTAAAAGTGCGTCTGGATATATATCTTACTACATATATCATAATGTGTATCCAGTTATTCAATTTGTTTATATCATTTACACACCTTGATCTTATCTTACGAGCGCTTAGAAAAGCCAATCTTTTGTGCAATTCACCCTTCCCGATAACGCACAAAAGCTTGATAATATTTCAAACGCCAAAGGGTGGGCTATCCAAAAATGACAAATTGATGAGAATAAAGAGGTTATTCGATATAGTAACTAAAACGTGATAATTTAAGGTATTGTATATATATATATATATATATATATATATATATATATATATATATATATATATATATATATATATATATATATATATATATATATATATATATATATATATATATATATATATATATATATATATATATATATATATATATATATATATATATATATATATATATATATATATATATATATATATATATATATATATGTATGTATATACTTATATATATAGATATTTATATATATATATATAGATATAGATATTTATATATATATATATAGATATAGATATTTATACATATATATTTATATATATAGACACATAGATATACATATATACATATATACATATATATATATACATATGTATAAATATATATGTATGTTTGTATTCATTAGGTAAATTATTCATATCTTGAAAAATAAAGATAAAATATGAATACCTAAACATGCACGTCTTTACACATTTTGATGCATATCTATACATTGATGAAATATATGTACTTCCAAATAAACAGACCTATAATATGATAATCACTATAACAAATATTTTCCCATATTTATTTGATTTGGGCTTTCGGGAAGAACTTCGTTAAACAGACCTATAGTACAATAATCAAGAGACGTAGTATAGTGCCTATAAACTTATGAAATTCGTAGATATAAGTTTTATGTAACTAATGGAATTATTCCCTATATACCATGTGGATTCATGGTATTATCTAAATTCGCTGAATCACTCAATTGATCAAAAGGACAAAGAGTTTTTATCGCATCATAGAAAAGTTTAA
Source organism: Pardosa pseudoannulata (assembly GCA_032207245.1). NCBI lineage: Eukaryota > Metazoa > Arthropoda > Arachnida > Araneae > Lycosidae > Pardosa > Pardosa pseudoannulata. The sequence continues at coordinate 112,095,496 of CM063509.1, forward strand.
ACTGTATAAAACAGGTGACCTACTCATTTTAATAAAAATGGGCATAGTGCTCTTTCATTGAGAAGTCTATTTCATAACTGGTGGGTTGTAAGTTCTATTTTCAAGTCCCCCAAAGATCCTCCGTGTTCATTAATGGGGACAAAGGCTCTATAAAATAGACTAGAATATAGCCCGTCATATGACGGAATCAGTAAATTTTTCATTTTCCAGAATTGTAAAATACACTATGAGGCAGGTAAAATATTCATTTTTTGGCTGAGAATTATCAGGTATAAGCTCAATAATTTGAGAGTGAAAGATGAAAGGACACATAAAAATATACGAGAGGAAAGTTTAAGGATAGAAAACATGAAATGTTTATGCGGCCATGGACATCCGTACAAAATACGTGAATTTATTAAAATAAAAATAATAAAAATCATAAAAATTAAAAAGTAGTAAAATTTTATTTTAAAATTAATAAATTGACTTTAGTAGTAAGAATTTTAAAAAAGAGCAGAAAATGTTAAATTAATTAGACATTTAGAAAAATTTGGGTGCGTCTGGGGCAGAACCGTCAATCCGAGAAGTACGACGTAAAATGGGCACACACTCAACCGAAAGTGCCATGCCTACACTGGGTGCAGGAACTAATTAAAGTATCTGAGGGTCGCGTACGTGATAGAATGGATAGCAGAGGTTTTATTGACAGTGATTATTTGGTGGTAAATATGAATGATATCCAAAATCATAAGTTTAATTACCTGCTCTTAACGGGGGAGAATAAGACTTGAAATAATAGTATTAAATGCTGGAAAAGGGGGACGGGGTTTATTTTGAACTCTCTTTCAATTTTGTTAACCCTAACTTTAAATATCCTATATGGATGACTGTATCCATTCCAGGTACAATCGCTTCATAAATTCGTGGACAGACTGACAGATAGACAGACAACTTAGGATATTATTATATAGGGGATGAGTCCTCTGAGTGTCCTCCAAGTTCAAACGATACCTCTAGAAGCCCAAGCCAAGCCTGAAAGTTTTCTTGGTCCCTGCTGTGTTACTGGCGACCTATATTACTGGAAGGGTGTGTAGCATACCTTAGCTTACATATTGTCCTGCAGTAGGGCTAAATGAGTAACAATTTAACACCCGAGTTTGGCATAAAGATACATGTCTGCATTACTACTACATTGGAAAGTAAAATTTCGGATGTACATATATTACAAAGTTCATTATAGTTGACATCTAAAATCAGTTCCTTTCCATAGTTTGTGGTAAGGTTCTAGATTAAATATTAATCATAACCCAGACAACAAACCAAACAAGGATACTTATTTGGTTTGCTGCGTTACATAATATGTATATATTACATGCCGTTGATCTTATCTCATACGAGTTTAGAAACATCCAATAACTTTGTTTACCCTTTCCAATAACGAATGAAAGCTTTAGAAAGTTTT
>CM063509.1:112101939-112109439 GCA_032207245.1 Pardosa pseudoannulata
TTCTCGTCGGGGTACAAATGTTTATGTAGAGATTAGAGATGAATTGCAAGATTTGTATATAATAAGTTTAGAATTGTAAGAAGCATTATTGATAATGTTTTCTAAGCAAGTAACTATTCGTCTGTCTGTATATGCATATACGTGTGTATGTATATATATATATGTATATATATATATATATATATATATATATATATATATATATATATATATATATATATATATATATATATATATATATATATATATATATATATATATATATATATATATATATATATATATGTATATATATATATATATATATATATATGTATATATATATATATATATATATATATATATATATATATATATATTATATATATATATATATATATATATATATATATATATATATATATATATATATATATATATATATATATATATATTGAAAGGGAAATTAAAAGTAATGATAATTTATTCCTATTTTGAATAGATATCACACAAATGTTGTCATTTTTGGAATTTCTTGGATAGTTTTGTACTCAAATTAGATCCACATTAAACTCTAACTCAATGGATACGAGTTTTTTTACAGACAATTATTTTTTATATAGTAATATCATACAACTATTTATTATAACTTTATAACGATTTTTTGCATACTTAATTTTTAATTTTAATATTTTTAAATGTTTTTCTTTCATACATTGTATAGACTGATAAATGAATACAACTTGATTACATTATTGACTATTTCAGTGCTATTTACAGGGTGTTTCAAAAATGACCGGTATATTTTAAAAATTAATAAACACTAAACAGATATTTTACATTAATTTGATTAAAAAATACAGTTTCTGATAAACAGATTTCAAAAGTTTTCCTTCAGGTAAATGAATCTTTACCTGAGTGATGTCAGATCATCAGAATGTATCTTTTTTTATGTTTTCTATAATAAAAATTTACTTCTTGAAATAGAAAACCATTTCTATTGATTAGTAGCACTAGCTTGTGTAATACAAATAAGTTAAATATTTTAACCCTTAAATATGTTGAATAATCTAAATTTTAGCTTACTGGAAGTTAATCTTCTTTATTAGTTAATGTTATATGACACTGATGCTTATACAGGGTGTTTCAAAAATGACCGGTATATTTGAAAAACCAATAAAAATTAAACGGACAACGATATATATTCACAGTTTATTGCAATAGTAAATTTTCAAGCAAATAAACTTTAAAATTAGTTAGAATAATCCACAATAGATGGCGCTGTACTCTGAAAAAATCTAAACAATGATTTTTGTCTGTGGGAACTCTTAAAAGACCAGGTGTACCGCCACTATCCAGAAACAATTGAATAACTGGAGCAGTACATCTGTTCTGCATGGGAAGCCATCCCGCCTGAGACGTTTACACGGGTTTCTGATAATTTCGTTCGGAAAATACACCATATTATTGCTGAGCCTGGTGAATATCAGGAATATATCGTAGCTTAGATTTTTCTAGACTGCAGCATCATCTGTTTTGGAACACTGTAACTGATTTTGAAAGTTTTTCTGCCTAAAAATTTAATATTGTACCAAGCATATTGCAATAAACTGTGTATTTCTACCACTGTCTGTTTAGATTTTATTGATTTTTCAAATATACCGGTCATTTTTAATCATCCTGTAGACATTCATAATCGCTATACATTATGTATCAGCATTTTGTTCCCAAACTGAAGATGCACTAAACAAAAATTATCATTTATATTTATTGCTTTTTAATTGCATATACATTATTTTAAGGAACATTTTAGAAATAAATTACTGGTTCATAGGTCTTCAAATATTCATTTAAAACTTTCTTGGTAAATGAAATAGTCAGTAAATTTACAAATCCAACATACATTTCCTATAAAAATCAATTTAACTCTGTAATATGATACAAGAAACTTGATTATAACTTGAACAAAACAAAGGATAAGCCATATAAGGCCGAAAGAGAGTTGTATTGTTTTGAGAAAATCGATTTTCTAGTCGGGGTACAAATGTTTATGTAGAGATTAGAGATGAATTGCAAGATTTGTATATAATTTACTCAGAGTGCTTCAGCGCATCGAACTTTGTTTTGTTTACCCCCGCCAATAACGAACGAAAACTTCGCTTCCGCAAATCCGATGTAGAGTTGTTTGATGATATAATGAAAAATTGATTTCTCTAAATTAGGAGGAATATCAGATATTCAATTCAAATCAATAATCCAATAAATTGACTACAAAGACTGTAATAAATAATGATTAGATACCAAAGTAATATCGATAGATGTTATCACATTAAAGGTTTGGAATTATAAGAAGTATTTCTGAGAATGTTTTCCAAGCAAGTAACTATTCGTCTGTCTGTATATGCATATACGTGTGTATGTATATATATATGTATGTATATGTATGCATGTATATATATATATATATATATATATATATATATATATATATATATATATATATATATATATATATATATATATATATATGTCAGATCTAAAAAGGGGGTAGTTAAAAATTACGCGATTTATAAACGATTTTAAAAAGGGAACTGTTTTATAATGCTAAAATAAATAAAAAAGACCTACGCTTGCGTAACCTTTTGAAGCCCTTTGCGGTGACCAGTGGTCACCGCAAAGGGCTTCAAACGAGAAGTCCCAGGATCGAATCCCTGTACACGCAATGTGGGAATTTTAATTTAATCTAATGACGTTTGGGTGGGCTGTAACCGTGGTAGCGTGAAGTATTTTCAAAATTATTTTTTCTTACTTTTCCATCAAAACGATCAAATTCATATTATTTTAAAACGTTTAACAATTTTCGGTTTTACAGCTTTAAAACAGGATAACGTCTATCGGGTCGTGTAGTATATATATATATATATATATAATATATATATATATATATATATATATATATATATATATATATATATATATATTATATATATATATATATATTTATATATATGTATGTATATGTAATATATATTTATATATATGTATGTATGTATATGTATGTTTGTATGTATATGTATGTATGTATATATATATATATATATATATATAATATATATATTTTTATATTATATATGTGTGTGTGTGTATATATATATGTATGTATATGTCTATGTATATATATATATATATGTATATATATGTATATATATATATATATGTATATATATGTATATATATATATATATTTAAATATTTGTATACATGTATATATGTTTATATATAATATATATATATATATTTTATATCTTATATATATATATATATATTTGTATATATATATGACATTTTTTGTTGCCTAGAAACATTATTATAACGGAGAATCAGTGTTTTGTGAATTAAATATATAAAAAATATAATCGACTATTATTTCATTGTTTAGATACTAATATTATATCTAACTGCATGTTTCAAGATGGGTCAATTTTCCTTGTTTATACTTTGTTTGCATACTAAATATTTATTCAAATGAAACTCATTTAATTTAAAAAGTCCGTAAGTCCCAGAAACAAGCTTTATATACATGCTCTATTTATCTTTTTGACCTATCTTATAGTCATCTTATTCATCGTTGTTCTGTAATAAAGAGCCCCCCAAAGAAAGTCCGATATTTCCAGCTTGACTGACATTTTTTGTTACGTTGAAACACTGTAAAATTTTGGTAAAAAACGGCGACTCAATGTGTCTTGCTTCGTTAAATAAGAAATATACGAAATTTAATCGACTATTATTTCAATGTTTGGGTACTTACATTATAACTAACTGCTTGTTTCTATATGGGGCAATTTTCCTTGTGTATACGTTGTTTTCAAATTAAATATTTATTTAAAAAACTTACTTAATTTTAAAAGGCCATTAGTCACAGAAACGAGCTTTATTTACATAATATGTTTATCTTTTTGACCTCTCTTCTAGTCACCATATTCATCTTTATTCTGTAATAAAGAGCCCAAAAAATGCGTCCAATATTTCCATCTTGACTCACATTTTTGTTACATTGAACATTTTTTTAACGAAAACTCAAAGTGCCTTGTCTCATTAAATAAGATATATATTGTAAGAAATATAATCGACATATTATTTCAGTGTTTTGTACTAACATTATAACAAAGTGCATGTTTCTAGATGGGTCAATTTTCCTTGTTTATATGTTGTTTGCACACACTATATATTTATTTTAAACAAACTGACTTATTTTTAAATGGCCATTAGCCACAGAAACGAGCTATATTTACAATTTATATTTATCATATTTACCTGTCTTCTAGTCACCATATTCATCGTTATTCTGTAATAAAGAACCCAAAAAAGCGTCCGATATTTCCAGCTTGACTAATATTTTCTGTTACCTTGTAACATTGTAACATTAAAAAAACGGAAACTCAATGTGTCTATTTCCGTTAAATAAGAAATATATTGTAATAAATATAATCGACTATTATTTTAGTGTTTAGGTACTAACATTAACATTTTAACTAACTACATATTTCTAGGTGGGTCAATGTTCCTAGTTTATACGTTGTTTTCAAACTAAATATTTCTTTAAAACAAACTGATTTAATTTAAAAAGGCCATTAGTCATAGAAACGAGCTTTATTTACATAATATGTTTATCTTTTTGACGTATCTTCTAATCAACATATTCATCGTTATTCTGCAATAAAGAGCCCAAAAAAAGCGTCCGATATTTCCAGCTTGATTGACAGTTTTTGTTACCTTTAAACATTGTAACATTTTTTTAACGGAGACTCAATATGTCTTGTCTCATTATAAGAAATGTATTGTAAGAAATATAATCGACTATTGTTTCAGTGTTTTGTACTAACATTATAACAAACTGCATGTTTCTAGATGGGTCAGTTTTCCTTGTTTCTACATTGTTTGCGCACACTATACATTAATTTAAAAGGAACTAATAATTTAATTTTAAAAATCCGTAAATCACAAAAACGTGTTTTATTTAAATACTCTTTTATCTTTTTTACCTATCTTCTAGTCAACATATTCATCGTTATTCAGTGAGAAAGAGCCCAAAAAATGTGTCTGATATTTCCAGCTTGACTGACATTTTTTTTTTACCTTGAAATATTGTAACATAAAAAAACGGAAGCTCAATGTGTTTTGTTTCGTAAATAAGATATATATTATAAGAAATATAATCGACTATTATTTCGGTGTTTTGTACTAACATTATAACAAACTGCATGTTTCTAGATTGGTCAATTTTCCTTGTTTATATGTTGTTTGCACACACTATATATTTATTTTAAACAAACTGACTTAATTTTAAAAGGCCATTAGCCACAGACACGAGCTATATTTACAATTTATATTTATCTTATTTACCTATCTTCTAGTCACCATATTCATCGTTATTCTGTAATAAAGAACCAAAAAAAGCGTCCGATATTTCCAGCTTGACTAATATTTTCTGTTACCTTGTAACATTGTAACATTAAAAAAACGGAAGCTCAATATATCTATTTCCGTTAAATAAGAAATTTATTGTAATAAATATAATCGACTATTATTTTAGTGTTTAGGTACTAACATTAGCATTTTAACTAACTACATATTTCTAGGTGGGTCAATGTTCCTAGTTTATACGTTGTTTTGAAACTAAATATTTATTTAAAACAAACTGATTTAATTTAAAAAGTTCATTAGTCACAGAAACGAGCTTTATTTACATAATATGTTTATCTTTTGGCGTATTTTCTAATCAACATATTCATCGTTATTCTGCAATAAAGAGCCCCCCAAAAAAGTCCGATATTTCCAGCTTGATTGACAGTTTTTGTTACCTTTAAACATTGTAACATTTTTTTAACGAAGACTCAGTATGTCTTGTCTCATTATAAGAAATGTATTATAAGAAATATAATCGACTATTGTTTCAGTGTTTTGTATTAACATTATAACTAACTGCATGTTTCTAATTGGGTCAGTTTTCCTTGTTTATACTTTGTTTGCACACACTATATATTTATTTAAAACAAACTAAATTAATTTTAAAAGGCCATTTGTCTCAGAAACGAGCTTTATTTACATGCTCTATTTATCTTTTTGACCTATCTTCTAGTCATCCTATTCATCGTTATTCTGTAATAAAGATCCCCAAAAAGCTTCCGGTATTTCCAGCTTGACTGACATTTTTTGCTACCTTGAAATGCTGTAACATTTTTTAACGGAGACTCAATGTGTCTTGTCTCGTTAAATAAGAAATATATAAAAAATATAATCGACTATTATTTCAGTGTTTAGGTACTAATATCTAACTGCATGTGTTCAAGATGGGGCAATTTTCCTTCTTTATACGTTGTTTGCACACACTATATATTTATTTAAAACAAACTGACTTAATTTTAAAAGGCCATTAGTCACATAAACGAGCTTTATTTACATAATATGTTTATCTTTTTGACTTATCTGCTAGTCACTATATTCATTGTTATTCTGTAATAAAGAGCCCAAAAAAAGCGTCCGATATTTCCAGCTTCACTGATATTTTTTGTTACTTTGAAACACTGTAACATTTTTTTAACTAAAACTGTATAAGTCTTGTCTCATTAAATAAGAAATATATTGTAAGAAATATAATCGACTATGCTTTCAATGTAATGTATTAACATTATAACTAACTGCATGTTTCTAGAAGTGTCAATTTTACTCATTTATACTTTGTTTGCACACTAAATATTTATTTGAAACAGAATGATATAATGGAAAAAGTCTATAAATAACATGAATGAATTTCGTTTATCTTTTAGTGTAAACGATAGGTCAATAATATCTATCTTCTAGTCAAGATATTCATCTTTACTCTGTGATAAAGAGCAAAAAAAAAAAGAATACGATATTTCCAGCTTTACTGACATTTTTGTTACCTTGATACATTTTAACATAAAAAAACAGAGAATCAATGTGTTTTGTATCGTAAAAGAGATATATTCTAAGAAATATAATCGAATTATTATTTCAGTGTTTTGTATTAACATTATAACAAACTGCATGTTTCTAGATGGGTCAATTTTCCTTACTTCTACGTTATTTGCACACTAAATATATATTTAAAACAGAATGATGTAATTAAAAAAGTATATAAGTCACATAAATAAATTTCATTTACCTACATTATTTATATTTTGTCTAGAGGATAGGTCAAAACTATTTATCTTCTAGTCAACATATTCATCGTTACTCTGTGATAAAGAACCCCAAAGCAGCATCCGATATTTGCAGCTTGACAGACATTTTTTGTTACCCAGAAGCACTGTAACATTTTCTTCCCGAAATAATTAGGCGTGCCTTACTGCCAGACTTCAATATATCTTTCCCTGAGGAATGAAATTTCTCAGGTGTGTCACGCCAAGATAAATCATCCGTAAAAGAACATAAAGACTGGGAACAGCAATTAAGTTGATGGATCGCTATATCATAGATTCCCTCGGAGACCATTTGCCG
>CM063509.1:112114439-112141939 GCA_032207245.1 Pardosa pseudoannulata
TGCAGTAAATTAAATACAGATTGGACTTAAAATGAAACCATGTTCAATTAATGTTTGCAACTAGAACACGAAAAAAATGGTATGAAAGGTTTGAGTGATATGGAACCTCTATGAAAGAGACAAAATTCAATATTTCTCTGAGAAAAAATTATCTCAATAATGGATGCATAACATAGTATTTACTAAAAATTTTAGGTATTATGATATTCTAAGTAAAAAGTATTGTGTGTAGTAAATTAAATATAAATAGAACTTTAAATGAAACCCCATTCTGTGTTTTTGTTGTTTAGAATAAGTAAGGAGTCTCAAGAACATTTTTCTAAGTCTTTCAAATTAGATTAACATTTTGTTATATGAAATAAGTTTTCTTTATGAAACTTTCATAAAATAAACCATATAGGCTAAAACACTTTATTTTAAAAGTTATTTTTGGCATATGTAAATAAGTAAATAAGCATAAATGTAACAGGGCGAAATTAATACGCCCTTCACATAAACTAGCCCCTATTATTTTAACTAGCATATAGCCCGTCATATGACGGATTAGTAAAATTTGCAATTTTCCAGAATTGTAAAGTACCCTTGAGGCAGATAAAAAATGGGAGGCGGGTTGACTGAGAATTATCTAGTACAATCTCTATAATTTTCTTATCTTTACTAACTGCATATTAGTTGCCAACTTTAATTTAGCTTGTGATATTACGTGACAGACTCAATAGCAGAGGTTTGAATGTTGAAAGTGATTATTTGGCGGTATATATGAATGATGACCAAAATTTAGCGAGCGATTGCAAACCGTGTGGTTATGTATAAAACACAAACACACAAACGGACGAACTTCTTAATTTTCAAAGGTATATAACTTAAAGGCTAGACATTTATTATTACGTGAAGTAGACTCTTAGACCTTTATGAGAAGAGTTTGTTGTTAATACCGGTGATAAAATTTTCATTGCAACAAAACAAATCAATGATTAAATTTAAAATTATCACATATCTACCTAATATATTATTTAACCCTCTCAGTGGAACACACCGGGGAAAAAAGTCTCCAAAAATACGCTAAAATTTTATTGTGTCAGTGACCAAAGTGTTCTATTTTTTACTTCACCCTTTGCCCCACCGTAGTTATTATCCCTCTACTTCCTGTTATAAATAGATATATAAATAGCATTATTGATTGTTAATTTTTACTACACTTAAAGATCAAGTCTCGAAGATTATCACATAAGAAATAATGTATTCTAAAAGTACGAATAAAAATATTTTTTAAGAGAAGTATATTTTTTTACTAAAGTCATCCAAGATATTTCAGTGGTGCAATTAGAGATATATCTGTTACCGCAAACGAAATACTTCGAAATAGAGATTGACAAAGCCATGAGAAGCTATCAGCATCTTTGTTCCTCAGAAAGTAGGGGTGTATCCCTCAATAAATGTCAGTCAAAGAAGGGTTCAGTTAATAAACAATCGACCTGACCCTCCTACTTCAAAACTCCATGGGGAAAGCAATGTCAGAGATGTACAATACATCTATTTTCGGAACGATTTTGGAGGTTGAAAATTGTCTGTGACAGCCGGCGGAATTGTACGTGAAAAACCGCTTAGAGGGTTAAGCCAAAAATAAAAGCAAATTATTTACTTAATATCTAATTTGAGTGATAAAACGTATGAAAATAATGCAAATGATATGTAAATAGTTTAAAATAAGAAATGATTAAAGGAGATAGTTAAAAGAATAAGGTCATATTACTATACAAATATGTTATTTTTACGTATTTATTATGTGATAAATTGATGAATTAATTGCTTGCTCTGAACCGCGTAAAGTAGGGCTGGAAATAATAGCATTAAATGTTCGAAAAGGGGGAAGGGGTGGATTTCGGATGTTTTCGAATTCGCACAGAATTTTGCTAACCCTAACTCATCAAGAATCCAATATGGATTCCTCTATCCATTCCAGGTCCAACTGCTTCATAAATTCGAGGACAAATGGACAGATAACTTTGGCTATTATTATATAGGGGATTGCCGTAGTTACTGGACAAGGACCGAACCTAAGAAATGGCAGCTGTGGCTCCATGAAAAGAAGAAACGAATTTAACATGAAACCTAATTTTAGTAAGACCTAAGAAAAAGCATCTTTCTGTGATATTTTTGATTCAAACTCAGAGTACCTATAACATTTTTAAAGGAAAAAGTACAGGTTTAAATTAACAAAAATTACCATTTTAAGTAAACTATCATGTGATACTTTGTTTTACAAAATTCAAAAAAATAAATGCTTTTATTATTAAATTCCCATGTTTAAAAATTCTTTTTCATTTTTTAAATTTTAAAAAGAGAAAAATATAGATCTCAGATGCTTTCTCTGATTTTTAGACCACTTTAAGAGGGAAAAATGTTGTTAAGAGTTTTTTTCTCTGTCAGAGGAGATGAATTTGTAAATTGGTGTCACTGTTATGGTTGGCATTTCAATCTTTAGAATAATACACACACATACATATTTAAAATTTAGGAGACTAAACTAATCTAAGATACTTCTTGAATCTTTTGAATTTAATTTTATTAAAGTAAATTACCACAATATAATTCAGATAATTAATGTTTTTTTCCATATCCATCTTTTAATTTTGTATTTTTTATTTTTTCCTTTACGAAATTTGAAGAAATATCCCTGCACTTGTCTAGTTCTCCAGCCAATAAAAACAACATATTCACTACTCATAAGTTGATGTATTTATTAAAAAAGAAAAACTTGATCCATATATATAGGAGATAGTAATACTAGATTTATCTCTGCATAGTTAATCAATTTTTATTAAGTATATTATTAATGAATGGCCCAATTTTAATGCAGACTCTAATGCCTCATATGGGGGCCCCCATACATCTTATCTTTCTCAAACTAGAGAGTGATTTTATTTTATAAGCTGCTATATCAGTTTAAATACAAGTATACATAACCTAAACATTTTGTGTATGTAATGAAATGAATTTTTTTTTAAAATTTAGAATTCCACTAAACTAACTTCAAACATATTACAGATGTCTGTGCAATCTAAGTACAGTATCTGACTTTAACGATAAAACTGTGATATTCTTGAGTCAAACTCAGAGTACGAGTAACATTTTTTTAAAGAAAAAGTACTGGTTTAAATTAATAAAAATTACCATTTTAAGTAAACTATCATGTGAGACTTTGTTTTACAAAATTCCAAAAATTAAATACTTTTATTCTTAAATTACCAATTTTAAAACTTTTCGTTCATTCTTAAATCTTAAAATGAGAAAAAAAATATCAGATGTTTTTGTATAAATATATTTTCTCTGATTTGTTAACCACTTCAAGAGGGAAAAAAGGAGTTAAGATTTTTTTTTCTCTCAGAAGAGATGAATTTGTAAATTGGTGTCACTGATATGGTTGGTATTTCTACCTGAATAATATACACATTTAAAATATTAAATTTCAAAGTATTTTTAAGCAAAAAAAGCTTACTTGGCTTAAATATATACATTTAATTTACTAACTTTTGAAGACCAACAAGTACACACTCTGTTTGTCATTAACAAAAAGAAAATTCATGCTTTCCTAGTATTGAAAACATGAGCAAAATTCTGAGATGTACCAAAAAAAATCAAATGTATTTTTTTAATTTGGGCCCCTAATGGGGTGGGCCAGTGGAATGTAAATAAATAACAACGCATATCAACACTACTCATATATGTAAAGTTATTTAAAGCTTATTAAAACTTCTAAGATCAAACAGTTATTTCTATAAAATTAGTAAATCAAAGTACTCACTAGATTATGTTAGTAAATACACGCTATATTAAGGTAGTGTAATCAAAGCATGTAGTATGTTTTCTATTAAGTGAAACATTTAATGCAGACTCTAATCTCTAATTATGTTAAGTTTCGGACTAATGAGTCACAATTTAATCTTCTCAGTCTGCTTTGAGAATGAAATACAGACTGCTTCAGCATTAATAAAATTTCATTTTCAGAATCACTATTCAATAAAATGTTGTATTTATATTTTAAAAAATTTCAAATATTTTTAGAAATTGAGACTACATATGTTAGATAAACAAAAGTTCTTTGATAATAAGCAAGAAATAGAGAGGTTCGCATTCAATAAATGTAAATACAAGAGAATGCAGCACTGAGTTATTTTGAAGCTATGATTAGATTAATTTACAAAGTGGTGTAACAAAAATTATTAACACAACAACTAACTGATGAGGCTCTAAATCTGTTTCTACAGTCAACAATTAACACTCTGTTGAAATATTATAAATTCCTAAGCCTTTTCTTATCATATGTTGATGCAAATTAAAAGCACTTTCACATTATTAAGTTTGCATAATCTAAACATCATTTAGGTAACTCTGAATAGGCATTTTGACTAATTTGATACTGAAACAAATAAATAATTAAATTTCACTCTTATTCACTTAGATATTTATAAAGCTAAAATTGAAATAGATACTATTCGAGTATTAAAGTTTCGTTCTTCGAAGAGCAATCCAATGAAATATATAATTAGTGCTGTTGTAATTTTCCATATCTGATTTTTGAAAAATACATTTATTAGAGATAAATAAATGCTTTTTAGTAATAAATACAAGTATCTCTAAGGTTCAGTTTGGGTGTATACATTAAAGTGGCAAAATATTATGATTAGTGAGACTATTGCGTGACTATTTAGAAAAATTCACTTAGGCTCAGCTGACTCCTGATCATCTTTTGAATTAAATTTTTATTAAAGTATATATATATATAATCATATAAAATATAATTATTTTTTATTTATATCCTTGTATATAATTTAATTTATATATAATTTTTATATTTATCATCATTAAAATTTTTTCTCATTATAAGACCATATGAAAAATAAAAAACAACATTTGGTGATATATTTTAAAAAGAACTATAAATATATATACTTAAAAATATATTTGTATTTAATTATTATTTATTAAAGTATATTTACGTCTGTATAATTCAGAATAATGTACTTTTACTCAGTTTTTCCGTATCCATATTTAAATTTGTGTTGTGTTTCTTCGTGAGGGCTTATTTTACCTTTTCCCATTTACGACTTTTTGAGAAACTATGATCAACTTGCAATTGATGTACTTCTTGGCAAGACCAAGTTCAAAAACAATATTTGCACAACCTGATTCAGGATATTTGATTAAAATGAAAACTAGAATACACATATAGGCTATTTAAGAAACTATACTAATGCTGAGATCTCTTCTCGGCAGCTTTTGAGTTAACTTTTTATTATAGTATATTATTCCTATGTAATTAAAGATAATTTACTTTTGCTCAGGCCTCTCCTGTCTGTCTTTAAAATTCTGTAGCGGGAGGACTTACTTGCTCCACCTTTTCTCATTTATGACTTACTGAAGATTCAGGACCACCTTGTACTTAATCTAGCTCTCGGCAAGAAATTGAAACTACATATGTTAGATAAACAAAATCTCTTTCATAATAAGCAAGAAATAGAGAAGTTCGTATTCAATAAATATAAATATATGAGAATGCAGCAGAGTTATTTTGAATCTATAATTAGATTTATTCACAAAGTAGTATAAAAGAAATATTAACACAACGACTTACTGAAGAGGCTTTAAATCTGTCTCTATAGGCAACAATTAACACTCTGTTGAAATATTATAAATTCCTAACTTTCTTTTTATATATTGATGCAAATTAAAAGCACTTTCACATGATTAAGTTTGCATAATCTAAACATCATTTAGATACACTCCGAATAGGCATTTAATGAATAATTTGATACTGAAACAAATAAATAATTAAATTTCAATCTTATTCACTTGGATATTTATAAAGCTAAACTTGAAATAGGTACTATTCCAGTATTAAAGTTTCGTTCTTCGCAATCCAATGAAATATATAATTAGCTCTGTTGTAATTTTCCCTATCTGATTTTTGAAAAATACAGTTATTAGAGATAAATAAATGCTGTTTAGTAATAACATAAGTATCTAAGGTCAATTTGGGTATATACATTAAAAGGCAAAATATTATGACTATTTAGAAAAATTCACTTAGGCTCAGCTGACTCCTGATCATCTTTTGAATTAAATTTTTATTAAAGTATATTTACGTCTATATAAATCAGGATAATGTACTTTTGCTCAGTTTTAAGGTATCCATCTTTTAAATTGTGCAGTGTTTCTTCGTGAGGTCTTATTTTACTTTTTCTCCTTTAAGACTTTTTAAAGAACTGTGATCAACCTGCACGTGAGCTAGTTCTTAGCAAGACCAAGTTGAAAAACAACACATACACAACATGATTGAGGATATTGGATTAAAATGAAAACTAGGATACATATATAGGATACTTAGGACTCCATACTAATGCTGAGATCTCTTCCCTGAAGCCAAAGTACTAACAACATATAGCCCGTCATATGACGGGACCAGTAAAAGTTTTTATTTTCTAGAATTGTAAAGTACTCTATGAAGAAGGTAAAAACATTGTTTTTTGGCTGAGAATTATATGGTAAGAGCTCAATAATTTGTTTATCTTTACTGGCCGCATGTTAGGTGCCAACTTTCATTTATCTTGACATATTACATGATAGGCTGATCAGCAGAAATTTTAATACTGACAGTGATTATTTGTCGGTATATATGAATGATGTCCAAAAAATGAGCGAATCTATTGCAAACCATGTAGTTATGTATAAAAAAATAAACACACCAACGAACAAGCTTCTCATTTTTCAAATATATATAACTTAAACGTTAGTTATTTATTAGTCCGTGAAATAGACTCCTTAGACTTTGTTATTAATATAGGTGATAAAATTTTCATTGCAACAAAAATAATCGATGATTAAATTTAAAATTATCACATATATATCTAACCTATTATTTAAGCCAAATATAAAATAAAATTATTTACTTAATATCTAAGTTCAGGGATAAAATGTATGAAAATAATGCAGACGATATTTAAATAATTTAAAATAAGAAATGATTAAATTAGATGGTTAAAAGAATGACGTTTATAACCGGGGACAACAGAGCTTGAATTATTGGCATTAAGTGTAAGGGGGAAAAGGGTGAATTTCGAGCGTTTTCGAAGTGTATTTGAATTTTGCTAACCCTAACTCATCGAAAATCTAAAATGGATGCCTCTATCCATTCCAGGTCCAACCGCTTCCTAAATTCGAGGACAGACGGACAGATAACTTAGTCTATTATTATATAAAGGATATTTTTCCTATGTAATTAAGGATAATTTACTGTTGCTCAGGTCTCTCCTGTCTCTCATTAAAATTCTGTAAAGTGAGGACTTACTTGCTTCACCTTTTCTCATCTATGAATTATTGAAGATTCAGGACCTCCTTGTTCTTGACATAGCTCTCGGCAAGACCAGGTTACAAAACAACATGGTTAAGGATATTTAAATAAAATGAAAACTACAACTATAAAAAAAAGTCAATGCTTTACTTCTTTAAATGCCGTTGTTAATGTGTGTACCACCCAGTTTATAAAATAAGGACATTTAAATAAGGATTTAAAGCTTATATTTCATTATTGATGAAATCCTGCATTTTGTAGAAATCATGTAGAATAGATTTAGAATTTTATGACCTGCTTTTATCTTAGTCTAACACGGCAATTTATTTTCGTATTTTCAAGTCATAAACGAAGAGGGCAACCAATAAGTTTTTTCAGCAACAGAAAAAAAATATTCTCGTTGATGTAGGGTTAAATGAAGTTGTTCATCACAATACAAATTTTAGGGAAAATGCACAGATTCTGAAATTTATGTTCCAATAATATTAAAAGAGAACTAGGTGCATGATTTCCGATGCCCCATTATGTATTTCTGAGTTTTCTTGACCTTCTTGATAAACTGTTAACTAAATTTCAGTTAACTGTGAATTAAAAAGTTCTAATTGATAATGTCGTTTCCATTTTGAATTATTTACATAATGCTATTTTTAAATATAAAAGAAACAAAAAACATTAAGTTTTCCATTTTTCAATTTAAAATTGATAATAAATAGTTCTATTTCTACTTGTCATGAAAAAATATTTTTGAATACATTGCAAAATTTTAAAAATCGTTTATTTTTGTGATTTTGTAAAAATATTGTTTTTTTTTTGTTGTTGTTGTTGTTGAATAATCATACATTATATATTAAAGTGTAAAATAAAAAAGTTTCGTTCATAAAACATAGTAGTTTTCGATTTACTGCAATTTTTCTGAATAACTAAACTTTCAGGCGATTCACGAAAAACGCCCTCTGCACGCGTAATTTGACTGTGAAATATACCCGCATACCAAGTGTTAATTATATTATTAATGATATTGAAAATATTTTTGTGTTTTGAATTACGTATAATGTGTTTTAATTAATGTACTTCAGGTCTTAAAGCACTACAACCCATTAATATAAAAAGTGAAATGTCCTTTTTCATTTCGAAAAATATATATTTATAGGTTAAGGTAGCTGATAAGTATTACAAAGCCGTACTGAGATTCATTAACAATGTAAAGTAACAAAATACGTTAACACCGTATATATGAAAATATCTAAAATTATCCTATAGTTCATATAAGTCAACAATTAATCCAATGAAGAAAACTAGAGAATTCTCTAAAGTATTCATTTAATACTTTAACTTTACAACTTTGCTACTAAATATAAGATTTTCTAAATGACTAATTTAGAGCAGTCAATGCATATATTAGGCATTTGTTTGAGTGCCATTTAGTGAAATATTTGTTGCAAATTGAATAAATAATTAAATGAAGTTTCGCACAAATGTCCATTCATTTAATTACTGTGTATATATTTTATCTTCAAAAGATTTCCAATAAAACTGATGCCCTTTTAGTACTGTATTCTTGTAAGCAGAATTAAATAAAATATTTTATTTAAATCTATGATATTATTGGTTATTGCACTGCAAACAAAGCGTATTTTGTTACAGATAATAAAAGTTTTTTATTAATAAAGAAAAATATAGAGTTCTACTTTTTAAGCGTGTGAGCTGCGGTAGCTTAGTTGGCAAAGGCAACTGAGAGGTTGTAACTGAAAGGTGGATGTTGCTAAAATCTATAACTGTAAGGTTGCACATTCGGGGTTCGAGCCCGGCTGAGAATTCCCCCCCCCCCCCCCCCCCCCCCCCCCCCCCCCCCCCCCCCCCCCCCCCCCCCCCCCCCCCCCCCCCCCCCCCCCCCCCCCCCCCCCCCCCCCCCCCCCCCCCCCCCCCCCCCCCCCCCCCCCCCCCCACCCCCCCCCCCCCCCGCCCCCCCGCCCCCCCCCCCCCCCCCCCCCCCCCCCCACCCCCCCCCCTCCGTGTTCGTTAAAGGTGACTGGGGCACGTAAAATAGGTTTGCTTTGATTACGCAATAACAACTATATTTGTCGCCTCGTTTTGATTTGCCAAAGATTGAAGGCATAAGCATCATTTCTGATTAAGGCCGTTGACGTAATGCTCAGTCTTTGTAAATAGTGTCTTATATATTATAATTATTATTTGATATGTCGTCTGCCTATATAAGAGTCAGTGTGACAGTAGCAGACAGCTCGGTTGCATCGAAGGTGCTGATGTTTGTCTCTGTAACTTGTATGTGCTTTTAATATTTTAAACTCCTGTTACGTTAGTTCAGTTTGATATCCAGAGCTCTACGTCATTCATTATACTATTTTAAATAAATGCCTGTGTCTAGATCTAGTTGTTTTATTTAAATGCACCGTGTGAATCCCTTTTGAACAGGGTTTTATTTATGATGTGATTCCTACGGATACTTCTTTAAGAATCGTCGAGCCTTAGCAGGGTTATCCATAACACAATGTTTGACATTGACATCTGTGACAACTGACTTGGGAATTGCGCTTATACCTTTATAGAGATCTACTGTAACGGAATAACGTAGTAAACTTCAAAAAGAGCTTTGCATTAGAAACCTTTATTAAAAAACTAGTGCGTAATTAAAAGAATAGAAAAATAAAATGCAAAAACAATAGGACGGATATCAGACTTGCAGTTTGCAAGTGATGACAATCACGTAGAAGAGTTTCTCCTGGAATTTCGTAGGCGAGAATGGAGAAAGACTGTACTGATTGAGCTGTGCTCAAGATTTCTTATTAGCAAAGGCTCCAATTCGTGCAGTAAAGCGGAAAATTTGCAATTGACAGAGTTACTTGTAGGCTATCCAACGTCAGAACATCACATCATAAATGATTTGTTCACAAAAGTGCCTCCTAACTGACTCCTAGTAATGACACCGGAGAATACAAATATTGCTTGAGCTCAGCGGTCTCTCTAGCTGCAGTAATTTTCTTTTTATTCATTACATTCTGCTTCAATATCTATGAGTCTCCTTCACCGTCAGTCAAGTATTGTATTAGCCAAACTTGTTTTGACGAATCGTGTATACACCATCATGACTTTTAGACACCGTACTTTTAGAAATGACGGGATATTTCGGTCACTGATGCTCCACCTACTCATGCTTCACCTACTCGTGAAAGTCTGTAAGATCTGAAATTTTACTCTTTTTACTAAAGTCTAGACGTATTCATCTTCAATAAGGTTATTTCATATTACCATGATATATACTTTTTATGTTATAAAACTGGTAGCTATAATTAGATCCCTTCAGAGGAATCCCTTCAGAGCATGATTTTATATATGATGTGATCCCTGCGGATACTTCTTGAAGAATCGTCGAGCCATAGCAGGGGTCTCCATAGGTTCGAGGTCACAGTGTCCTCCAATTTCTCAAACAATATTTCTCGGGGTAGCAGGTCAAGCCTATGGGTCTTCTGCTTCATCCCTGCTTCAAACTTACAAGGACCCACTTGGACATAAGACGTACTTTTACACCCTTCTGGTGTTCGTATAACAATGAAAGGTGCACACCTTTACCTTAATACGAGAACCTCCGGTTCAATTGTGCTTGGTTTGACCAAGTGGCATAAAACAACTATATTATTCTACACATTGCAGAAAATCTGCATTAAAGTTTAACACTTGTATTTTAAATACGAAAAGGTTTCCGCATTTTTAATGCAACGAAATAGAGGACAGAAATATCAAACGGGGAGAAAAAGCCCGTGAATCTTTATATTTGTTAATAAAGCCCCTGTAGATGAAAATATATACAAATGATCTATATATTTATAAAATTCATATAATTCACACTTTAATTCTAATGTTACAATAGACGCATATCAAAGATATTATCTTAAATTAGCTTGTTAAACTAATTCCTTTTTTTAAGAAATCGAATCATGTTAACACTTGGCATGCGGGTATACATCACCTACAACTTACAGCAGGCGTTTTTCCGAGAATAGCGCGAAAGTTTAGTTATTCAAAAAAATCACAGTAAATCGAAAACTACTTTGTTTTTATGAATGAAACTTCTTTTATTTTACAATTTAACATATACTGTATGATTATTTAACAAAACAAACTATATTTTTACGAAATCACAAAAATAAACGATTTTTAAAATTAAAGTCCGATAATCTGTCAGCGCATAATTCTTCATCACTATCTTTGTCACAACGGCTCATGTTATCAATTTTGTATTCAACAATAAAAAACCAAGCTTCAAATTGACAAAACACGAATTGTACGTTCTGGAGCTACGAATTCGATTGAAGACGAAATAACGCAACAAATAACCGAGTAACTCGACAATCGTAATTTGTAGAAAGAAAAAATGCAAAGCGTTGCATAGCAACGCAAACAACATTCATATGTCACATATACATATAATTATACGTATTTAGTAGATTTGTGGTGGTTAGCGGGTATCCACCACAATTCTAATAAATACGTATTTTTACGTGACCTATGCTCCAGTGACAGACTACAAAAAACGTAAAAATACGTTACCGGCAAGCGAAGTGTTAAGTTAAACCTGCACTTTTTCAAACGATACCTCTTGGGAAGCAGGCCAAACCTGGGGGTTCTTCTGCGTGTTCCCTGCTTCTAAATTATGGATTGGTTTGGAGTGCTACGGTCTACTTTTTGCAACACGAGGGCTAATGAGACCGGGACCTACAGCTTAAAGCCGATTCCGAACGGCTACGAACATCCATGCCCCTGTGGGATTCGAACCCACGAACTCCGGTACCGAAAGCCAGCACCCTAAACAACTTCTAAATTATGAGAACCAAGCGGTGGTAATATTACCCGCGTCCGTAGCATACCTTAGGCTTAGGCTACAAGTTCCCCCCGGATGGTGTTAAATGGGTAACAGCTTCGCAGCCTTGTATGGCGTTAGGATAAAGTCTGTATCCCCAGCTGCATTGGAAAGAATACATTTTAGGTGTTTGGCATTACAGCTTACAGCTATTTAATCATTTAAGGCATGATATGTAAAAATGAACTTAAGTTTAAAATTATGCTATATAGGGAGAGTCAAATAGATTTATATATGTACTTCAAACAAGCAAAGAGGGGTGTAATTTTAGTTTTGACGTAGGAGGCTAAAGCCGTTCGTCCCACTGCACAATAACCACATTTTATACGTACTTGATTTTGCTATTGACAAAAGCAAATAGAAGTGTGCAAGAAATTAGCTAAAATAACTATAGGAGGAGCAGAACATAGTGAATATTTTATTACTATTCATTAAGACTTTTAATGTCAACAAATTAATCTAAAATGAAAATTATGAATTATCTGCAGTAATCATTACCTCTAAATATAAGCTCTTCTGCATTATTAAGTTAGCGTAATCAAAGCATATATTATATACTATGTTAAGAAGCATTTAGTGAAATATTTGATACAGAATCGAATAGATAATTCAGTAAAGTTTCGGAATAATGAATATGCAATTTAATCTTCAACAGGCTTTGAGATTGAAATTGATAATAGTTCAGCATTAATGATATTTCGTCCTTGAAGGCATAATTCATGATACAGGATATCTTTAATTTCTATCATATTGGATATTTTAAAGAGTTTAAAACTTCAAGTGTTGCAGATAAGTTCTTTAATACATGAATAAAAAGTGTCGGTGTTGAAAAAATAAAATTTAATAAGAAATTTGAAGATAAATGAATATAGCTATGTAAATTACATTAATATACAGATTATCCATAGTTAAATTCCGTAATTTACAGCCTAAACCAGGGCAACCTGTTTGTACTTAAGAGAGCAAGACTAAATTTGAAAATCTCCGAGGCCGTATATTTTACAGATAATTAACAGGTATAAATAGGCATTTAAAAAAAAACAGATTTTTTATAACTTTATTTTGTTGGTGTTATGCATAATGATACATATAATTCAGTGTGAAACTTGGGTGTCCATATTTTCAGCTAATTTCTTATAATTTGGGGACATATTTAGAGTTTCCGGTCCTTAAACAATTATCTAAATGTGAGTCATTAAGCTTTGTTCGGTATTTTGATTTCAAATATTTCATATTTGAGAACGCAAATATATTACTCGCAATTTAAGACTCGCAATTGTATGTTGTTGCACAATATGAATAAATTTTTAGCGCATATTTCCTTAAAATAGGATACTTATTTTCATCGACTAAGTTCCAAAACATTTTATCATTACTATGTGCTTTTAAAATAATATCTCTTTTCAAGTTTATTATTTCTAATTCTAGGTCTTTGATATTATGAAGCTCAAAATACACTGAAACTATTTCAAGGACATCATCTTCAGTAACATTGAATGGATTTATGAAAAATCTTAGAACGGGTTCTAATGCTGCAAAATCTTCAAATCTAGAAGAAAACTCTTCTATTAGCTTATCTATAATTTCTAAATATGATGTAGCAGTAAAATTTTCATTATTCAAATTTAAACTCTCAACAGTATATAATTAAATATTAGTAAAAAAAAACTTTGCTGGTTAGTTATTGAAGATTTTAAAGAAATAATTTTTTTTTTCTTCTAATTTCAGAGTTCATTGGATAGTCACTATCAAAATTTGTATGAACGGTCTTAAAATGTCGTTCAATATTACTTTTCTTGGGAATCGCAACACTATTATTACACAACAAACAAATACACTTCCCTTTGTAATGAACGAAACAATATAGATGTTCTAATTCTTCGTTAAAATAGTATGTTCTTTTCCTTTTACAATTATCCACGAAGGGTTTTGAAAGAAAAGAATTATTTCGGATTACTTGGTAGTTTTAAATGCACGGTCTACGCGTGGTCTATTCTAAATAGATCACACACTAACAAAAAATACGTTCGTGTTATTAGATACGCTCAAGGTTAGCAAACTGCTAATCTATGTACAATCCTAAACTCAACTGACTACTTGCTGTATATT
Source organism: Pardosa pseudoannulata (assembly GCA_032207245.1). Classification (NCBI taxonomy): domain Eukaryota; kingdom Metazoa; phylum Arthropoda; class Arachnida; order Araneae; family Lycosidae; genus Pardosa; species Pardosa pseudoannulata. The sequence continues at coordinate 112,128,776 of CM063509.1, forward strand.
GCCGTTTGACAAGAGTAAGTAAATCGCTCTGGCTATCATACATTTACATTAGTCCAGCGAGGGCGCATTAAAAATCGATCGGGGGCGCCATGGCGCCCGAGGTCCCAGCGTTGCCTACCCCTGGTCTAAACTATTGTTCGGAAAGTTATGAAACTTTGTGCAGGACATAATGAAAGGATAGAAATCCGTTAGAGCTTATAAAAGATTAGTTCAGAATTTTATCTTTATAGGCCGTTTTTTAGTGAATTATAAATTTTCTAATGATTTACTTTACTTAAAAATATATTACAACAACACATTTTGAACGTGACGGACATAATGGGAAATACAGTGGTACTTAATGTGATCAAAATGGAACACCATGATTTTGAACACAATAAAAGATATGAAAAATTAGATACATTTACCCGCACTCACTTTCGATGGCCAATTGGTTAGGGTACTGGCCATCGGTACCGGAGTTCATGGGTTCGAATCCCGCAGTGGCATGGATGTTCGTAGCCGTTCGGAATCGGCTTTAAGCTGTAGGTCCCGGTCTCATTAGCCCTCGTGTTGTAAAAAAAAGAACGTAGTACTCCAAAACAAACCAAACCCCTATATATTATAGCAGCCGCGGTAGCTCAGTAGGTAAAGGCACGATCTCGTAACTGAAAGGATGCGGGATTGGGAACCCGAGCCCACCTAAGATCCGCCGTGTTCGTTAAAAGTGATTGGGGCACCTAAAATAGGTTTGTGGTCACAATGTACTCCAAGTTCTCAATAAATACCTCTAGGGGTGGCAGACCAAGTCTATGGGTCTTCTGCTTGGTACCTGCTTCAAAATTACTAGGATCCACTGGAACAAAGTCGTTCTTTTACCTTAATGGTGCCCATTAAAATGAAAGGCGCACCACTTCGCCTTAATACGAGAGCCTGCAAGTCCAATCGTGCTTGGTTTGTCCAAGTGGAATGATCGCCATTGAGCGCCCTCAGGGAGCAGCCTACCCTATTGGGTGTACTGCTTGCAAACCAAACCCCCCTCCTTTTAATTCGCACGTACTGAATTTCAAAACAAAATGAAAAAACACACCTCATATTTATGTACTGTATTTTATCTTTTAAAACATAAGAATTGTATACATAATTAAAAAAAATTGATCAATTGTTGACTATCTACAATTTTTTATAAGAAGCTCATTGATAAATTGTTCGTAATCATAATCAGCCTGTCATAACGATTTCAAATTTCGATCTTTTGTATTAATATTAAATCATTGCGCTTTCTGGCTTCCATATCGATAAGATGCATGTAAGCGAACAAGGCATAAAATGTGAATACGCTCCTTCTCAGTTCCGATAATACTGTGTTGTGTTCGCCTTATCGGACAACCATTGACCACCATCAGGGTGCTCATATTTCTGAAAAATTCCAGAAACGTGTAATTTCCCACTCCTTTGATCATTCCCCATTTCCCTAGGTTGAACAGGAAAATTCTGGAAAATTCAAACAACAGCGACGGAAAAGAAAAGAATGAGCTCCTTCTTAATATATTGTTGTCTTGTAGTCCTCGTTTATATTTGAGTATCAACCTGTGATGAAATGTATAGTGGTGATTTATTTTTAATTGCGTTGTGTAAAGTATTTTTGTACTAAATTTAACCACAGGTTCTGAGAAACTACAGACATAAATATGAAGATAAACTAAAAGCTAAATTAACAGCCTCCGAAACTAGCTTAATATAAAAAAAAGTAAATTTATTATAATATATATACATCTATGTACATACAAAACTGATGCTAATTTTCATAAAATAAGCTTAGTCCACATCTTCTAAATTAGTTCTGACAATTTTTTTATACTTAAGTAATTTTTTAAATAGAGAGAGGACCTAATCTTAATTTCAAAATGTATGTAAAAATGGGGTACCTTTGTGGGTTAAAAGGTTGGGCCCGGAACACTGCTGGTTGAAGGGTATCTATGGCTGATCAGGAGTGGGAATCTATGGATCATCCGTCGGTCTCAGGAACACTTCCTGTCGGACTTGGCTGGACTCTCGCACTCGTTCCGTCGGACTCCTCTTTTCGTCTCGACTTCCGAACCTCTTCTCTTCTCGACTCACGAACAACTTCCGTCGGACCCCGACTGGACTCTCGACTCTAGAACACCTTCTTTGGGACCTCCCAACCTCCTTTCCTTTTTTTAGATTTTTCATGTTTATTTATTTCAACCTTGTCCCCTCTTCCTTCTTATCGTCCAGTTGGGATAGTTGTAAGAATCTCATTGGTCTGCTTAAACCCCGCCTTGAGAACGCCAACGTGAAAAACCTTATCACTTCTAGTTGGGCACTGTCCCTTAGGGACTCATAAATACTCCACAAAGGTACATTCTTATTTAATGTCAAGTACGGAGACGCGATTCTAATCTGGGACTGGTATCAGAACCCCGCCCGAGACCACCGTACAAGACAACAATATCCGTTGAATATAAATTTATGGTCATCTATCTCTTTACAAATTTGTGATGAGGTCAAATTTAGATCCCGAACATTTTACGTCCTGTATGAATGAATCAATTATATAACAGATCTAAATCACCTCATCACAATTGTGAATATTCCTTTGCCAGTTAAAATGAGGTTCGAAAACTGATCCCATTAACCGATGTAACGATCCCATAGAGTCAAAATTTTAACATGCAAATGAATTGAGAAAAATCGAGACCATGTGATTTAGATAAAATAAGAGATTGATAACAATAACCACGATCACATTAGGTGGAATTCACTGTATAATCAATTTATAGAAATATATTTTTATTTGATAAATGTTAATAAGCAAATTTTGAGGATATTAAGGAAGAGTTTCTGTTTATTTTACAAATTTATAAAGTCTTATAGACACTTTTTGAAATATTAGGCAATAAACGATTACTAAGTTATTTAACACATTGTATTCAGGACACGTACTAGTGCGATTGGTACTTGAGTGCCGGTCACGTACTAGTGCTGGTTCATGTAAAAACGTAGTTTGTTTGTAGGTACAAAAATAACAGTATATATAGGAAAACGAAGCCAAATGTTCTTGTCTACCACATAGATTCTGGCCGAACGATGGCAGAACGGTAGAGCGTTGCTCTTCGGATCCCAAGTTCGTGGATTCGAATCCCGCTAATGACATGGATGTTTGTAGCCGTTCGGAATCGGCTTTAAACTGTAGGTCCCGGTCTCATTAGCCCTCGTGTGCAAAACAGTTGACCGTAGAGCTCTAAACCACGTCACGTACTAGTACTGGTTAGTGTAACAACATGGTTTGTTTGTAGGTACAAAAATAACAGTATATACAGGAAAACGAAGCCAAATGTTCTTATCTACTGTATGGATTCTGTAAAAATTTAGACAAATAAAAACTAGTTTTTACATCAGTCGATGCGGAACCACATAACGGGATGGTTGATTAAAAAATCAATTTAGATTTAAAATTAACTTTTTATTTATCCTTTCGAAAATCGTATTTTATGTATATATATATATATATATATATATATATATATATATATATATATATATATATATATATATATATATATATATATAAATATAAATATATATATATATATATATATATATATATATAAATATATATATATATATATATATATATATATATATATATATATATGTATATATATATGTATATATATATATGTATATATATATATGTATATATATGTATATATGTATATATGTATATATATATATGTATATATAATATATATATATATATATATATATATATATATATATATACATATATATATATATATATATATATATAATATATATATCATATATATGTTTGTTTTTATATACATATATTTCTTTATTTGTCTATTTCAATATTTGTTTATATATTTCAATATAAAATAAGAAAAGTTGGTTAAAAAATTAAATCATTTTAGATCTATTGAAATTTAACTGAATACCTAAATTTAGGCGCAAAATGCCAGCTCCCGGTACAATTCCGCTGCTAAAAGTACCCGAACGCAGTGTGTTAATATTTACAATGAACACACATATATAACATCAGTGAAACTACATCAGAAAATTGATGGGGTTTCTAGGATATACAAAACTGATTTTGTAAATATTTGTTTCTAGCGTTTTAAATCAAGGGACTTGTATATTTTGTTTGGAAATCCGTCGCTAAGATGCAGTCTGACAGATTATTTTTTATACTTTCCAGTAAAATTTGTTATCTAGTTCTTAGCACATTCTAAACAAAGAAGCAAAAATTTTTACTAGTCACATTAAAGCAATGATTATGTAGCCATATATATAAATTTATGCAATTATAATCGGTAACAGGTGGAACCTGTCTCTTATTTTAACAAAGGCGTAATATTGATTGTTATTACAAGAGGATAAACGTGTATTTAAAAGGCTATGAATAGTGCAATTCAAAAATCTCGTATAGTAGTTTTTTTTTTGTTTTAAGTACTAATACTCCCCTTCACATGCTTTAAATTTTTGAACTCTTATATATAAAACAGCATTAAAAATTTAATTGTTTTATAAATGACAATGTTCTTAAATCTTTAACGTTCAGCATAAGATCAAACATTCTAAATTATGTTGTGTTATAGTTTTGGATTATGCCCTAAAGTAAATGGAAAAAGTAATATCAAACTACTGATCTAAAAATGTTGGAAATTTTTGCCTTATTAACCCCTTCCGGTTAAATGACGAGTCTAGCTCGTCATTAGTTTTTCATTCCATACCGCACAATGACGAGCTACACTCGTCATGCAATTAAAGTTACTGTTAAATATGATAATTAATTTAGTTTAAAATTTCTAGTGTACTGAATTTGGCAACACTTTTATCACTTGTGAAAATCACAAGTCACTATTGCATATTGTTTACTAGGTACAAGTCATTGCCAAATTAATGAGTCAGAATAAAAGAAAACCTACTAAGAAATGCCTTGTGTGTTACAAGAATCAAATTAAAAGTGAGACTACTTGGCGGTGTAAACAATTAAGAATTCCTTTGCACTTTGTTTTGAAAAGTACCACTAGCTTGAAGACTATTATCTGTATACCTTATTAATGTTTTGCTTTGATATTTTCTTAATTTTACTGTTTCTGATATTATTTAACACTATGTAGAAAGTGGATTTTAATTAAGAATATGTAAGAATTGTAAAATGAAACAAGTTTTTTAAATAAAAATTAAATGGTTATTTCATGCACAGTTTTTCATTATTAAATCATACCGGAAGGGGTTAATGTGAGACGTTTTATTAAAACAATGCATTTCTCCTAACAGTCAAATTTTATATAGCCCGTATAATTAACCTGAATGTCTTGACACATTGTATGCGGACACGTACTAGTACGTTTCCTGACGATTGATACTTGAGCTCGGGTGACGTACTAGTACGAGTTAGTGTAAAAACATGGTTAGTTTGTGGGTACAAAAATAACGGTATATACTGGAAAACGAAGTCGTATGTTCTTGTCTATTACATAGATTCTGGAAAAATTTAGACAAATAAAAACTAGTCTTTACATCAGTCTATGCGGAACCACGGAAAGGGAAAAAATTAAAACTATATACTACTATTTTTATCTGATTTTTCATATTTACGATACTATTATAAATTTATCCACTAAAAATATATTTTTTTGTTTACAAAAATCTTATGGTTGTTATTTATATATTTCTATTTATATATTTGTTTATATAATTCAATATAAAATACGAAAAGTTGTTAAAAATTAAATAATTTTCGATCTATTGCGATTTAACTTAAAAACTAAATTTACTCGCAAACTCCACTAAAACAATATAATTTTTGTTTATAAAAATCTATAATCTTACCTAGTTTCATCGTATTTACTAATTAGATAAAGATCTCGGCCCTTTGCTAACCTCCCAGTTGAACCTAACTGCTTAATCCTTTAGAAATATAAATTAAACTAAGAAATTTTAAAATTAAGCAATGCAAACCATACGTTTTTATATTTTTTTCTAATAGATATTTCTACCTTTAAGTTCAAATGATAATTACGAGCGTTACTCACTACAAGATATTTCATAAAATCGTTTTTGTTGATACAGTTCAACAATCTATTGTTGATTAAATTTACTTATTAATTTTAGGTGCCTTTTATTAGGATGAAAAACTATTGACTTTTTTTGAAAGTTTAACTAACATAAATATTGATGATGGCATTTCTAATTTTTAAAAAATATTAGATATATTCATTTCGTCATAAAAATACAATGTCCCTGAAATTTTATTAAGCATATTGTAATTTTACTGCGTAAAAGTTAAATGAATGATAAAGTTATAAGTTATGTTTGTAGCACCTGTATATATATATATATATATATATATATATATATATATATATATATATATATATATATATATATATATATATATATATATATATATATATATATATATATATATATATATATATATATATATATATATATATAATATATATATATATATATATATATATATATATATATATATATATATATATATATGTATATATATATATATATATGTATATATGTATGTATATATATATATATATATATATATATATATATATATATATATATATATATATATATATATATATATATATATATATATATATATATATATATATATATATATATATATATATATATATATATATATATATATATATATATATATATATATATATATATATATATATAATATATATATATATATATATATATATATATATATATATATATATATGTGTGTGTGTGTGTGTGATCCAAAAGTCAGGACGAACTTTAAAATTGAATAATTCAAAAACGAATGAAGATACGGTTTGCATCAAACGGATGGAAAAGAAACCGAATTTTGTGTGTCCATAAGCCTACGTATACTATATTATACTATAGGGATACATGTGACTAGTCCCACCAAAGGAACCACGAAACCAACAAAATTTGATAAACTGCCAATCAAAGCTGAATATTTCCTGTCTTTAATTCAGGACAAGTAAAACTGTGATAAAACAAATCGTATTGACAAATTCGCTTCTCCCGAGTTGACTCGGGATAATAATTAACTGCAATATATATGAACCTCAGGTTAACTCGGGATAATCAGGCAAGTGGTTAATTTCGAGAGTAATCGAAAGTTCTCTTTAAGGCATGCCATGATTTGAATTAAGGTGGCTTCTTTTATTGAGGTTTGCTTTTAGGTGTCAAAGAATGAAAATTAACCACTTCCGGTAAAATGAAGAGTCTAGCTCTTCATTAGTTTTTCATTCCATACCGCACAATGACGAGCTACACTCGTCATGCGATTAAAGTTACTGTTAAATATGATAATTAATTTAGTTTAAAATTTCTAGTGTACTGAATTTGGCAACGCTTTTATCACTTGTGAAAATCAGTTATATAAATAGTTATTTCCAAATTAATGAGTCAGAATAAAAGAAAACCTGCTAAGAAATGCCGTGTGTGTTACAAGAATCGAATTAAAAGTGAGACTACTTGGCGGTGTAAACAATTAAGAATTCCTTTGCACTTTGTTTTGAAAAGTACCACTAGCTTGAAGACTATTATCTGTATACCTTATTAATATTTTGCTTTGATATTTTCTTAATTTTACTGTTTCTGATATTATTTAACACTATGTAAAAAGTGGATTTTAATTAAGAATATGTAAGAATTGTAAAATGAAACAAGTTTTTTAAATAAAAATTAAATGGTTATTTCATGCACAGTGTTTTTCATTATTAAATCATACTGGAAGGGGTTAAGATTCTATTTCTATTTGAACATGCAACGAAATTGATACCTAATATTATTCTTCGGTAATGCATTAGACTTGAATAATTGCAACAAAAATATGAGATTAATGAATTTGTAGAAAAAATAATCATTATAATTATTGTTTATTTAATCATAGTAATTAGAAAGGAACTTCAAAAATACGTTTTTATAGCTCGTGAACAAACAGGTTGTTATTTTAAGGTTTAACACCTGTTCTCAAATACAAAACTGATAGAAAGTAAATTACATATTAATTGTATATAAACAACTTTTCATTATTTTAAAATAATTGTTTTGTGCAAATGAAAGTTGTTACTTAACATTATTTATCATAAATAAAATTGAGATTCAGATTTTCTCGTAATTATCAATTTCAACTAATTTATAGGAATTAAATTGTTATTATTTATTTCACCGTACTAATTAACAAGAAAATTTGAGAGATATTATTATCGAAGCTTTAAGACTTTAAGATCTTTCTGTTTTTAACGTTTGACTGATTTTTATCAAAAATAAAATAAATATGAAAGGAATTTAATTATGATGCAAGAGATAAACGTTATAAGATTATTATTAGATCTACAAAAATAAATGTTATTACGAAATATCTGTTGAGAAGTTTAAGAATGCAACTGAAATTATTTGTCATTAAAATATGTTTGAGCGTAATAAGTAAAAAAGAAATAAATCTCAATTTAATTAATGCCTTGAGGAAAATAATTTGGGAAAACATTCAAAGACACAAATTTTTGTAAGAGATATAAATTAGTGTTTTTATAATTTTAAGGACTAATTCCTCTTAAAAATATAAATACTTTTAAAGTCAATTTAGGGGTGCCAATGTATAAAATTCATAAAACATATAAAGAAAAGTTAATGAAAATCTGAATTATGAAAGCAAAGTTATCATTTCAGATGCAAAAACGCCCTTCTTTTATAAAGATATTGACTAATTCTTTGTATTTTATAAACTTTAAGTTCTTCTTGAAATATACTGGGAGCTTTGTAAAGAAGTTGACCGGTTTTTTTTTCATCACAACCATTGGTATCGGACATAAATATTCAACAAAAATTAATCTAATTTTGCATATCGTTTATTGTTATCAATCGGTTATTGTTCTTGAAATCACTGTGTCCCAAACTTACCCCATTAAGCGGAGTTTACTGTATATCAATCGTAATATCAATAAATAAATGAGATGAATAAAAGAATATTCGTGTACTTTTATTTCACTCTGTTCAAAATGACTTAGTCGATTAAAATTTATTTTTTCTACACAATGTAGAGAAAGAAAGATCAGGGAGTGTGGGGTGCTTTCCCCACTCTTGACTAATGCCCACAGCACTAAGAAATATACATTGTATTCCGCTTAACGTGATCAGTTTGGGACACCGTGATTTAGATAACAATAACCGATAGTTAACAATAAACGATATGCAAAATTAGATAAATTTACCCTCCCTCTTTAGTTCACACCTACTAAATTTCAAAATAAAATGAAAAATCTCACCTTATATTTATGTACTGTATATTATCCTTTAACCCTTTAGCTGACAGTGGTTTCGCAGTGAAACCTCCTGTTAAACATTTTTTTTCTCTAATTTTTGGAGAAATATGATTTTTTTTCAAATTATTTTTTTGTGTTTTTGACATTTAAAACTTACAATAAATGACAGTACTACATTTAATTTTTTTTCTTTTGAAATATATTTATTTATACTTGCTGTACCTGGAAAGTTAGTAATGAAATTGTTTTTCAGTTATGATCCGAAACAAAAGTATCTATTCAAACAACACTTATAAATTATTAAACTATGTATTTATTTTACTTTTTTAAGAACACTTATTTATTTTTCATCCAATATAATTAAAATTTTAAAAAGTATTGTGTTCACGATGTACAAGGAGATGGATTTGTCAGTTAACCCCTATCAATTCGTTCTCTGGTATCCTCTAATTCAAACTCCTCTAAGAATTGCAAGGAAAAACTTTAATACCTTTTTTATAAGGTTCATAGATAATAATTATAAACTATTTTCATTAAATTCAATAGAATTCATGTAGGTGACCTTTAAAGGGTTAAAACATAAGAATTATATACAGAATTAAAAAAATTGATTAATTATTCACTGTCTACAATTTTTCTAAAAAGCTCATTGATGAATTGTTCGTAATCATAATCAAATGATTTAAAATTTCGATCTTTTGTTTAAAGGTTAAATCTTTTTGCTTTCTGGTTTCCCCATCGACAAGCTGCATGGAAGCGAGCATGACATAAAATGTGAATAAGTTCCTTCTCAGTTCCAATAATAGTGTGTTGCCTTCTGCTTATCTGCAAACTACTGACCACCAGTAGGGTCTGCGTATTTCTGAAAAATTTCAGGAAAGTGTAATTATCCTACTCCTTTGATCAGCCCCGATTTCCCTAGGTGGAAGAGGGAGAATTCTCGGAAATTCAAACAACAGCGAAGGAAAAGAAAAGAATGGGCTCCTCCTGATTACACTGTGAATATTCCTTTGCCAGCTAAAATGAGGTTTAAAAACTGATAACATTAACCGATGTCACGATCCCAAGAAGCGATAATTTTAACATACTGTTACGAATTTCGCAAGTTGGCATGTATTTTTGCCGTATACTGTGTATTATAATGGGTAAATCATGTATTTGGCGAGATATTGCCTCGTAGGCGATGTTTTTGGCGACTAATTTTTTGGCGCCAAGTTTGGCGATTTATCTCCAAATTTGGCGACTTGGCGACTTTTTGGCGAGCGTTTGTACCTAGTACTTTCTAGAATATTCCAGTTTCTCCCGAGGATATAAATACCGGGGGCCAATCCTGATCGAAGTTCAGTTAGATGAGAAATTTGTAGAGGTAAAGACCTACGTTGTTTGGCGCTAAGAGTTTGAGTGAACTATCGCCTGTGCTACTCAGTTCTCGCGGTGTTGGCTGCTGTATTCGTGTTTTTCCCTGCATTATGAATAAAGTGTTGTTATTTTTGCTGTCTTAATTCAAAGTATACTCAATCCACTAAAGCTACGCTTATTAAATTGGTAATAATACAAATGAATAGAGAAAATCGGCACCAAGTGATTTCGATAACAATAACCGATTGCCAACAATAACCGCGATCACATTAAGCGGAGTCCACTGTATATCTGTCGTAATATAAAGAGATAAGTGAGACGGATAAAAGAATATTCGTGTACTTTTTTTCATTCTGTTTAAAATGACTTAGTCGATTAAAATTCATTATTTCCACACAAAGTAGAGAAAGAAAGATCTCAGAGTACGAGGTGCTTTCCCCACTCTCTCCGGAGCACTGAGAAATATATATATATATATTCCTCACTTCCTTTATTAATTATATTATCTTACTTTCAGCAGTTACTGATGCTAAAGGGAAGAACTATTCGCACTCCATTGTTTCTTCTTAGAACATGAGCTAAACTCTAGACAACAGTAAATCAAAGAGAATGTACTGATAATAAATTGCATTGTCAGATAAACGTGAGGGAAGATTAATCTTATTCTCTATTTCCGAGAAATGAGAGAAATCACTTTGATGTATCAAGTAACGTATGTTTTAAAATGTACATTTTATGACATCCTCAAACAGTATGAGTTAGGCTTATCATACCTATTGTCAAAGACGGTTGGAAAAATTAATTTTACATAATTTTGTTTACATAAAATAAAAAGTGAACTGTGCTCTGAACTTTAATTTAAATTAATATAATTTATATAATATATTAATTTTATAATATTGATAAATTAATATTAGTTTAACCCATATTGGACCATATCAACTAAATATTTCTGAAAGCTATTAAAACTTTACCCTTATCATTAATATGGAGTAACTAAGCATATTAAACCAAAACTTGGAAAAAATATTTTTAATTGTTAAAGAAATTAGCTGTCCTATAAATAGGACAACGGTCCAATGCACTACTAAAATTTAACAAAAATCACTTACATTTCATTAAGCTTGTCTTAATTTTAGGACACCTTATTTATACTTACAAAATACACTTGCAAAGTATTATTTTGGACAAAAATTTTGAAATACATTATTAGCTCTATATTTAAACTACAAGTAACTTCCACAATGTTTAAAAAAGATAATAATAAATATGAAATTAAATATTATAAAATGACAATTTTTAAAGAGTTGCTGAAAATAAATTTTACAATACAAAATAATTTGATTTCTCATTTTTTTTTGTTTCTATACTAAAGTGAGTTTATTTTATAGGTGTTAAAATAAAATGCACTCAAAATATATTTATAACTTTATTATTAAATGGAGTTCTATTTACTGTCCTATTTATAGGACAGCGGTCCAATATGGGTTGAGTTAATATAAATAACTAATCTTTAGTTGAATTATTATGCTTATTATTAGCATTCTCCTACCTCCAACAGATATTCTAATAGCATTATAAAAGCGTGTTTGTTTAATGATCATTTTTTTAGTATTGAATAAATTTATACAAAAATTTTTACATGTTTTATATATGTTTCAACAAGCATAGGCGCCTAAAAGTTATGCATTCACTCTAATTGAACATGCACTCAAATATAAAGGTATTAACTTATTAATGTCGTGTATGTTGACTATGGGTATAATAAGTAGCAATGATTGATTTTGGAATAAATGCATAGAAATTACGCACTGAAGAGAATGGCGTTGTATACCATCTTTCTAATAAATAGCTTTCGATAGGAAAGATAGAGAAAATCACCCTGGACCTAAGTTGCTAATATGCCCATAAATAAGATATTCTCAATTTTTTTTTACCTCATCAACCCTTGCAAACGCTCGTGGCAGCCCAGGATGCTACGCCGCCATGTTTAAAACCCCCGGGTGTACAGAATCGGTAGCAACTTTAGATAAATTAAAAGGACAACACTTAGCACGTTATGGTCTGGTGGCGGAAGATGACACATTTATTTTTAACTTTTAAGTAGCTTTCTTCCTTTTTTTATTAATCTCTCAATTTTAGCCAAATATTCTTGCTTATCACCACGAAACAACTGGCATGCCCTTGTCCCATCATATGGGCCGTGTTCCTTAATTTGAGATAAATGTTCATAATAGCTCTATAACACTTAGGAGGAGGTGATCAGGTAATTATTTTACTCTACACCCATGTTCATTACACCAATATATTACCAACATTCACGTATTAATTATACACACACACACACACACATATATATATATATATATATATATATATATATATATATATATATATATATATATATATATATATATATATATATATATATATATATATATATATATATATATATATATATATATATATATATATA
>CM063509.1:112144439-112151939 GCA_032207245.1 Pardosa pseudoannulata
GCGTAAATTTTAAACATTTATTTATTTATTTATTTATTGTTCCAACAACATCTAGAAGCAAATCCCATAATATCTAAAGATTTTTTTTTCAAAATTCATACTGCAAAAATTAAATTACTTTAGGTAACAAATCTGTAGGTTTAATGGTATGATATATTAAGTTCGTTTATATTCTAAAGGAATCTTGTATCTTTTTTACCTAAATGAAATTTTTATTCTCAACTAACGTATATAAAAACTAGCATATAGCCCCTCATATGATGGGATCAACTATTTAATTTTCCAGAATTGTAAAGTACCCTATGAGGCAGGTAAAAAAAGGTTTGCTTTTTGGCTGAGAATTATCTGGTACACGATCAATAACTTGTTTATCTTCTTACTCCTCTAAAGTCTCCCGATGCTATGAAAGCAGTTTAGAATTATATTAATTTCATTCAGTCAAACCGTGTGGTTATGTATGAAAAGAAATGAACAAACTGCTTAATTTTCAAAGATATATAACTTAAACGCTAGATATTTCTTAATCCGTGAAATAGATTCCTAGATTTTTATGAGAAGAATTTTTTGTTAATACTGGTGATAAAATTTTCATTCCAACAATATTGTACCTTTATAACACTAACTGAAGTTACGTAATTGTGTGTTAAGAATAAAAATTACAGAGAGGTGTAATGAAGACAGGTTGAATAGAAGACAAGGTCATTGAGAAGAAATATCTAAAGTTTTATTTTTACTGGAATTCGAATGTATATAATAATTGAGATTCATATAACATCAAGAACTGAGCTTGATGACTCTGACTTAAATTGTCTCTTACTGGAAACAGAAAGAAATTAACCACATGTTGGTAGCTCTCACAAAATGAACTCAGAAGTGAACGTGATGGCTTGAGGCACTTACAAAAGGAAGAAAGAAGTTGATGACTTTGGCCAGATGTTGATGACTTTTATTGTAGCAGGACTGATGCATGTAGGTTGAATGTCAGTGACTCTCACAGAAGGAAGGAAAAAGTTAGCTAGATATTAATGTCTTTTACTGTATCAAGACTGATGCATATAGGTCGAATGTCGTTTATTCTCACAGAAGGAAGAATAAAGTTAGCCAGATATTGATGGCTGTTACTATATCAAGACTGATGCATGTAGGTCGAATGTCAATGATTCTCACAGAAGGAAGAAAGAAGTTAGCTTTATACTGATAGCTTTTATTGTAGCAGGACTGATGCATGTAGGTTGAATGTCAGTGACTCTCACAGAAGGAAGGAAAAAGTTAGATAGATATTAATGTCTTTTACTGTATCAAGACTGATGCATATAGGTCGAATGTCGGTCTCTCACAGCAAGAAGAAAGAAGTTAGCCAGATATTGATGGCTTATATTGTAGCAAGAAAGATGCGTATAGGCCGCATGTTGGTGTAACTCAAAGAAGGAAGATTGGTGCAGGTAGACTGGATGTTGGTGGTTTTCACAGACGAATTGCATGTGCTCCATATGTTGGTGGTTCTCATTGATGAACATACTAGTTGGGATGTGGCTTGACATAACAGGGGATGAGAGATAGAAATGAGTCGGACAGAGTGGCTTCGGCAGGTGGAAGACAGAAACAATAAATCAGCTTTATAAAGTTTGATTTGTTGGCCTTGAAATCATTGTCGTTATTAAAATAAGTTTTTAGCTTGAAATAGTGTCATATGTTATGCATGATTAATAGCCACAAAGACTTAAACATGTTTTTAAATGCAATTGACTACATTAAATGTTGAAAAGGTAAGGTACGGTAAATCATTATTCTTCTCTACTGGATTAAAAATCATCAAGTTTATATTTTATTGGCACATTTATTTTTAAGTAGCTAGAGGAAGTATTGAATTGCAGATATTACCACTTCAGCGGCTGCAGCTTTGACCAATACAGCTTTCACGGCTTTTCCCCGTTTACTTTAAAAACTTGCAGCTCGTACTTGGAATTGTTCACAATCGTTTAAAAAACGGTCCATGTAATCATTAGTGAATTTTATAGTTATAGGTAAAGGTACTTTCCTTGGTGTTTTTCGCGGATGACCACTGGTAAGCACATACAAATAATCTGAATTTTCAGAGGCAATTTTATTGAATGTTTTGCTATCAGATTTCATTATGAACAGTTTATTTATTCTACTGTTATCAATATTTTACGTCCAGAAAAGAAAATTCCTTCTGTAGCAATCAATTTGTTAAAACTTTCTTGATAAATGTTTATGCAAGACCAATGTTGGAAGAACTAAGACTAATTAAGTTAGACCAATGTAAGGATCGATCGATATTATTCAAATGTTTATCGTTATACAAAATAAAAAGTTTAAAAACAAGAATTAGTTCGCAATCGTTTAAATAAATAAAAAATTCAATAAGCGCTTAAACCGTCAACAGCAACCGTCTGGTTTGAAATGGCGTATGTAGAATACTCTTTGTTGCAGAGACTCTTTTTTGCAACAATGAGCAAAAAGTGATGTATAACAATTATTACATAAGGGATTTAACAGCACAATGCTCCCATAACAATGCTAGTTGATTTTCGGATTTTATTGTTTAAATGTTCGTTAAAAAAACACCTTTTAACAAGGTAGTGGTTCTGGAGCAGTACCATGTCATTATTTTGCTACACAATGGCGATTTAAACCGGTGCTTCTTAAGGTCGAGACCGTATACTAGTTTGTGGGCCCCCCAAGTTCTGGTGATAATCGCCAAATTCTTGGAACCCAGTTTTCTGGTAACCTTTCATCTTTTTTACGGACTCTCCCGTCATCTCTGGAAAAGTTATTAGGGTTATAGGGATTCAAGGTGGATTTTGCCTTCGTTTGACAAATAAAATACTCCCCCCCCATATTTTTTTTAGAAATTTATACTAATAATTTCTTTAAAACATTTACCCCGTTCTTTTCTTTCTAATTTTAAGTTAATGATTTCTAAAAGTAATTTCTAACGTACTTTATCTCTTTATAGCCATTTGATAGTCCTAAAATAATTTAATTCAGTAGAAACATTGTTTTGGAGACGTTTGCTTAAATAAGCCTAAGTGATGCTTATATTTTGCATAATTTCTACTCTTGCAAAAATTTCGCATTGTTTTGTTACAAAAGCAGCAAAAAGTGGGTTTAAATGCATAAAAAATTCAAATTTGCAATTGTTTTCAATTTGCCATGGTTTAAAAAAAATTCTTATTCGTGTATCGTGTAAAATTAATACAAGCTGAAACACAATGTGTAAACATCACTTGGCGATAGCTAGGAGGTCATTTTTGATATATCCAAACAAATATAGCCAAAACATAGCAGTTGGCCCTGGGTATTGGAATTCAACCAACGTCAATTCCTAAGGAACATCCATTCCAGCAGCGGTTGTAGAACCTGTTGACTTCGGTGTCAAAGGACTGCCCATTTGGTCATCGTCCTCCTTTAAGTAGCAACCCAGGTAATCTACGAGGGTTTGTAATACACCATGCCTGTTGATTTTCTTAGATTACAGAGTACAAAGTGTTGTGAAGATTTTATCCATGGTTATCCGTGAGCACCCATATATAAATTCGTTTTATCACAGGTACAAATGGTGTGAATTGGATAACTACTTGGGAGTTTTATAGCTAAATTTAAAAATCGAAACATACTAATGTTGTCCCCTACCGCCTAAAATACGTTCACCTCATATCAGTAAACTCCTCCCTCTGTTGAAGGCCAGTTATCTAAATGAAATGATGGGAAAAAAAGAAGTTTGGCCTACAGCATCTCGGGCACTAACGACTGTCATCGAATTTCCTGATTCAAATAAGAACTAATAAAAACTCAAGAGCTGAAAAATTTAAATATTACAGCTTAAATAAATAGCAGGGATTAAGTTAAAGATTAGGACAATAATCATATAAAATAAGTGGCTAAGGTTCCCAATATTCCCCACAGTAGAGTTAGAAGCTTCATAAAATTTGCTTGATTATTTTCAGTTCAATTACGAAATGGAGAATCTTTTCATGTCTTGATCAACTTGAAAACACATTTTTAAAAGCTCAAGAAAAAAGAATTGTCTTTTATTGTGCATATAATTATTTTGGGAGAAAGTAACAGCAAAATAAAATATGAGTATTGTAACTATAAGTTACATTCGTTACAGCTTTTTTTACCTCTTACCGTGAGTCATCGTCAAAGACATACCAGAAAAGGATCGGTTTAAACTAGAAGAAACTTCGGACTACTCCCAACCAATAGAAAGGCCCTTTGGTTTTTCGGGATTTCTAAATCCTCCGTTCTGCAGGGACCCCATTTTTCTCCTCCGCGGAGCAGCCTGATTTTTTTAGAGGACAAGGTTGATACCAGAGGAGAGTAGAAGGTGAACGCTGCTGGCATCCGTGGCTTACGGGATAGACATTTTGTTGGAGCATCAGTAAAAAAAAGAAAAACCTACGCACTTATCTACAAATAATAAGTTGCATTCCAGTTGTATTCCTTAGGCATTTATTTAATTGAATAAAATCATTTCATCAAGATATATTTGTCAATGGTTTTTTAATGTGTTTAAATTTCTTCTTTTTTAAACACTAGGTAACGTAAGATTATTTTTACAAATATATAAGCATTTCTATTTTCCTTGTGTTCTAAATCATTAATATTTACAGAGTATTGATTAACAATGTGTACACTCACTTTACTAATAATTGACTTAAAGATTCGTTTTGGGGTTTTACATCTGTGCACATCTCTCATTAACACGTTCGCTGCCGGTTAAGTGAAGATGGGGTGATAGTTATTGCCGCACTGTAGAAGTGGGTTTTTCCCAGAAGCCGATTTACTTTTTATCACAAATATGATAAAAATAATGAAAATATAAAATATTTTTGCATGATTATGTCTATAAAATATGTAATATAGAAATATTTACACGCGCCACGCGTGATAGGCAATTATATTTCCTAAATGCCATTCGGATGCAGAAAAAAATTAAAATAGAAAAATGTACTTTACTAATATTTTCTTTTATGCATGATATTTATATTATATAAAAAATATAATAAAAAAATAAAGTATTAATTTGAAAATTATATACTTATTATCAACTTTGCCAAACCAATACCAGAGCAATGCAGGAGAATGTAACTATTTTTGCCCTATGGTTTCCCTCTTTTGAGAGAAATCTATATCACTCATATCAAAAAATTATTTATCAATAAAAAATAAAAATATTTTTTTCATAAAAAAATAAAGATAATTGGAAACCACGATTATTTATACTTAGATTATAACCATCACTCCATGCCAATACCAGCAGAAATACCCTGCATGCAATGCCAAATGAACAGGAGAATGAATAATCAGATATTTTCCCGCGCCAGCGCGTGACTGGCTATTGCGACTTCACCGCACATCAAGCGCGGGCGCGTGATTGGCCCCTTAGTGTTGGCATCATATCAAGCGCTGGCGCGTGATCGGCAGCGAATGTGTTAATTCATTATTTGATAGCTGTAACCTTAACGCTCACATAAGTGAGAGATCACTGTTAAATGTTCTTTAACGATATCTACAATATGCAAAAACAATTTGACACGGAATTGATATAAATAGATGTCTCACATAAAAAAATGATATTTTATACCGTTCTTCCTGTAAAATATCAGTATATATTGATGAAGGCGAGGTAAATCCACCTGTTCCTTATTGATATTCCATTAAAGGTTCAATAATGTCTGGAAACTGAGATCTTTAGGACAACGTCATTCGTCTATTCTTTATACCAATTTACTGTGCTTTTTTTCTAATGGAATAGGAGTTGATAAAAGGAACACACACCAGGAGAATGTTCTAAAGAATAAACGTTTATTGCTGCATCTGATGCAACTTGATCAAACCAAGCACGATTGAGCCATACGTTGCTCGTATTAAGGAAAAGGAGATCAGCTTTCGTTTTAACGAGCATCTCAAGGGTTAAAGTAGGACTTTTGCTCGAGTGGTCCTCTTAGGTTTGAACAGGAATCAAAGATAAGACCCATAGGCTGGGCCTGATACCCCCAGAGGTATATATTGTGAACTTGGAGGATAATGTGATAGCGAGCATATTTTACGTGAACCAATCACCTTTAACGAACACGGCAAATCTTAGGCCTGTTCGGACTCCGAACCCACAACCCTTCACTCTCGAGAGAGTTACCTTTGCGGACTGAGCTACCGTGGCTTAGACTAAAGGTAACCTTAGAAAACATTCCTGTAAGTTTGAAATTTTACTTCACTACTTAGAATGTATCACTTATCTTTAAGGATATCAAGAAATAGCACAATCATTATCAAATTCCTAGCACCGTCCTAAACCATAACGCATTATGGTTTGAAACATGGCGTACCGATAAGATGCTGATAGTGAAGCTGTCAAAAATAATTTTTCCGCTGTAGTTGAAGATGAAGAAAAAAATAGCAAAGTGTTCATTTGAAACTTCTATTGTAGTAAACTTTTATTGAAGAATGTATTATACACATATAGTATGTGTGTAATACCATAAAGTAGCGAGATTGATTGTAAAGTTTATAATGCATCTCTTCCATTTAAATGCCAAAATAAAAGCTATTTGGCATTGGGATAATATGGCATTCTTTGACCTTAGCTTGTGCCTACCATGCCTATTACATGAAAATGAAATTGACGAATTTTCCAACAAATGTTTTAAAATAAGGTACCTTAGGAGCATAGAGCGGAGTACGATGCTAGCATTTCACATACCAAATTTTCGTGTCACAATTGTGGTATTTCTCGCATATCGCAAGGAGTATATTAAATTTTATTTAAGTCATTACGAAACTTATTTTGCCACTTCTTATATAAACACATATATATGTATATATATATATATATATATATATATATATATATATATATATATATATATATATATATATATATATATATATATATATATATATATATATATATACATATATATATATACATTATATACATATATATATATATATATATTATATATATATATATATATATATATATATATATATATATATATATATATATATATATATATATATATATATATATATATATATATATATATATATATATATATATATTTATTTATATATATATATATATGACATCTAAAAAAATAGTTGGAAATTATGTGAGTTACAAGCGATTTTAAAAAAGGAACTGTTTAATAATAATAAAATAAAGAAAAAGACCCACGCTCGCGTAAGCTTTCAGGATAATCCGGTCAAAGCATTTCTCAGCGATTATATTGCAAACAGATAATATATTTGGTGAGTGGACGTGGAGCGGTTAACACATTCACGCATAGCTCCGGGTATTAATGAAATGATATGTTGCTTTCCTTAAGAAAGATAGTTATAAAAACTTATTATATCAAAAAGACTGTTTTCCATTCGCCTTAACTCTGGATCACAACATTACACACACACACACACACACACACACACACATATATATATATATATATATATATATATATATATATATAT
>CM063509.1:112156939-112174439 GCA_032207245.1 Pardosa pseudoannulata
GTATGGTAAAAAGGTATGGTAAAAGCTTACAATTTCTTACTATATGCTTTAGAATTGATAAAAATTTATGTATGCCTAATCGAATTTATGTTGATTCCATTTTGTAGCTTATGAAATTTTATATATTCGCATTTAAAACAGTTTGAAACTAATAAAAGCGTCAATGTTTTGAATATAAATAAAAATCCTCTTCTAAAATATTACAATTATATAATATAATGCACTTTCCTTTTTACTAAAATAGATCTTTGTATTTCATAATAGCCCAAAAAAATTTTCAATCAACTAAACCTTCTCTATTAAAATATACTATGCATAACAACTAAATATTTTTTTTCCATTTTATTACAACAAGAATTTTTTACTTCATTATGTTTCTTTTTATAATAAATACGAGAATTCAAACATTATTATTCATAAAATGTCTCATAATACTTGCATAATAATGTCTCTTAACAGTCTTATACTATAAAAGTGTCGTATAATTGCATACGTTAAAACTATTCCATCGCTTATAATACCGTAAAACATAATTTACAATTCACAATAATTTATAGATACTTGCTAGCTTAGCTTAGATAGAAGCTTTCTAGAAAACAAAAATTCTCTATTAAAATATTTCTTTTATAAAAACTGAATACTATTCCCTTTTTATTACTTGAAGACATTTTTTCATTATTTATATTTTTTAATAATTACAGATATTTAAATGATGACGCTCAATAAAAATTATAAATGTATTGATAATTAGGTATGGATGACAACTTCTTAAGATATGCTTTAGAATTCATAAAATTTTAAGTATACCTAATCGAATTTATGTTAATTCCATTTTGTTGCTTAAGAAATGTTATATATTTGTATTTAAAACAAAAATCTTCAATGTTTTGAATATAAATAAAAATTCTCCTCTAAAATATTATATTTATATAATATAATACACTTTCTTTTTTACTAAAATAAATCCTTTTATTTCATAATAGTCCAAAAAAATTTTAGTCAACTAAACTTTCTCTATTAAAATATATTATGAATAACAACTAAATATTTTTTTCCATTTTATTACAGCAAGAAGTTTTTACTTCATTATGTTTCTTTTTATAATAAATACGAGAATTCAAACATTATTATCCATAAAATGTCTCATAATACTTGCATAATAAACTTATAAAAATGCCGTATAATTGCATATGTTAAAATTGTTCCATCACTTATAATACCATAAAATATGATTTACAATTCACAATAATTTGTAGATGCTTAAAGAAATTAATATGGATTCGATTAATAATCTTTCCTTTAATCCAATTAATTTTATTCATGAAAAGGTTAGATTAATTCGATTAATGAAGCTGAGACATTTTTGACAACAAAGAAGCAAACATTTTTTTTTTCTAATATATCACATCCATACAAACTTATAATCCTATTTCATCACAATTTAATGTGTTCATACATTCATATATATATATATATATATATATATATATATATATATATATATATATATATATATATATATATATATATATATATATATATATATATATATAATATATAATATAATAATATATAATATAATATAATAATATAACATATATATATGTGTGTGTGTGTGTGTGTGTGTTATTAAGGGAATTTCTGCTGTACAAACGTTTAAAGACAAGGTATGCAATAGAAAAAGTATATCATAGTGTATTAATATTAACCTAATTAAATACTATCTTAATCTATACTTAATTAAATACTGTTATCCATAAAATGCCTCATAATACTTACATAATAATGTCTCATAATAGTCTTAGACAATAAAATTGTCGTATAATTGCATATGTTAAAATTGATCCATCGCTTATAATACCATAAAATATAATTTATAATTCACAATAATTTATAGATTTTTAAATTAATTAACATGGATTTGATTAATAATTTCTCCCTTAATCCAATTAATTTTATTCATGAAAAGATTAGATTAATTCTATTAATGAAGCTGATACATTTTTGACAACAAATAGGCAAAGATTATGTCTTATAAAAATTTAAGCTTTGAAAGTAAACAATTTTTTTCTAATGTATTCATTTCATTAAATTCTGCACCATTTTCATATAAACAAAGTGACTCTTTTAAAATATTACATTTATAAAAATTAACTATCTCTTCTATGTTATCCCAGTGAATAATTATTTCATAATTTTTATTTTCTTTAAAATGCAAAGATTTTTCTTATCAGTATAAGAATTCATTATTAATATGGCCCTTAATCCTTTAATTTAACTTACAAAAAAAGGTTAAATTAATTAGATTATTAGAGCTGAAATATTTTTCACAACAAAGACACAAAACTTTTGATTTATGAAACAAAAATGTTTTGAAAGTAAATACATTCTCTTCTAAAATATTACTTTCTTATATTATACTAAACACTCTTTCTTGTTTGTGTAATAATAAACCTTAAAATTTCAACTAAAATTATAATATTTATTATAACATTTAATTAAAAACTAATAGCAATTTTCCAGTTTATTGCAGTTAATTTTTTTTAATTTTCTTTTTAATTTTCCTTAATAAACCCAAAGCTTCAAATGACTACATTTCATAAATTTTTCATAAAACTTTGTTATAGTAAGTTACATTAAAAATATTTCAACTGCTTATTTTAACAAAATATGCTAAAATGATTTATACTGTTTAATGCAATTAATATTGATTAAATTATTAACAGTATAAAATTTCTTAATGAAATAAAAAGAATAAGTGTTTTGATTAAACAAATGTGCGTAAATGACAAAGAAGTTAAAATTTCATTTAAAGTCCTATTTGCAAAAGAAATGAGAGATGTAGAAGAGTCTATAATGCGTAAGATTTCAAGTTATAGGCAAAGAAAATAAAAACCACTATTTCACATTGATTCGTATTGTAATCGGCGAGAATAATTTTGCTGGTTACATATTTATGCTTCATTTCTAAATTTAATTTAAAATTTAGAAATTCACAAACGTAAAATAGCTAATTCTCTTATTAACTGGTTACATAACAAAGAAATGTTCTATTACGATTTCATATTTATTAAAACAGACTTATTTATTTTACAGTGCATCTGCATAATTAAATTGTATGCGAGAGATGTACAAGTACGTTTTCTGACGATTGATACTTGAGCGCGGGACACGTACTAGTGTAACAACATGGTTTGTTTGTGGGTACAAAAATAACGGTATGTACAGAAAAACGAAGCCGAATATTCTTGCCTACTACATAGATTCTGGAAAAATTTAGATAAATAAAAACTAGTTTTTACATCAGTCGATGTGGAACCACAGAACGGGAAGGTTGATTAAACAAATCAATTTAAATTTAAAATTAAATTTTTATTTATCCTTGCGAAAATGATATTGTATATATGTAAATTTATATTATATAAATATATATTTGTTTATCTGTCTATTTATATATTTGTTTACATATTTTAATATAAAATACCAAAAGATAGTTGAAAAATTAAATAATTTTCGATCTGTTGAGATATAACCCCTTCCCTGTTTTTCCCGAGCTGAACTCGGGCAGGCGAAATGTACCATCCTAGCTCATCTCGAGTGTAGCTAGGGCACTGTGAAATTTTACACTGTGCAGTCAGTATTTCCCGAATTATTTCACATGTGCTTTTTATGGTTTCGAATACTTTTGTTTACTTTTCTGGTTACTTGTTTATTTGCTGTTCAAAGAGAGACAGTACAGGTAAGAAGGTAAGGAGAGAAACAAGGTTCTATTGTATAGATTGAGATGTTGGACTGTGCAGTACTGTGCTTTTGATTGAAACATTCACGATAAAGTTTTGATTAATAATTACGTAATCATTTATGTAAATACAAAGGATATAAATAAAATTTAATTCAAGATAAAAGCTAGGTATTCTAAGCTTTATATTCATAGTTAGTGGGAATTGACTCCAAAGTCGAATGATTTCTGCTGTACAAAAAGCCAACTATACAGGAAAATTATTCATTTATTTAAATTGATTTTTTTACATTAATTTTTAGGACATTTAGTATGTAAATATTGATATTATGTATAAAAATTATGTATGTATGAATATAAGCATAAAAAATTGACATTTTTTGATCCATAATCCTGAAATAAAATTAACCTGGAAGGGGTTAACTGAATAACTAATTTCAGACTTAAAACGCCGGCTCCCGGTACAATTCCTCTGCGAAATGTATCCGCACACGATCCGCACTTTCATCATCTGCAAACAGATCTATGTTTTCAGCTATAAAGCAGCAAAATACTTAAACCCCTATTTCATTTTATCCACTTTACCAGCATTAGTAAATCCTATTAGTAAAAATTTGAAACTTTCTAACCAAAACGAGTTCAAAGTAGTCTAAAGCTTGCTTAAGTTTTGGAACACATATTTATCCTAACGTTAGAATGTAAGATGATAACACAAATGGGAATTTAACAAATCGCTGTTTAGATGATGGGCACATATAATGTATACATATAGAATATTAACATCTATTCAAATAATATTTGTACACATATGAATAGAATATATGTAAAGACTGTTATACAAGTATATACGGATATTTAGGAGGTTATAGCATCTTTGAAACTAAAATATTTTCACATTTTAATAGACGAACTCCGGTACCAAAAGCCAGCACCCTAACCAATCGACAATCGTTTAAATTTGATTTATAATATTTAGTTTTATATTTAATTCCAAGTAATACTGAATTGAAACTAATATCTTAAATATAGCCAATTATTAACTACCTTTCAGCATTTGGCTCCAATTTCCTTTTTAATGTGAAAAGTAGGATCGGATAAAGAGTTTATTTTACTGAAAAATGCTTTCTATTGATTTTACTATGGTTATGAACAGGAAACCTTAATACACTTATTTTAGATTTTTAATCCCTTGCCTATGACACCCGAACTCAGTTCTGGCAAAGCAAATGTGGCAAATTTCAAATGCCCGACCAGAGTTCGTGCAAGAGAAAAAACGATATTTCAATTCAGAGAACCCTAAAATCGGTTCGTCCAATATATAATATTTAATTTGCCATTTTCCCAGTAGATAGAGATACTTTCCAATGAATAGTTTGGCAGTTTCGCACTATTTTTTGCAATTTCTTGGATACTATAAAGGATTTCTGAAATTCAAAGAAATATGAGAGACATAGAATTCATGATACTTGATACTGTAACGTATCCGGTCCCTGTTTTAGGTGACATAAAGAAGAATCAGGTATATCGTGATTAATGAATTTATTTAAATCTCTGCTACATACATCATTTCACAAATACACAAAAAAATATATATCCGATCACAGGTAGATGATTAGATACATGTAGGCCTGAGTAGAGACGTGCATTAACTAAGATCAGACTCTGCAGAAATATTGGTGGTTCGACTGAAGAAACAATTCGGTAGCTCTCGCGAAAGTTCACTGAAGTAATGGTAGGATATCAAAGCACAGTTAGAGTTCAGAAGGAAAATGTGCAAACAATCCTGAAGAGGATTATATTAGAAAAAGTGACTTCATGGTAATAAAGAAAATCCCCAATTCTTATGTTCAAATAATAATTGGTTTGGGAATTATACGGCTTTAAAGTTGCCAGATTTGTCTAAAAAATACACTATCGGCATACCTTTAAATTACACTTGCTACTCACCTAATTAAGCTATAGATATGTGCAAGGTGTTATTTTAAACCTTTTTTTAATGGACTTTCATATGATATACAACACATGATGACTTGAAATTTTTTTAAAAATTAAAATTTCTCAAAAAGAAAAGTTTTTAAATTTTTGAAAAAAATCTCAAAATTTGCTCATATTATTGTTAATTAATCCTCACAGTTTCATGTTGGGATCACAATAGTATCACAAGCTTCAAAAGTTTTTTGTTTGATATATTTAGTATTGGAATAACGAAAATGAGAACATGCATTCATTACTTTTAATCTAACTCAGCTGTATAGGATGGCATTAATGTTTACACACTACCTTATCGACATATACTCTAGTAAATAGTACATTTAACATTTGTGAAGATTTTAGAATGAAGAAAAATTATTAAAGTGAATTACTTTCGATGGATGGTGCTACTTATTTAGTTGAAACTGGTAGAAAGCTTTATGTGTTTTGAGAATTTCTACTTCAGAAAGAATATACATTGGTCCTGTTAAACGATCCACCTTACACATAACATCTGAAATTGGAATCTATAGTACATCTGGCTTATATAGATATAAAAAAACATGGTGATGTCCAGATGAGTGAAGGAATGCCACTTCTACCCCTTCAGAGTTTTTCTCTTCTTTGTCTTAACATAAATGTAAGCCACCAGTTTCAATTATAAACAGCAGTAATACAGCCATTTATATAAGAAAATAGAAGCTTTTATTGTGATGCTATCGTAGTTTTCATCAGTAAATCTTCTGAAAAGGAAAATGTCTTTAGAAAGACTTTTGTTTTTGATTCTGTGGGCATAAAAGCATGATATTTCTGAGTCCCAGGAATTGCAAAAGCATTTTTAAATTAGTTATCTAGAAATATAGCTGTAGAAATGTGTTGAAAAAGTAAATTGTATTCCTGTCATGTTTTCCTGTGCCTAGTTAAGAAGTTGTCGTGGTGTAAGTATTTGATTTTTATATGGTCGTTGTAGTCTTGCTCGAGCCGCTAACCTATTGAGTGTACCTCCTACCCCATCACAAAGTCCTTTACCATGAGCAGTTGCCCAAAAATGCCATTCTCCTCAATGCCAAAATCTTCCTTATGTAAGGATAAATTGGCAAAGTTTTTTTTATTTATATATTGTTCAGATGACCCATCTGAGAAATAAAATATTTTCCTTTCACTTTTTTTCTAAATTCTGTCTTAAAAAAGCAATAAGCTTCTTTTGAAAACAGTAACCTGCTACTGTATTGGGCTCCAAACAGTCTTAAATTACAATGTATGTAAAGTGGTCAATTCCAAACTTCCCTTTCTAATATACAACAAATGGGTGAGTTGTAGATTGAACATTAGTCCAGTGGCAGCTATGGGCCTCATCCTGTATAACAAATAAGTAATTTTCAGCAAAATCAAGAACTACAAACTCTGGATCTTTTAAATTTCCTTTTATATTGTTTAAAAATGAATTTTGTTGTTTCACCACAAAGTAATGATAAACTAATACAGACATTTTCTCACAAAATAAGTCAATTAATTCTGATGCTGACTTTTATATGGTTTCTAAAGAGCTCCTATCAACAGAAATCCACTGATTGAAAATGACCTTTTCCACCATATTTTCATCGAATGTTTCATCAAGTATGGTTTTTAATTATGTAGTCCCAGAACATGATGTACACTCTCCCATGTGGCAGCTGACTGATGCTGGATTACAAATCATCATAGCAAGGCAGTCTTTGTATGTGTTAATTTTTCCATGTGTTAATGGAAGTTAATTTTGTCTTGTATAGCTTGTGATCCCATTATAATCCCACTGTACTATGTCACAATGTATGAAGCCAGATGTACTATGAATTCCAATTTCAGATGTTATGTGTAAGGTGAATCCTTTAACTCTAACAGGACCAATGTATATTCTTTCTGAAGTAGAAATTCTCAAAACACATAAAGCTTTCTACCAGTTTCAACTAAATAAGTAGCACCATCCATCAAAAGTAATGCACTTTAATGATTTTTCTTCATTCTAAAATCTGCACAAATGTTAAATGTACTATTTACTAGAGTATATGTCGATAAGGTAGTGTGTAAACATTAATGCCATCCTATACAGCTGAGTTAGATTAAAAGTAATGAATGCATGTTCTCATTTTCGTTATTGCAATAATAAATATATCAAACAAAACACTTTTGTAGCTTGTGATCCCATTATGATCCCAACATGAAACTTTGAGGATTAATTAACAATAATATGAGCAATTTTTGAGATTTTTTTCAAACTTTTAAAAACTTGGCTTTTTGAGAAATTTAAATTTTAAATTTTAATTTTAATTTTAATTTTTAAAAAAAAATTTCCAGTCATCATGTGTTGTATATCATATGAAAGCCCATTAAAAAAGGTTTAAAATAACACCTTGCACATATCTCTAGCTTAATTAGGTGAGTAGCAAGTGTAATTTAAAGGTATGCAGATAATGTATTTTTTAGACAAATCTGACAAATTTAAAGCCATATAACTCCCAAACCAATTATAATTTGAACATAAGATTTGGGGATTTTCTTTATTACCATGAAGTCACTTACTATACCAAATTTAATCAAAATTGGACGGGGTCAGGTAGAATTTGTTATAAAATTGTGTTGCTTTCACATGGAATAACCCAATATCAATTTAATAACTTCTGTTCATAAATTAGGGGTTTGCACGGTAATTCTGATTTTACCCTCCATATGAGCTAAAGACTTAATTCAGCCTCTGTCTGTACTTCTTTAGCCAATAGCAAACACACTCTCTTTAAACACCGGTATTTTTATTTTTAATCACATGGTCAAATGTGTTTAAGGAATATTCGTCGTCATTTTACCTGAGAAATCCCTACTTAAAGCGATGTATGCGTACGATGTTCAAAATTTTCTGGCTTGTTATATGGATAACCTGTATCTCACCAGAAATAAAATATGTTGTGTTTTTGGATGAATCTCGCCCATATTTTATATATAACATTGTTTTATTGGTTTATAATATTTATCCAGAAAATTATGTCATTTCATTTATTTTGCTTCAATTTGAGCAAAAATAACTAATTCAATAACATTTCCCATATATGTGAAAATATTGAAAATAGTAGTTATTTCTTTTAAAATTTGTTTTGAAACATTATCTGTTTCTAATATTTTGATGATGAAAACGATCAAAATTTAAACAAAACAAAATCTATCTGAAATATATTCCGTAAGCAAGGGCTTAGTTGGTTAAAAATATTTTCATGGCACAACAGTTTCTCAAAGTATCTTGAAATGTAATACTATAACCTATGGAGACCCCTGCTATGGCTCGACGATTCTTAATGTATCCGCAGGGATCACATCCTATATAAAACCATGCTCAGAAGGGATACACACGGTGCAGTTAAAAAAACAAATAGATCTAGACACAGGCATTTATTTAAAATAGTATAACGAATGACATAGAGATCTGGATATCAAACTGAACTAAGTTACAGAAGTTTAAAATACTGAAAGTACATACAAGTTACATAAACAAACATCAGCAACCGCGCCATCTGCTACTGTCACACTGACGCTTATACAGGCAGACAACATATACAGACATTTGCATATTTACAAACATGCTGTGTTGCCACAAATAAAAATACGATAACTATAAAAACTTTACTCATAACAAATATCAATACAGATCAATGAATTCATGCTACAATAATATGTGAAGATGCATTACAATATTTATAATATATACAAGACACTATTTACAAAGACTGAACATTACGTCAACGGCCTTAATCAGAAATGATGCGTATGACGTCAATATTCGGCGAATCAAAACGAGGCAACGACTTTAGCTGTTATTGCGTAATCACCACAAAACTTTAAAATAACATCTTGAAACGAAATTCCCCAGTTTGATTATAATACAGGGCTACTGCAAAAATTCTTTCATTTTCAAAACGTAATATATTAAAATGTATTATACAAGTATAAGTGTTATATAAAAATAATTAAATTATTGTACACAGCATTAATACGTTCCAAGCTTGCCCGTTGCGTGTCGCATCATTCCAATTTTCCGTCAGCCTGATGTTGTTGAAACATATTTTAAAATAATGCAATTTTTTGTATAATATTTTCACATATGTATATACAGGGTGTTTCAAAAATGACCGGTGTTTGAAAAATCAACAAATACTAAACGGACAGTGATAGGAATACACAGTGTATTGCAATATGCTTGGGATAATAGTAAATTTTCAGGCAAACTTTCAAAATTAGTTATAATATTCCAAGACAGATGGCACTGCAGTCTGGAAAAAATTTAAACTAAGATATTATTCTGTGGGAACTCTTAAAAGACCAGGTGTACCGCCACTATCCAGAAACAATTGTTTGAATGGAACAGTACATCTCTTCTGCATGTGAAGCCATCCCGCCTTAGACGTTTACACGGGTGTCTGATAATTTCGTTCTGAGAATAAGCCATATTATTGATGTGCATTTTGGACATCTGGAAAATATCATAGCTTAGAATTTTCCAGTCTGTAGCGCCATCTGTTGTGGTACATAGTAACTAATTTCGAAAGTTTTTTTGCCTAAAAATTTACTCTTTTCCCAAGGATATTGCAATAAACCGTGTATTTCTATCACTGTCCGTTTAATTTTTATTGATTTTTCAAATATACCGGTCATTTTTTAAACACCTTTTTTGCATTTGGCTATATTATCGTCCTTTATTACAGTATAAAGTTTTCATATTAAGATTTTTACCTAAGAAGCATTTTTGAATTTAATTTAAGGGGAAACTCAATTACGCTGCGATATGATGTGTTATAGAAAATGCAAATATCACAGCAACTTATCTCAAATGTAATACCTCGTGTGAAGATATTCAAATTAAAATTGTTAAAAGTCAGAATCTTCTAAACATAACATTGCAAATTTTAAATTAAAAGGGAAATATAATCCTTACTTATGTACAATGAATCAGATACCTTTGTACATCCTTTTAGTCTGGTTCCCTTTATTTACTTGAATAAATGTAATATGAAGTTAATATTTATATATAAGATTATACCGGAATTTGTTAAGGCTGAGAAAAAAATATAGAAGTTGTTTAAATTAGTGTGGTTTAAGGAGACATAGTAACTTCGGTTCTGAAAATTCTTATATAAAAACTTATTTTTGATTACTTTTAAAATAAATTATCTGCTCTTGTTAGAGTAAATTTTTTACTGTGTTATTAATACGGTTCTAATTTTATAAAAAATTATTTAGTTTTGATATACACAGCAATATGTATGAGAGCAAAATTTTAATTCCTATCGATACGATTATTGATTTATTACCTTCCCAATGCATGATTTGTATATTAGAGTACATACTATTATTATACAGTAGACTCTGCTTAATGTGATAGCGGTTATTGTTATCAATCGCTTATTGTTATCGAAATCACTTGGTCCCGATTTTCTCTATTCATTTGTATGTTAAAATTACCGCTTTATGTGTTCGTTAAATGGGTTAATGTTATCAGTTTTCGAATGTCATTTTAGCTGGCAAAAGGAATATTCACTATGTATTCAGAAGGAACCTATTATTTTCTTTCCTATCGTTCTTGTTTTAATTTCCGAGAAATCTCCCTCTTCCACTTAGGGAAATGGGAAATGATCAAAGGAGTGGAGATTACACTTTCCTGGAATTTTTCAGAAATACGCACACCCTGCTGGTGGTCAATGGTTGTCAGATAAGCAGAAGGCAACACATTCTTATCGGAACCGAGAACGAGTGTATTCACATTTTATGCCTTGCTCGCTTATAGCCAGCTTACCGGTATGAAAGCCAGAAAGCGAAATGATTTAACATTAAAACAAAAGATCGAAATTTTAAACTGTTATGACAGGTTAACATAAATGAGTCAGCGCAATGCTGCAGCCCAGTTAAACATTTCTCAGCCGCGGAATTGCATTGAAAGTGTTGAAACGTGGAGCACAACACCACTCCAATGACTTTAAAAAACATTATGACAACGAACAATTTATCAATGATCTTCTTAGAAAAAATTATAGACATCAACAATTGATCAAGTTTTTTAATTATGTATATAATTCTTATGTTTTTAAGGATAATATACAGTACATAAATATAAAGTGAGTTTTTTGTACATTTTATTTTGAAATTTAGTTTGTGAATTGAAGGAGGGTGGTAAATTTATCTATTTTTGAATATCGTTTATTGTTAACAATCGGTTATTGCTATCAAAATCACGGTGTCCATTGTATATTATAGCAGCCGCGGTAGCTCAGTCGGCAAAGGCAACGATCTCGTAACTGAAAAATTCCGGATTCGGAACCGGAGCCCACCTAAGATTAGCCGTGTTCGTTAAAGGTGATTGGGGCACATAAAATAGGTTTGTGGTCACAATGTCCTCCAAGTTCTCAATAAATACCTCTAGGGATGGCAGACCTAATCTATGGGTCTTCTGCTTGGTCCCTGCTTCAAAATTACGAGGACCCCTTGAGCGAAGTTGTTCTTTTACCTTAATGGTTCTCATTAAAACTAAAGGCGCACCCCTTGGCCTTAATACGAAAGTCAGCAGGCTCAATCTTGCTTGGTTTACCCAAGTGGAATGTGAATCAACAACAATTATTTATTATGCCTAATAATGTTTTAGAAAGATATGATAAAGTATATGTTAGTTTTATAAGGGTCCCCCCGATAAATATGGTAATGCTTATATTGTATATTAATTTCAGCAATGGTATTGCTGAAAATTAATATACAATATAAGAATTAATAGATAGGGGACTTGTAGGTTGAGCCTAGGTGTCTCAGAGATTCGCTAGAAGATGGGTGTTCTTGGCGACGAAATTCCTGGGTTCTTTGTGGAACTAGTTTTTAACGACAATTTGGATGGAAAAGTTTTTTAAAGGGCCAAGAAGCATGGAAGAGTTTTGAAATGTAGGGGGATGTTGTAAAGTCTCCCACCGAAATTGCTTTAGCAGTGTTGCAACAGCCACATGAGGACAATCATAAACATACAAGATCTGTTCTGCACTTGTGTCGTGGCCACTGTGACATACAATACATATTTAGCAAGTGGCAATCAATTCCTCCAGTTCTCAAATTTCCTGTTGTTAACACATTGTATGCAGGACACGTACTAGTACGCTTTCTCACGATTGATACTTGAGCGCGTGTCACGTACTAGTACAGGTTAGTGTAACAACAGGGTTTATTTGTGAGTAAAATGATAAAGGTATATACAGTAAAACGAAGTCAAGTGTTCTTATCTACTATATAGATTTTGGTATAATTTAGACAAATAAAAACTAGTGTTTACATCAGTCGACGTGGAACCACAGGACAGGGAAAAATTAAAACTGTATACTATTATTTCTATTTGATTTTTCATATTTGCGATACTATAATAAATTTATCCACTAAAAATATACTTTTTGTTTACAAAAATCTTACGGTTGTTATTTATATATTTCTATTTGTATATTTGTTTATATATTTCAATATAAAATACAAAAAGTTGGTTAAAAATTAAATAATTTTCGATCTATTGAGATTAAACTGAATAACTAAATTTATGTGCAAAACGCCCGCTCTCGGTACAAATCCGCTGCGAAATGTACCCGCACACAGCTTGTTAAAAACTACGTTGACAGGAGGCATCCATGATACGAGAAATAACATCGTTGAATGTGGTTATACAATACAACACAGTTGTTATCAAAGTTTTTGACCCAAGGAACCTTTTCTTAGCACATACATAGCAACGAAACCGAATAAATATATAGGGAAACTAAAAGCTTATTATTATCGAAGATGAGACATAAACATAAAAACTAAGTAATATAAAGCAGTATAAAAGTGCAGATGATACTTACAAAAGCTAAAGTAAAAGTAAGATTTTTAATGAAATAATAGAAGTAAAATGATACATTAAAAAAGATTTAAAGAATTTCTTTGAAATGTCGATAGTGTTTACAACAGGGTTGTATTGGTTTTAACCATGAGGGTTTAAATCAATGGTTTTAAACGGTTTTAACCGTCCAGGTCAATATCAATTTTGATCAGTTTTGACCACTGAAATTCAGTTTTCAATATATTTAATAGTAATCGAACATAGATTACTATCATATGATAAAGGCAAGTTACATTTGTTAAAAATGTCATATAAATAACACCAGCAAAAAACAAATATAACAATAACACCAAGATAAAAAAATTACTTATTTTTTTATACAAGATGTTTTATATGTAATTTATGTTGAATTCAAAAAACAGATGAAATTAAAAACATAAAACTTCATAACATAAAAAACATCAGGGTTTAAATTAATGGTTTTAACCGTCCTGGTCAATATCAATTTTGATCAGTTTTGACCACTGAAATTCAGTTTTCAATATATTTAATAGTAATCGAACATAGATTACTATCATATGATAAAGGCAAGTTACATTTGTTAAAAATGTCATAATATAAATAACACCATCAAAAACAAATATAACATAACACCAAGATACAAAAAAAAATCTTTTACTAATTTTTTATACAAGATGTTTTATATGTAATTTATGTTGAATTCAAAAAACAGATGAAATTAAAAACATAAAACTTCATAACATAAAAAACATCAGGGTTTAAATTAATGGTTTTAACCGTCCTGGTCAATATCAATTTTCACCAGTTTTGACCAGTGAAATTCACTTTTCAATATATTTAATACTAATCGAACATAGTTTAATAGCATATGATAAAGGCAAGTTACATTTGTTTAAAATATCATAATATAAAAAACACCATCAAAAAACAAATGCAACATAACACCAAGATACAAAAAAATGTTTTACTTAATTTTTATACAAGCTGTTTATATGTAATTTATGTTGAATTCAAAAAACAGATGAAATTAAAAACATAAAACTTCATAACATAAAAAACATCAGGGTTTAAATTAATGGTTTTAACCGTCCTGGTCAATATCAATTTTGACCAGTTTTGACCACTGAAATTCACTTTTCAATATATTTAATACTAATCGAACATAGTTTACCAGTTTAGGATAAAGGAAAGTTATATTTGTTAAAAATGTCATAATATAAATAACACCAGCAAAAAACAAATATAACATAACACCAAGATACAAAAAAAATTGTTTTACTTATTTTTTATACATGTCTTATATGTAATTTATGTTGAATTAAAAAAAGAGATAAAATTAAAAACAAAACTATGGTATGGTTACATTTATAACAAAACTATGGTGACTGCAGTCAAAAGTATTATAAATTAATAGCAATTTTAACTGTAAAATGTCATGTTATTTGTTTTAGTTTTAAAATTTATGCTTTTAACTACAACTTATGTTTTTAACTTCAACTCATGTTTTATGTTTTTAACTGTAACTCATGTTTTATGTTTTTACTGCAAGTAGATTACAATTTTACAATTGCATGTGCATGGTTCATTTTTAACATTCAAACATTCTTATTATACTGTATAAGCATGGTAAATCTCATGAACTTGTTAGTGTAATTTTTGGTAGTGTTAGAGTATTTTGTTTAACTGCACTACTATTTTTATTGCTTATTAGAAGTCACTTCTAAGTACAGAAGATATTATACATTAACATTAAGACCATTTCAAACTATTTTTAACAATTCTGACCACTTCTGCCCATTTTTGATCACTTTTGACCAGTTTTGGACGGTTAAAACTACTTTTATCCAGTGTCCTGGTCAAAATCAGTTTTGACCGGTCAAAATTACAACCTTGCTGCAAAGTGTAAAATAAAGAAAGGACACACCAGGTATTTGTTTCGTTAAAAATATGTGGAATCCAAGTGTGG
Source organism: Pardosa pseudoannulata (assembly GCA_032207245.1). NCBI lineage: Eukaryota > Metazoa > Arthropoda > Arachnida > Araneae > Lycosidae > Pardosa > Pardosa pseudoannulata. The sequence continues at coordinate 112,172,498 of CM063509.1, forward strand.
AATATTTCCAGTGCATGACTTACAATTGCTGATTTAATAAGAATCGAATATTATTTCGCCTTTATGTAACATTTCAAAATTCAGTGCATTTTTTAAAGAGACAGAACATTTGAATTTTGGAAAAATACCGATAAATATGATCTGGTTCTAAATACTATATTTCTATTAAAATGAAATTAGGCACTTTGTATCCTATATTTATCTTAATAATATACTTTAATTTATAATATAGAGAAAAGAAATCATGCACATGAAAATAATATTAAAATTACAAGTTTTAAATATGATACAACTAATAAAAAATATATATATATAAACACGCTTATCAAAATTAAATAATATGCTTATTTTTATATTTCTTATTATAGAAATTTCTCGAAGGATTCCTGGAGGGTCGTTGTTTAAACTTAAAATTCCACAACACTTTGAGGAACTCTGATAAATTATATCTATCGTAATCTGACGAGATGGTACGCGTTCACAGCACTCAAGCCCCCTATAAACGTTTCTATCTACAGGATGGCGCAATCATTATAGTTTCATTTTCATTTGAGCGACCTTATAGAATTATACACCAGTTTGAAAAACAGAAAATTCCCAAATGAAAAGTGCTTATAAAAGTGTTTATAAAAGTTAAATATGTAGTTTAGCAGCATTTTCTATCATAATACTTAAAAATAAATATATTTCACTATAATATTTGAATCTCTAGCTTATCTTATACTCCAGTTTGAAAAAACTGTAAATTCCCAAATGAAAATTGCTTGTAAAAAGTGTTTCTAAAAGCTAAGTATGTAGTTTAGCAGCATTTTCTGTCATAATACCTAAAAATAAATATATTTTACTATAATATTTGAATCTCTAGCTTATCTTATATTCTAGTCTTATCTTATATTCCAGTTTGAAAAAAGCTGAAAATTCCCAAATGAAAATGCTTATAAAAAGTGTTTATAAAAGTTAAATATGTAGTTTAGCAGCATTTTCTATCATAATACCTAAAAATAAATATATTTTACTATAATATTTGAATCTCTAGCTTATCTTATACTCCAGTTTGAAAACACTGAAAATTCCCAAATGAAAATTGCTTATAAAAAGTTTATAAAACCTTAATATGTAGTTTAGAAGCGTTTTCTATCATAATACCCAAAAATAAATATATTTTACTATAATATTTGAATCTCTAGCTTATCTTATACTCCAGTTTGAAAACACTGAAAATTCCCAAATGAAAATTGCTTATAAAAAGTGTTTATAAAAGTTAAATATGTAGTTTAGCAGCATTTTCTATCATAATACCTAAAAATAAATATGTTTTACTGAATCTCTAGCTTGTCTTATACTCCAGTCTTATCTTACACTCCAATTTGGAAAAAACTGAAAATTTCCAAATGGAAAATGTTTATAAAAAGTGTTTATAAAAGTTAAATATGTAGTTTAGCAGCATTTTCTATCATAATACCTAAAAATAAATATATTTTACTATAATATTTGAATCTCTAGCTTATCTTATACTCCAGTCTTATCTTATACTCCAGTTTGAAAACACTGAAAATTCCCAAAAAAAATTGCATATAAAAAGTGTTTATAAAACCTTAATATGTAATTTAGAAGCGTTTTCTATCATAATACCCAAAAATAAATATATTTTACTATAATATTTGAATCTCTAGCTTATCTTATACTCCAGTCTTATCTTATACTCCAATTGAAAATAACTCAAAATTTCCAAATAAAAAGTGCTTATAAAAAGTTCTTATAAAAGTTAAATATGTAGTTTAGCAGCATTTTCTATCATAATACCTAAAAATAAATATATTTTACTATAATATTTGAATCTCTAGCTTATCTTATACTCCAGTTTGAAAAAACTGAATATTCCCAAATGAAAAGTACTTATAAAAAGTGTTTATAAAAAAGTTAAAAAAGTCGTTTAGCAGCA
>CM063509.1:112179439-112201939 GCA_032207245.1 Pardosa pseudoannulata
CCAAGGAGAACGCCAAGTGACGCTCTTGGTATGCGTGATTGAAAATACAGAGCGGCTTATGTGATAAAAAAAGTGACTTTTCGTCTCAGAAATGTGATAATTGGGAGCTTGGCAGGGAAGATACAAACAGGGTATTTTTGTTAAAGGCAGGCTTCATAGAATTAAAGTAAACTAAATGGAACGTTACGACACATCCCATAAAATTTAAAATACAAGAACGGGGACTCGAAGCTGAAGCAGAGAACTCTCGGATTGTTCCCATTCCTATTCAAAGCGGGGAGCGAAAAAGAGCGGACATCCACGGAGGATATGAATTTTTGTTTTCACCTCAACGTCTAAAAGGAAGGAGGTAAAATTTAAAAGGACCAATATGGAATATTTCTACATCATAGCTGACTCGACAGGGTAGCGTTATCATAAAAGTATTTTGAGAAATCCAACAGTTGTGAGTGAATTAGTTCGTAGCCTTTTTATCGGCGGGAATCTTATCTACAGTCCTGTAAATAAAGACGTGAGGGTAAGCTTTAGTGCTTTCCCCTTTTGAGCAAGAGAAAATGTATCACTCCTGAAATAAGAACGTAAAACATGCGATTGATGATCGATGTTTGATGATGATGATTGAAATTTAACAGTTCTGACTGAATTAGTTTTAAACATTTTTGCGGCCGGAATTTTGTCTACAGTCATATAAATAAAGATGTGAGGGTGCTGTCCCCTTTTGAGCAAAAGAAATGTATCACTCCTTAAATAAGAACTTAAAACATGAAATTTATAAAGATGTTTCTGATGACAGCTGAAATAAAGAACAGTGGAGAGAGGAAGTACCTGGTATATATTTCACCCATATCCGTCTTATTGGAAATTTCATGTTCTGGTTGAAATATCAACCACCGGTCCCGAAAAGGCTAAGAATGATTCTAAACAGTTTTGGTTTGGATATTTTACCACTTGGAAAGAAACAATTGTCCTCTTTTACATAAAATTCATACCCACATGTGAGTTCTAAAGAAGTATAGGTCATTACATGCAAGTATGGTAAAAGAAAAAAAATGCTTTTTATGCTGAGAAAATCCTTCGATGTCATTTTTCCCTACATAAATATAGCCTTTATTCGTTCTATGCTCATAATTCTCATGGAAGGAGTAAGTGTAAGATTTTTTTTGAATTGTTAACCCCATGCCTGTGGAATATATTTGAGAAAAAAAGTGCCACATAAGGGGAAAAAAATTTTTTTTTAATTTTTTTCGTTATTATCCTCAAAATGTCAGAATAAGATTATTTTTTTAATTAAACGAAAGAACTTCTATTTTCAGTATTTTCACATATATGGGAATGTTAATGGATTACATTAATGTTTGTTCAAATGACAGCAAAATAAATCAAACGACATAATTTTCTGAATAACTATTATAAACTAATGCAACAATATTATCTATATCAACTGTCATGCATTCTATGTCCCTCAGATCCCTTTGAATTTCCCAAATCTTTAACAGTAACCGAGAAATAGCGACAAATGTAGCGAAACTGCAAAACTTTTCACGGAGAGTATCGCTATTTATTGGTAAAATGGCAAATTAAATATTATGCATTGGATGAATCGATTTTGGGTTCCATTTAATTGAAATACCGTTTTTTTTCTTGCTCGCACTCATGTCGGGCATTCCAAAATTGGAGTATTTGCGTTGTCTGAACTGAGTTCGGGCGTCACTGGCAAGGGGTTAATATTTTATTTTTTTCTTACATCTATATAAAGCAACCATTGATTATGCTATACTCACGACCCCTTATTTTTAACACGTTTCTAAGTATGTACCTGTATGCATGTAAGTGTGTAATTCGCATAGCTCAAAAATTATAAACCGTAGAAGATTTAAATTTTGTATTTACAACTGTTAGTTGAGCAACTCCCCTTCTGATTGCAATCTGTACTCTACATTACCAAAAATATTAATAAAATGTGCATAACCGCTGCCGATTATAATGCAAAACCCATTAGCTGTAAAATGGCATTTATGATGTTGAAACTTTTTTAAGTCTGTTACATCTAGTTCTGCGATTTTGTTTTCGATAGAAATCTGCAAAATTCATTACAAAAACTCTCAATGTAACTTACCTAAAATACTAATGATTTACAAATGAAAACAGAAAGACATCAACATCTTCCCATGCAGTTGAAACAATTCTTTTTAACCGTTTGAGTGCTGAAGTGTTTTCTTATATGCTAATAGTGAGGAATGAAATGCGTAGTATTTTTTCAGAACAATAGAAAGGGTTATAATTAAGACTAATTATTATGTAACAAGTAATTTTTACCAACAAAAATATTCTTTATTCTCACTTAGTATAAGAATGTTTTGCTGCACAAATTCCATGAATTCCTTTTTTACATATAACGCAAATTAAGTTGGATCGTCTAATTCTATTACCATTTTTTTACTGCATACATCACATTGTCACAAGTTTCGCCCAGGCAATTTTTCCAAAGAAAACTTTGTACTTATTGGTAGTCTTCCCGTGGCATTTTTGCTTGCTAACTATTCCTTCTCTATAGCAACAATAATGATCAGTATTACACTTGTCGAGAAAGTGAAAACAGTCTCTAATTTCTATACAACAAAGAAAAGTTTTTTTTCTGCTACAAATAAATAAATAAATAAAGCATGCTCATTTTGTCTACCGTACTACAATCCACGTCTCTACTGCATTACTACTTACCACTGTATTTTATTTTAATTCTTATATTATAAAAATCCCAATTGAGTAAAATGAATACAAATTGCGATTGATATGAGTTCAACTGCTCTCAATAGATGCAAAAATTATACTAACCAACAACAGTCTAACGGTTAAGTAGTCAGAACAGTGCTTTTTAAAACGATTTCAAATGAAGAGCTAAAACGAAAAATATAATTATTTGCTGTCTATTATTTTCAGAAAATTATTTTGGAGGTTAAATGTTTTATTACTCCCTAGTAGAGTAAAGAAAGAATTGTTATCTTAAAATTATCTATTCATACCGAAACATCTACATAACGAAAAATATTTCAAAGAAAGGGATATTAACGTGCTTGATCGCTGACAGATGAGGATACATCAGTTCTGTTGAAAATCAGTGACCTTGAAAAACAAACTTCATTTCACTCTTTAAATGAATGTGATATATAAAATAAAGTTGTAAGAATTCTGCCAGAGTCAAGGAACATCAACGCTTTCACCAAGTAACAAAATTCTTTATTCGACACGAACGATTATAGTCAGTCTAACTGCTGGCCTCTTGAGCAACAAAGTCTTTTTTATTTTACATTTGTGCATCATCATTTCATTTCACTTGAAAAATCGTTTCATTCTCAACACCTCCCCCCCAAAACTAAAAAAAGCACATAAATTCCCAATTCCCTTAAATAACTTCAGTACAAGCTACTCCATTACACGTTAACAGATTCTTACATCAGGATTCAATAATTTCAATCTGAAAAATACAATTCGATAGTTAAAGGTAATCAAATTAAAGTGACAATCAAAAAATGAAACACAACATGCAAATGCTCTAGATGCTATTGATAGCTCTTGTACCTTATCTTTCAATTAAAAAAAATTAAATATGTATAATACATTAGAACTAGAAAGAAGTCAAGTATCAAAGAAGTCTGCAAATGACTTTTAAATTTATCTAATGTAAACATTTTATGTCAAATCAGATGAAAATAAATAGATCTGCTGAGGTGTTTTAAGGTATCCGTCTACGTTCAGAGAACTTTATTCTTTAAACGTAGAAACTAGTTCATGTTTTTACATTTTTAGATTTATTTTTTATATTACCATAGAGAATTGCACTTAAACAATTTATTTCTGGAGACGTTTTTATAAAACTTCTAATAAATGAAGAAAATTAAGTAAAAAAATCGGGGCTTTTCAAAAGGTCTAATTTTTTAATAAATTAAATTATTTCAATATTTTTTGATGCAACACATTTATTTTACACTGGACTAGGGAATAACCTAAAATCTTTGCTTAATTTACATTTGGTAAAGAATTTTGGTCCTTCAAAATCATACACATTGAATTTTTAAAGAATTTTCATTACCTTTATATCTAACTATGAGTGTAACATCATTAAAAATTATCCAAATTTAAAGCTTTTAGGTCATTTACTAGTAAATACTATCAAAAGCATTCATAATAATTTTCAACAAAATATTTTAAGAACTTTTTGAGAAATCACATTTCAAGTTTCAACATTTTATTAAAAATACCGTTCTGAGAAAAACGCATTTGAAGTTTATGAAAGCAACTTTAACTATTAAAAAATTAAAATGCATGTTTAAAATTCCCCACACTTTCTTGCTTCAAAACTTTCTAATTGCCAAGTTGCTAATTATTAAAAATACTAGAAAAATGTTTAAACTAATCTTCATGAAAATTTAAAAAGTTTTGTCCAAAAAATGCTCTTTAAAAGGCTTTAAATTCACAACTTCCGGTTCCGAAGTCGTTACTTCCGTTTTGTTTTGACAGCTGTCACTGATATTTAAACAGCTGTAACTTTTCTTTAAAATGCCGTAGAGACAAAACAAAAACAGATTTAGAAGCCTAAAAGTTGAAATTTTACAATAGAGAAATTTAAAAAAAATTATGATTTTTGGCAATAAAATGACGTTTTTAACGTAGACGGATACCTTAAATCAAAATATTAAAACATACATATATATTTTTTTTATATCAGCAGGAGTTTTTATGAAATCCTTAGTTTTAAAATTAAATTAAAATTAACACAAATAAAGGATGTAAGTCAGTAATTTGATAAACAATAGAGTATAAATTATATTTATTTTGCTAATAAATGTTAATATTTGTTTGGTCTAAAAACCATTTCATTAGCTGCATTTAATTGAATTACATAAGAGGATAAAAATACCTTCTTTTAAATCTTCAAAAATTAATCAATACGAAATTATGTTAAATGTTTAATTTTTTTTACCTTGCAGTCCTCCTTATTGTTTACAAGTTTAAAACCACTGCCTCTGGCAATTTTTAAGCAGGAAATTTCAACCTATATACAAAGGGGAGTGTCTAAGTAAGTTGCAGATATAGCCTTTAAGGCAAATTATACCTGGCAATAATTTTATATTCTCCAAAAAGACAATTTAATGTAAACTAATTAATGTTTGCTTTTTGGTTTTAGCTTTCGCATCCAATTTTATCTTACATCCGTTTCTTATTAAATTCAAAGAAAATTTTACACTTTAAAATATTTTTTTAAGCGCTTAAGTATCTATGAATGAACTCTCTTTGTGCATTCATAAAAATGAATGGGAACATTCCACTATGACTGTTCCCAAAAATATTGCAGAAATGTTTTATAAAAAACCATGGCATTATTGTACTTTTAATATTTACTTTTAATACATTAAATAATATTTGCCTTTTTCTTTTATTATCCTTCTATTTATTGTTCTGTTAAAAATTTATCATTTATGAAGTTTCATTTAAACATTTTTTTTCTTTAGTCGAGTATTTAAGTAGCAATCAATAAATACCTTTTAAATTTGTGTATTCATGCAAATAAAGGATAGAATACGCTGTCTTACATTAATACAGATCTTTAATGACATTTCGTGACTGTTATGCATAAATACTTGTTTTATATGAGAGTCAGATGAAAAGAAAAGTGTTAAAGCTGCAACAAAAATTTTGCACTATTTTAAGATTTATATTGCTATAGATCATAGCCGATCGCTGGCCGAATGATTAGGGTGCTGTCCTTCGGTACCAGTGTGCGGGGGTTAGAATTCCACTTTGGCGTGGATGTTCGCAGCCGTTCGGTATCGGCTTTAAGCAGTAGGTCCCAGTCTCGTTAGCCCTCCTGTTGCAAAAAAGTAGACTGTAGCACTCCAAACCAAACCAATCTATCGATCATATCAAAATTTTATTGAGCTTGACTACACTACAAATGGACTAAAAATAAAATTTAAAATGTCCAAATTCGATATCTAGGGTTGTAAATAATATTGTGATATAACATTGCAAAATTTTTACTAATATTTAAAATGTCATTTATTTTACCCAATTAACAAATTAATATTTCATAACTAATAATCACTTTTTTCAGTATACCTTGCTTGCAAAATTTAAGTAAGTGGACAATAAATGTTATTAAAAATACTTGTCTAAACATTTTACGTTATTTAAAGAAAAACTAAATACAGTTTTTCAGGTATTCTGAAAACAAATGATGTAATATATATTCCCATAAGTTTTGTATCAAAAAATGTTTTGAAAAATCCTTAGATTTAAAATAGAAGATATATCTTAAGGATGTAAGTTTTTCAGAGGAGAGTAAGTAGAAAAGAAAATATGTTAACTTACTAAGTTAACATATAATCTTATATTATTTATAAGTATTTTCTATATATTGATCATCTCTAGTTATTTTTTTCTTTATGTTTGATATGTGCAATAAAAATATATGTTCAAATTTCAAAATTCGATGCAATTTTATCTTTGATCTGTTTCATTTTAAATTCCAAACAAATTCCCCTTTAGAAGATTTGCATTTGTTAAGCGCATAAGTATCTGTAAAAGAATTTTTATATGCGTGTACATTCATACAAATATAGAGAATATAAACAGTTCATTATCACTGTGAATTCCACTTTTATAGATCTTTCTTACGATAGGCATGGTGTAGCTGTTTTATGCAAATACTTAATTAGCAGGAGAGACAGGTGAAGAGAAACATTTTTAACATTGCATTAAAAAGGTTGTAATATTTATAAGCATTACATGTGTATGTATCACCTTGATTTCTATTTCTATTTTTTGTTTAGTGACCGTAGAAAAAATATACACGCTAATTTCAAATTTCGGCATCCAAAATTAAAAATATTTAACAATCCGCTTATTCGCGGTTGTACAAACTTGTACGAATGATAAAATATGCTTTTAATTTTTCTGATTTACAATTAAAAATATTTCATAAAATCCTCTTTGCCAATTTGCGTTTTTTAGAAAAATAAACTATATTTTATAAAGAAATGCCTACGGAAAAATTTCACGTCAAATAAGTAACATATATTCAAGTATTCTGATATAGGCAAAACAAAAAATATTTTCTTTTACATCACCAAAATATACTTTCATCAAAATTTATTTGCAAAAAACTTCTATTTAATAAAGCTTTTTTCTTGTAACTTTAAAACTCAAAAACTTTAAAGCTATTTCTAGGAACTTTTAAGGCGGGAATTTTAACAACTGTGATAATCTAAGTACATCTTAATACAGTATATAAGGATTCAGTGAATTAAATGGACAGGACACCTGTGCGGTATGGACGAAGATAACAAGTAACAAAAAGATCTCGGCCAGAACATTTGGCACCCTAAAAAGAGGGAGGCTTAAACTTAGGTGGCTCGACTGCTTGGAATCAGACTTAAGAATTTTAAAAATTAATAACTGGATGTCCATGGACAGGGACAGAAAAGTTTGTAATTCGATTCTGAGGAAGTCAAGAGCCCATCCTGGGCTCTCTGGCCATTGCAGAAAAAGAAGAAGAATATAAGTAGAGTTAAGTGAAGCAAATGCATCAGATGAGATACATCAGATGAGAGATCCACCAATCATATTATTTATTAATATTAAATTATTTTTTAGCATTTTACAAGACTATTTTTTTTACCATTTTAGTTATTTCTGAGATATTCTAAAAATTACTAAGAGATTGATAGCACAACTGATTCAAGTCCTATTTATACAATTACATGAAAATTGTGCATAATTGACTTCTAAATCCAGTTTGTAATGAATGGGTTATTAGACGTGACAAAAGAATAAAAGTTTATTGATAGAATTGATTATTAGATACAGTAAATGAAAAAAAGTATTTCAACCCTTGAAATCTCAAAACCGGGAACAAAACCTGAGTCTAAACAATCTGATTAACCTGAGCAATTGTCTCCTAAATTACTGTGCATATGAATCTAGTTCCTACCATTTTGCACAAGTGGCCGTAGATTAAACGAGGTAGCAGGAAAATTTGAAAGTTTTAAGAAAAGTGTATTGAAAAATACTTCGAATTTAAATAGGAGATATATCTTAAGAAATAAGGTCATAATATGATAGATAACATAATATTCATTATCTTAATAATTGACTTCTAAATCCAGTTTGTAATGAATGGGTTATTAGACGTGACAAAAGAATAAAAGTTTATTGATAGAATTGATTATTAGATACAGAAAATGAAAAAAAGTATTTCAACCCTTGAAATTTCAAAACCGAGAACAAAACCTGAGTCTAAACAATCTGATCAACCTCAGATGTTTAACCTGAGTAATTGTCTCTAACATTACTGTGCATAAGCATCGAGTTCCTACTATTTTGCACAAGTGGCAGTAGATGTAAGAAGGTAGCAGGAGAATAAAATCCATTTGAGAGTTTCTTTTTTAGGATCTTCTGAAAGCAAATTATGTTATATATATTCCTATAAGATTTGTATCAAGAAAAATGTTTTGAAAAATTCTTAAAATTAAAATAGAATATATATCTTAAGGATGTAAGGGCATAATATGATAGACAACATAATATTTATTATTTTAATATTTGACTTCTAAATCCAGTTTGTAATGAATGAGTTATTATACGTGGTAAGTGAATTAAAGTTTTTTGATATAATTGATTATTAAAGGAGCAATGAAAAAAAGTATTTTAACACTTAAAATTTCAAAATGGGGAACAAAACCTGAGTCTAAATAATCTGATCAACCTAACCAATTGTCTCCTACATTACTGTGCATAAGAATCTATTTCTTTCCATTTTGAACAAGTGGCAGTAGATGTAACAAGGTCACAGGAAAATAAAGTTCATTTGAGAGTTATTTTTAAGATCTTCTGCACTAAAACAATCCTTGAAGGCAAGATAAATCCTCATTTAATAATCAGCAAGAATATTTTCATGCACACTAACTAATCTTTGCCTTAATCTGAGCGAATATCTCCTACATTATTGTGCATAAGCATCTAGTTCTTACCATTTTGCACAAGTGGCAGTAGATATAACAAGGTAACAGGAGCATAAAATCCATTTGAGGGTTATTTTAAAGATCTTCTGCATTAAAAAAAACCTTGAAGGCAAGATAAATTCTCATTTAATAATCAGCAAGAATATTTTCATGCACACTAACTAATCTTTGCCTTAATCTGAGCAACTGTCTCCTACATTACTGTACATAAGTATCTAGTTCTTACCATTTTGCACAAGTGGCAGTAGATATAACAAGGTAACAGGAGCATAAAATCCATTTGAGGGTTATTTTAAAGATCTTCTGCATTAAAAAAAACCTTGAAGGCAAGATAAATTCTCATTTAATAATCAGCAAGAATATTTTCATGCACACTAACTAATCTTTGCCTTAATCTGAGCAACTGTCTCCTACATTACTGTACATAAGTATCTAGTTCCTACCATTTTGCACAAGTGGCAGTAGATATAACAAGGTAACAGGAGCATAAAATCCATTTGAGAGTTATTTTAAAGATCTTCTGCATTAAAAAAACCTTGAAGGCAAGATAAATTCTCATTTAATAATCAGCAAGAATATTTTCATGCACACTAACTAATCTTTGCCTTAATCTGAGCAACTGTCTCCTACATTACTGTACATAAGTATCTAGTTCCTACCATTTTGCACAAGTGGCAGTAGATATAACAAGGTAACAGGAGCATAAAATCCATTTGAGAGTTATTTTAAAGATCTTCTGCATTAAAAAAAACCTTGAAGGCAAGATAAATCTTCATTTAATAATCAGCAAGAATATTTTCATGCACACTAACTAATCTTTGCCTTAATCTGAGCAACTGTCTCCTACATTACTGTACATAAGTATCTAGTTCCTACCATTTTGCACAAGTGGCAGTAGATATAACAAGGTAACAGGAGCATAAAATCCATTTGAGAGTTATTTTAAAGATCTTCTGCATTAAAAAAAACCTTGAAGGCAAGATAAATCTTCATTTAATAATCAGCAAGAATATTTTCATGCACACTAACTAATCTTTGCCTTAATCTGAGCAACTGTCTCCTACATTACTGTACATAAGTATCTAGTTCCTACCATTTTGCACAAGTGGCAGTAGATATAACAAGGTAACAGGAGCATAAAATCCATTTGAGAGTTATTTTAAAGATCTTCTGCATTAAAAAATCCTTGAAGGCAAGATAAATCTTCATTTAATAATCAGCAAGAATATTTTCATGCACACTTTCTAATCTTTGCCTTAATCTGAGCAACTGTCTCCTACATTACTGTACATAAGTATCTAGTTCCTACCATTTTGCACAAGTGGCAGTAGATATAACAAGGTAACAGGAGCATAAAATCCATTTGAGAGTTATTTTAAAGATCTTCTGCATTAAAAAATCCTTGAAGGCAAGATAAATCTTCATTTAATAATCAGCAAGAATATTTTCATGCACACTAACTAATCTTTGCCTTAATCTGAGCAACTGTCTCCTACATTACTGTACATAAGTATCTAGTTCCTACCATTTTGCACAAGTGGCAGTAGATATAACAAGGTAACAGGAGCATAAAATCCATTTGAGAGTTATTTTAAAGATCTTCTGCATTAAAAAAAACCTTGAAGGCAAGATAAATCTTCATTTAATAATCAGCAAGAATATTTTCATGCACACTAACTAATCTTTGCCTTAATCTGAACAACTGTCTCCTACATTACTGTACATAAGTATCTAGTTCCTACCATTTTGCACAAGTGGCAGTAGATATAACAAGGTAACAGGAGCATAAAATCCATTTGAGAGTTAATTTAAAGATCTTCTGCAATAAAAAAAAACCTTGAAGGCAAGATAAATCTTCATTTAATAATCAGCAAGAATACTTTCATGTACACTAACTAATCTTTGCCTTAATCTGAGCAAGTGTCTCCTACATTATGTACATAAGTATCTAGTTCCTACCATTTTGCACAAGTGGCAGTAGATATAACAAGGTAACAGGAGCATAAAATCCATTTGAGAGTTATTTTAAAGATCTTCTGCATTAAAAAAACCTTGAAGGCAAGATAAATTCTCATTTAATAATCAGCAAGAATATTTTCATGCACACTAACTAATCTTTGCCTTAATCTGAGCAACTGTCTCCTACATTACTGTACATAAGTATCTAGTTCCTACCATTTTACACAAGTGGCAGTAGATATAACAAGGTAACAGGAGCATAAAATCCATTTGAGTGTTAATTTAAAGATTTTCTGCATTAAAAAAACCTTGAAGGCAAGATAAATCCTCATTTAATAATCAGCATTAATATTTTTATGTACACTAACTAAATTTATTTTCTTTTTATTACAATTTTTTTAAAAAAATAACATAAGCATTTCATTTTTACATTTTTTTCTTGTCATATTTAATAAAAAATAAAATTAATAATTAATTTTAATAAAAATAAATATTTAAATAAAATTAATATTCTATTGTGCTAATATTTAAAAAATATAAAAAATTATCTAACAAAAATATTATATTTTTAAATATATAGTATATAAAAATTTTTTTTAATTATAAAAATAAAATAAAATATGTAAAAATTTTATCTATTGTAAAAAAATATTTATATAAAAAAATAAAATGTTTAAAATATATTTTAATTAGATAATTAAATCATAATAATAATTTTTTTATATAATGTTTAAACTTAATGACATAATGTTATTAAAAATATTATAATATTTTAAGTTATTTAAAAAAAAAAATAAATATTTTTTTATTCTTAACACAAATAATGTTATATATATATAATATACATAAAAATATTTTAAAAATTAGATTTAAAATAAATATATCTAAAAATAATTTATAATATTTTATAATAAATCTAGTATTCATTATCTATTATTTTTAAATAATAATATTTGCTTATTTTCATTTATTAAATTAATTAAAAATTAAAACAAGCAAAAATGTTTTTTTAATTTCAAAGTATCTAATAATATATTTACAATAAAAAATCTTATTTTGTTTATAATAATACTTCCTCAGCAAAATGTAAATTTAAACATTAATATAAACTTAACATATCAACTGTTTTATTTCTATAAAACATAAAATATAAAAAAATTTATATTATATATAAAAGATATTTATGTAGACAAGTATTTATTTTCATTTCTAGTATTAATTTTTTTTTTAAAATATTTTGAAACATTTTTCTTTTTATTAATATTATTCTTCAATTAAAAAATCGAAAGTAAAAAACAATCAAAATAAGATAAACATATATTTTTATTATAAGAGAAATTAAAATGAAAGCAAAATCTCTGTGAAAATATAAATGTAAAAATGTATATGTATATATAAAAATACTTATATATAATATAAATATATAATATATATAATAATAATATTTTATATATAAATGTTTTCATATATATAATTAAAAATGTTTTTAAATATAATATATGTTATCAATATAAATGTTATTATATAGAAAAAAATGTATATGTATATATATTATATATATATAAAAATGTCAATATGCTTCAACTATTATGTATATTATATAAATATAAAAAATTAAAAGTTTAATGTTTTATATATTTTCAAAAAGTATAAAGTAAAGTATTCGAGTACATTAAGAGAAAAACTGTCGAAAAAGTATCAATAGTGTATTATTTTTAAAATATAGATCTTAAATGTTTCTTTAAAATACAAATGTATCATTTTTAGCAAATTTCAAAGGTATAAACAGGAAATGATACACATACACACACATTACATATATATATATATATATATATATATATATATATATATATATCCATCATTCAGATCTTGTTTGTTCGCTGGAGTTATTTATTTCTCACACTTCGGGTCCTCTTAGGGCTTTTAATTATTACTTTTTATTTTCGGGGGTCTTATTCCTCGATCTGTTTTTTTGTATTACACACATACACACACACACACACACATATATATATATATATATATATATATATATATATATATATATATATATATATATATATATATATTATATATATATATATATATATATATATATATATATATATATATATATATATATATATATATATATATATATATTATATATATATATATATATATATATATATATATATATATATATATATAAAATATATATATATATATATATAATATATAAAATATATATATATATACTATTAAGATACATATAATATAAAAAATATTTTTAATATTAAAATCATAATAACATATATATATATTTATATTTATAAACATAAAAATCAATTCAGTATCAAAGGCATTTATATGATGTAAATGTTTTATACAAATCTGTCTCTGCAATTTTACATCCAGATCTAATGCATATGCCAACCACAATCCCGAAGTTTAAATACATATACTTCGAAATTCTCTCCATTTATAAAAAATTGTTATATTACCATTAAGTCGAAAATAAGAATTTTTAATTGGTAAATTGCTATCCTTTTTTAACCTTACACACACACACACACACACACACACACACACACACACATATTATAATATAATAAATTGAATTATATATATATTATAACTTATGACGTGGAACACGTGATCAGGGCAAATTCTTTAATCATCTGGAGAATCCTAAAGAATCCTTCTTTCACTTACTTCTGTGTGTGATGCTAAAGACTGTGGATCTAAGCTATTTTAATAGAGGGCAGATTGTAATAGCTTAAAGGCTCGAACAAGTATTTCCAAAACTGCACGAGTCGTAGGTTGTTCGAGATCCAGTGGCACCCTTAGATGGCCTCTGTACTTCCAGCTGGAAATGGAATGTTCCAACAGGACAATGTCCCGTGTCACAAGGCTAAAATTGTGTTGGAGTGGTTTCAGGAACATGATGCTGAATTCCAGTTAATGTCCTGGCCGCCTAACTCACCAGATCTCAATCCGATAGAACACATTTGGGATGTCATGGGACGGCAGCTCAAAGTTCAAAGACCACCTATTCGCAATATCTTGGATTTTCGTAACCGTTGCTTAAACATCTGGTACAATCTGTCTCCGGCCATCTACCAAGGACTTGTGGCATCCATGCCAAGGAGGGTTGAAGCTGTGTTGCGCGCCAAAGGTGGGCCAACTCGTTATTGACAGGTGGTCATAATGTTTTGGCTCTTGAGTTTATATACTTATATATGTATACACACATAGAGAGAGATAGAGAAAGATATAAGAAGGAGAGAGAGAGAGAGACAGAGGTTCCTATATATGAAAATTTTCAAACCCTGAAATATGTTTAAAATGTCAATTTTTCAATAGTTTTACTCGCACGTCTTGAGGTACGTAGCGGATCTATCCCTCCATTTTGTACATCCTAAGAAAATAAAATATTGACGATTATCATGGAATAACAACAATACAGATATTTTTACGTATAAAATGGCGTGACTGATATGCATTAATACTTCTACAGCAGCTAAGTCAAAATAAAAATAAAGAATCCCACATAGCATTTTACTATTTAAATGCTTCATTCTTAGAAGGTTCCCATTAGCATGGATAATCCCGGGATTTTGTTTTGTATTTGCTTTTTACTTTGTGTCATAAAAATGTAAATTTAAAAATTCGATAGTGGAATTTACTAATACTCAATAATTTCCTTATTCGCACATATCGCTTATTGCATTGTAAATGCTAAAAAGTACCATTTTATCATGGATATAAGCTATACACTATGTTAAAATAAATTTCATCGATTTACGTCTTTTAGAAAATTGAAGAATCCAGAAAATGTACTAAATGTATGGTAATGTACTCAAAATAAATTGATGAGTATTATAGTTCCACAACAAGTGGTGATTTTGCTTTATTATATTTCAGTTTACTGTTGTGTATTTTATTATACCTTGTTGTACTGAGTATGTACGAGATTTAGAATGATCATCTAAACTTGTATCGTAACAAAAATAAATGTTGTGGTGATCCATAGAAACGAAAAATTCTCAATAATGCAATATTTTTTACGTAACCTGAGCAATACTTTTTTCACCTAACATTCCTGTCAAAATTGTATGATGGATAACAATCATTCTATATCTTTTATAAAATGATCTTTATTGTTGTTGCGCAGTGATAGTGATCATATCTGTTTTCTTTTTCGTATAGATGCAACAGCAGAAAAGGGATTTATTGATTTCAACTGCATGCAATCAATGCATCCTTTATTCAGTTGTATGCAAATTGCATGCAAATATTAGAAACTAAAAGAAAATGTTAACTAGTTTTCATTAAAATTTCCTTGTTGAGATATTAATGAGTATTTACCTAGCCTGAAATGCCACTTCTGCCTAACGATGGACGAAGGGTTAGAGAGCAGTTCTTCAGTATAGGAGTTCATAGGTTCAAATCCCATTGTTTGCATGGATGTCAACAATCGTAATCGACTTCAATCAGTAGTTCTTGGTCTATTAGTACTCGTGTTGTAGAAAATAGACCATAACGCTTCAAACTAAACAAAATCTTTTCTGTAAGACATATACTCAAGAGTCAAAACATTATGAGCCCCTATCAATAACGAGTTGGCCAACCTTTGGCACACAACACATATTCAACCCACCTTAGCATCGATGCCACAAGTCTTTTGTAGATGGCCGGAGACGGATTGTACAAGATGTTTAAACAGCGGTTACGCAAATCCGAGATATTGTGAATGGGTTGTCTTTGAACTCTGAGCTACCATCCCATGACAACCCAAATGTGTTCTATCGGATCGAGATCCGGTGAGTTAGATGGCCAGGACATTAACTGGAATTCAACATCATGTTCCTGGAACCACTCCAACACAATTTTAGCCTTGTGACACGGGGCATTGTTCTGTTGGAACATTCCATTTCCAGCTGGAAAAACAGAGGCCATGTATGGGTGCAACTGGTCTGCAATGATGTTCAGATACCCTGTAGCAATCAAGGTCTGCCACCATTCACTACAACCATAGGTCTGAGAGGCGGTCAAGAAAAAGTCCCCCAAAGCATAATACCGCCAAAACCGGCCTGTGTATGACCTACTGTACACTGAGAGAGCAACTATTCGCCTGGAAGACGGCAGATCCTGAAGCCGCCATCGGCCTGATGAATGACAAACCGTGATACATCTGACCAGGCAACTCTTTTCCATTAACCCCTGGACCAGTAGCAATTTCCCGTTCCGAGCGTAAGCATAGTTGGCGATGACGCTTGGTCAGCAAAGGCACACGAGTGGGACGTTTGCTGCGTAGCCCCATATCCAACGGTGTCCGCTGAACAGTGTGCTCCGATACTATTCTACGTGGCTCTGCATTGTATTGGGTTGTCAGCTGAGCCACTGTCTGACTCCGGTTTTGCTTCACCATGCGAGATAGTCTCCAATGACCTTTTTCTTTCTTAGCGTGTGGACGTTTAACACCATATCGTCTACTGCTGGTTTCACCGTCATTCATCTACTTTGCATAAGTACTAACAACTATAGATCGCGAACAACCCACGAGTAGTGTAGTTTCGGAAATACTTGTTCCGAGCCATCGAGCTATTACAATCTACCCCCTATCAACATCGCTTAGATCCGCAGCCTTTCCCAAAGCACACAGAAGTAAGTAAAAGAATGATTCTTCAGACTCTTCAGCAGCAGTTAAATACCACTTCCACCTCATCACGTGCCTTCCAAGTCATCCAGGCGAGTTCATTGCAAAATGCAGGGGTGGTCATAATGTTTTAGCTCTTGAGTGTATTTTCTCTTTATGTAGTATACATAATAAAGCCTTCACACGGGCTTTTTAACCCCTTTTTTCTAGTAAACAGAGCAGAACGATTTAGATACTTTCCATTTAGATGCATGTTGTTTAAACTTTCTCATAAAGTTTGCTAAACTTCAAGAGGCCTAATATCCTCTTGGGACAGTCTTATGTTCCTTAATAAATTAATACATTTTTCTGTTATTATAATTATATTAAAATATCTGACTATGCGTATAAAACTATCTAGTACCGAATCCCTTAGCAGGCATAGATGTTAGCAGCCATTAGATATGGCCTTTAAGTAGTAGGTCACTTCGCCCATGTGGAGCAAAATTGTAGATCATAGCGCTCCAAACCAAATCAAAGTGGCTTCAAATCAAATTAAGTAGAATGAAATATACTGTGTCAGATCATAGTCAAATTGCTGGGCCAGAACCTTTCTAGGGAAGATTTAAATTTACATGATTTTTACTGTCTGCCTGTGTAATGATTTACAGTCATCCTTAGTAACTTAAATTCAAGAGCAGCAGTTTCTCAGAAACAAAGGTAACGATCTTAACCGGAGAGACGTCGTGTACATTAATAGCTACTAATTCGTGTAATCGTGCTCGTCATATCACTCAGACTCCCAAATGATACTTCTGGAGAAGTCAGGCAAATTCTGGACGTCTTCTGTTTGGCTCTTCTGCAGTAGCTCAGTCAACAAGTGCAACAATCACGTAAATGGTACTTCTAGAGAAGACAGGAAATTCTCTGGGTCTTCTGTTTGCCTCTTCTGCAGTAGATCAGTCGACAAATGCAAGAAAAAAAAAAAAAAAAAATAAAAAAAAATAGAATAAATAAATATAATATAAAAAAAAGGGATATAATAAAAGGGGGGGGGGGGGGGGGGGGGGGGGGGGGAAAAAAAGGAAAAATAAATATATATATTTAAAATAAAAATAAAAAACAATCCCGTAAATGATACTTCTGGATAGGGCAGGCAAAGTAAGTCTAAAGGTCTTCTGTTTGGCTCTTCTGCAATAGATCTGTCGACAAAAGCCGTAACGATACTTCTGTAGATCGAAGGCAAATTCTGGAGGTCTTCTGTTTGGCTCTTCTGCAGTAGGTCAGTCGACAAATGCAATAATACCGTAAACAAAAGAATGCGAGATCGAGTTTCGAGCTCTTAAAAATCCGCTCAGTTCGTTAATGGTGGTTTAAGTACGTAAAATAGGTTTGTGGTTTCAATGTTTTACAAGCTCCCAAACTACAGATCTGGAGGTGCCAGGCCAAGCTTAGGTCCCTGCTCATAAATTATGAGGACTCACTTGCAAAGTCTTTCTTTTACCCCATCGGCGCCCTTTAAACCAATAGTCACATCCCTACGCATTAAATCGAGCAGCGTAAGTTCTGGGTCACATGCTTTACCCGTTACAGCAATATCCACATCTAAAATTTACTCACACTATCTTCTAAAGTTTGATCGTAGATTTTCATATCAACTAACACAAATCTTAGAAATGTAACGGCAATTAAAATAAATTATTTAACTCCATCTAGAACTAAAAACCTCACTGAATATTCTTGGCAAAAAACACTTGTAAAATTTTTAAAGTACTGGAACAGCAGCCCAAGAGCTATTAGTAACAATTTATTCTACATTAAATGTATATTTAGGTTTTTCTGATTTGGTAATTTGTTTATCAACGTTCCTGGTGATAATAATTGTAGTGGTGTAGTACATTGTTGTTACTTCAAATCCATTATTCTACGTTAGAATAATAACCCAAGTTTGCTCTATATCTTCTTTAATATTAATTATAGCAAAATGCCATTGATCTATATTACAAAATACAAATATATTAGTGAGAAGAAAAGGAAAAATGCTAAAAAAAATATTAAAAAATAAATAGTAAAAGAAGCACTCCACGTGCTACACCTAAAAGAAAAATTGCCAAAAGTCTATCAGCAAGCTACATTCTTTTCTTTCCTTCTAAACAACTACAGTAATCGTATACTTTTCTCACCCAAAACTCTTTAAACTCGTTGTCGTTCCTTTATCATGTGCTGATGCGTCCGTCGTTAAATTGTCCTGTGCACGATGCGTCCACTCCCGGCTCTCTCCAGATTGACCGGGACCCCAGGCATGGTCCTGAATCGCCTCCTGGATACCAATCAAAACTCTCCAAAGTTGGTGAAGTTTAAGTGCAGTCGTTTCCACTGGTCACACCACACGCCTCCTGGAGTCCCAAAAAAATACTTGGGCATGCCACCCATAATGTATGAGTGCGACGAGCAGATCAGATTCGCAAACTTTACGTAAAACATAGCTACACTCTCACAAAAATATTTATTAATAATAATACTTAGTTTCATTACTAGGACTGAAATGTATACTGCTTTTTAAGTGCGCTGAATGTATTGATGAATTCTGTTAACTAAAGCGGTTTCATACCAACAACTGTAGCTTTATACGATTAATCCTATTTTAACTATGAAAATATTAGTGTTTATATTTAAAAGTTGCTTGCCTAATGAACACACGATCCTGCACTTTATTCAACTATTTTCTAAACGAAACTTTGCTATATTGATGTCCAAAAAGAGTAGGTCATAATATTTTGGCTCTTGAGTGTAGGTTTGTGGTCTAAATGTTTTACAAGCTCCCAAACTACATGTCTGGAGATTCCAATCCAAGCTTGCGTCCCTGTTCATAATTTACGAGGATTCATTTGAGCAAAGCCGTTCTTTTACCCCTTCGGTGTTCTTCAAACCGATAGGCACATTCCTTTGCTTAAATCGAGTAGCGTAAGTTCCGGGTCGCTTAATGGGTAACATTACAGCAATATCCACATCTAAAATTTAGTCACACTATCTTCTAAAATTTGATTGTAGATTTTCACGTCAACTAATTCAAATCTTAGAAATATAACAGAAATCAAAAACAATTATTTAACTCCCTCTAGCACTAAAAACCTCATTGAATATTCTTGACAAATACACTTGTAAAACTGTTAAAGTACTGGAAATGCAGCAAGAGTTATTAGTAGCAATTTATTTTACATTAAATGTATACTTAGGTTTTTCTAATTTGGTTCTTTGTCTATCAACGTTCCTGGTGACAATAATATTATATACAATAATATTTAGTTTTCTTACTAGGACTGAAATGTATACTGCTTTCTAAGTGTGCTGAATGTATTGATGAATTCTATTAACTAAAGCGGTCTCATACCAACAACTGTAGCTTTATACGTTAAAACCTATTTTAACTATGAAAATATTAGTGTTTATATTTAAAAGTTGCTTGCCAAATGAACACACGATCCTGCACTTTCCTGGTGATAATAATATTTATTTACGATAATATTTACTTTTCTTACTTGAACTGAAATGTATACACACGATCCTGCACTGTATTAAATTATTTTCTAAACGAAACTTTGCTATATTGATGTCCAAAAAGAGTAGGTCATAATGTTTTGGCTCTTGAGTGTAGTTTTGTGGTCTAAATGTTTTACAAGCTCCCAAACTACATATCTGGAGATTCCAATCCAAGCTTGGGTCCCTGTTCATAAATTACGATGACTCGCTTGAGCAAAGCCGTTCTTTTTCTCCACCAGTGCTCTTCAAACCGACAGGCACATACCTTCGCTTAAATTGAGTAGCGTAAGTTCCAGGTCGCATGCTTTACCCATTACAGCAATATCCAAATCTAAAATTTAGTCACACTATCTTCTAAAATTTGATTGTAGATTTTCACTTCAACTAACACAAATCTTAGAAATATTGTAGCGAAAATCGTTCCACTCAGCAAGGACACCGTGGCGCAGTCGATAAAGCTGCGGACTCGTCAACGGGAGGTTACGGGTTCAGAAACAAGCGAAGCAAGCTGCCTTTAAAAATTGATTTTAATTTGGATTTAATTTATGTTAATTTAATTTGATTACGCAAATTTATGTTAATTATAGTTGCTAATTTTCTGCGGGCCTTTTAAGTCTGGAAGGTTCTAAAAGTGTATATAAGCAGGATTTCCTTCAGTTGCGGGGTAATAAAGTCTTGAGCGTTTATCATTCAATTCACCAAGTTCAGCTCATCTCATCTAAGCGACAATATAATAGTAATCAAAATAAATTATTTAACTACATCCACCACTAAAAACGTCATTGAATATTCTTGACAAATACACTTGTAAAACTGTTAAAATACTGTAACTGCAGCAAGAGATATTAGTAGTAATTTATTCTACATTAAATGTATACTTAGGTTTTTCTTATTTGGTTTTTTGTCTATCAACGTTCGTGGTGATAATAATATTTATTTACAATAATATTTAGTTTTCTACCTAGGACTGAAATGTATACTGCTTTCTAAGTACGATGAATATATTGATGAATTCTGTTAACTAAAGCGGTCTCATACCAACAACTGTAGCTTTATATGATAAATCTTATTTTAACTATCATAATACTAGTGTTTGTATTTAATAGTTGCTTTAAAAATGGGCACACGATCCTGCACTGTATTCAATTATTTCTAAACGAAAATTTGCTCTATTGATGTTCCAAAAAGTTGTGTGCACTAAAAAGGCAATGGTCAATAGAAGAAATATCAAAAGAAAAGTTCCACTATTTTTTTCCAAACTAATTGAAGAGTAAATTTAAGCTTCCATTACTCGCTTTTGTATATTTGACAGCCATTGTAATTTGTTAAGCTTCCTAAATCGATTGATTTCACCAGGCTAATACTTAAGCTTTAGTATCTCTGCGTGATAAGATTGAAATTATATTGAAAAGATTTAAGCTTAGTAAAAGCTTCTTAAGTGACATCGCGTGACGTACTGGATGAAAAATAAGAGAAGAAAAGTCGAATTTGGGATTTAGCTGTTGAGCGATTGCAAAAGCTTTTTTACTCATAAAAAATTGTGCATTGTGGCTACTCTATTTTAATGAATCATGTATCCTTTGTAGCAATCATTTACCACTGACGAAATTGATGAATAAAGTTTCAATATTTTTATATTTATGGGTTGAATTAATAGGTTTAATTTCATTCTGAGAGCTGCCTTAGAAATTCAGTTTATAATTAAAATATTATTTTTAATGTACTATATTATTATATGATATAGAAGACTAGCGTATTCAATATGCCTATAAATGCAGGTAACGAGCTATAAATATTAAAAAACCACAGGTACAGCAAAAATTGTAGCTCAACTTTGTTGGCTAAACATTTGAATTTCCTACGTTATTGGGGAACTTGTTATTGGGGTTTTAATTTTGTCAATTATCTGAAAATGGTAACAAGATGTTGTGCATATGGCTGTACAAAGCATTTCAAAAAGGTGAATATATTGGATTTTATGGCTTTCCTAACGATCCTACATTGCGAAATGCTTTGGATAAAAGCTTTGAAAAGGCAAAATCGGGTTCGAGGTTCTTCTTCGATAATTTGTGGCAAACATTTTTAGTATGGTAATAAAAATTTAACCTTACCGTAATGTAATAGATTATATAAAATTATTATGTTCTATGAATTTTTTGTTATTACTAAGTTGTTTTTTTTCATATTTCTAATGTATTTTCTATGCTTTTGTGAGAAGTACTGTACCTATAAATGTAATTATTTTTTGTCCTTAAAATGGTCAGGTTTTACACATTTTTATTATATTCTTATTTATGTAATAGTTTGTTGTTCCTCCTAACATAATCAAAGTAATTATAATTTGATACTTAATAGTGCAAG
>CM063509.1:112206939-112221939 GCA_032207245.1 Pardosa pseudoannulata
GCCAAATTTGTAAATTAAACAATAATTTTCATATTAAATAGAAGATATATTACTATATACTCTTGTTCTAAAAAGACAGATTGCTTTCTTGTTTACCTTTCTTGTCACATGAACATAACGACTGGACTAAAAATACCTATTAATTCTTCCTTTTCTTACAGATGACAGAAACAAAGTATTTCTAATTATGATTAATTTTATTCAAATTTAAACTTTCCTGCAAAATAACACTTGAAATTTGTATATTAGACAATAATTTTCATATTAAATAGAAGGTAAATTACTATATACTCTTGTTCTAAAAAGACAGATTGCTTTATTATTTACCTTTCTTGGCACATAATCATAACGACTGGACTAAAAATACCTATTAATTCTTCCTTTTCTTACAGATGACAAAAACAAAGTATTTCTAATTATGATTAATATTATTCAAATTTAAACTTTCCTGCGAAATAACTCTCGAAATTTGTAAATTAAACAATAATTTTCATATCAAATAGAAGGTAAATTACTGTTATATATTCTTCTTCCAAAACTACAGATTATTATTTATTTCTAATTTAATGGCACAGACAACATAAAGACTGGACTAAAAATATCAATTCTTTTTTTTTTGCAGTTGATAAAAAATCTTGTATTTTTACTTTCGATTAATCCTTTCAAAGAAATTTTATTTTCTAAAAACTTAATCCACAAAGACATTTATAAATATTTATAGATAAAGACGAGCTAAAAAACATTTTAAGCCAAAGTTTTCATAAAACAGAAGAATTTCTAAGCCAATCTGCTTTGTTATTAATAAATTTGTTTTAAAAGTTATTATTTCTTTAGCAATAAGTATATGCAAATTAAATACTATTTTTTAACAAGTTTAACAAAATCAAAGTAAAAGTAAATAAAAAAGAAATTTCGTGAAGTAAAATTTTATTTTCTTCATTTAAATTACAGGGTGTTTCGAAAATGACCGGTAAATTTGAAAAATCAATAAAAACCAAACTTACAGTGATAGAAATACACAATTTATTGCAATATGCTTGAGACAATAGTAAATTTTCAGGCAAACAAATTTTAAAATTAATTACAATATTCCACGACAGATGGCGCAAAAACCTAAACTACGATATTATTCTGTGGGGACTCTTATAAGACCAGGTGTATCGCCACTATCCAGAAACAATTGAATAACTGAGCAGTACATCAGTTCTGCATGTTAAACCACCTGTCTGAGACTTTTATAAGGAGTTTCTGATAATTTCGTTCTTAGAATACGCTATATTATTGCTGCCCATTGTGAGTATCTGGAAAAAATCGTAGTTTATTTTTTCCAGACTGCAGCGTCATCTATTGTGGAACTCTGTAACTAATTTTGAAAGTTTGTCTGCCTAAAAATTTAATATTGTCCCAAGCATATTGCAATAAACCGTGTCTTTCTATAACTGTCCGTTTAGTTTTCATTAATTTTTCAAATATACCGGTCATTTTTGAAAACCGTGCATTGGAAACTTAGCTTATTTTGTTTTTTTAAAAGATTATATAAATATACTGTTCATTTTTTAGGTGCAAAAACACCACAAAATGTCTAAAATGGAGTTTGCATATCCAAAGCCAACTTTTGCTGCAGCAACCATCAAAGCGGGAACACATACTAGAAATATTGGTAAATATTTATTTTGTTTCATATATATTAAACATGCATTCATTTCTGATTCAAAGTTGGATGTATCATTATCTTTATATATAAATTCTTCTCTCCGTGTGTTTTTAAAAGAACTCCTCCTAAGCAGCTGGACTGAATTAAGTATGTATAAAAGTATGTACAAATATTGAGTATGTAATTAAGTTGATTCGAGAATGGTTTAGATTCACAATTTGGTCCGATAGAAAATGTTTTTTTATTCAAAATCCAGAATTGCGCACTTATTGAGATTATTATAGTGACCCTTGAAACCCTCCACTGTAACGTATCTGTGGCGCAGTGGTCAGCGCAACGGGTTTCAGTACGAGAAGCCCCAAGATTGAATCCCAGTGCAGGTGATGTGGCAATTTTAATTTAATCTAAGTCTGAGATGACTGTGGTAGTTTCAAGTATTTCTAAAATACTTTTTCCCTTAGTTTTCCATCAAAACGGTCCAATTTATAAGTTATTTTAAAACCTTTTACAATTTTTTAATTTACAGTGTTAAATCGGAACAACGTCTGTCTCATCATCTAGTTCATATATACAGGATGTTTCAAAAGTGTCCGGTATATTTGAAAAATCAATAAAAACTAAACGGACAGTAATAGAAATACACAGTTTATTACAATACGCTTGAGATAATATTAAATTTACAGGTTTACAAACTTTCAAAATTAGTTACAATGTACCACAACAGATGGCGCTAGTCTGGAAAAATCGAATATTTTCCAGACAGCAATAATATGGCGTATTCTCAGAACTAAATTATCAGAAACCCGTATAACGTCTCACGTGGGATCTTCACATGCGGTAACAGATGTACTGTTCCAGTCATTCAATTGTTTCTGGATAGTGGCGGTATACCTGGTCTTTAAAGAGTCCCACAGAATAATATCGTAGTTTAGATTTTTATATTGCTTTAGTATTTAATTTATTATTTTGTAGTTATATGCTTGAAATAAATTTTAGTAACATATAACGTAACTTATAGTCATAAATACGAGAGTTACTCTGAAATTTTTGAGGTACGCACAGACTAGAATATACTAAAAATAAGGTTTAATTTTAAAATGCAAAGTATTTTAACACAGGAGACGATTTTTTGTGATTACTTCACTTGTTTAGCGTTGAGTGATGTAGTAAAATGTAGTTGAAGCAAAAACATTTTTGCGCTATGATTTTCTACGATTTTAAGAATACTTTCAACGGTTGCAATTGGCATTTGTTGATGAATCTAGCTTGTATGTATTCAGAATGGTTTTAAAGAATTTATCAGAGGACTCAATTTTTTTAATTGAAGAACACAAAAGATTGCCACCGTCCGCAGTAATTATAATGTGTCTGCCATACGAAAAAAATGTTAATGATGATAATCGCTGTACTTATCAAATTATACAGAAGGAACTTAACATCGGATCCACAGCCATACACAAAATTATTAATGAAGAATTACATATGAAAAAGGTAGTTTGCTGTTTTCGTAATCTAACTGAGCCCAAAAAAAACGTGTCAGAATATAAAGAAAAATTTAAATTTTAAATGATGATGGCCACCGCATCATTTTATAAAATGTAACAGGTATTTGAAAATCATAAAACTAAACGTTCCAACACGTCAAGAAAGCATAGTATGGATCTTTGAAGATGATCCCACGCCGACAATGGTGAAAAGACAACTCACATTGAAAGAAGTGATGTATGCCATTTTCTTCAGAAGTACGGGATTGGTCAAAGCCGTCAAGTTGGAAGGAGAGAAGACAGTAACAGCAAATTGGTATACCACTAAATGTCTTCCACAAATTCTACAAGAAATGAATGTTAGGGGACTAATGCTTCACCATGACAATGCATCTTCACATACTTCCGGATTAACAGTTGAGTTTCTTAAACAACAAAGTGATAGAACATCGGCGTATTCACCTGATCTAGCATGTTGACGTTATTCTTTAATCTAAAAAGCTTATTACGTCCTTTTCATTCAGAAGAAGAGATTGATGTGGCATAAATGCATTTTTTCATCTATACCAAGAAATGAAATGAGGCATTTAATCTGAAAAAAATTCGTCTACAAATGCATTGATGCTGGAGGAGACTACTTTGAACATACTAAAAATTTTTGACTTCAAGGCTAAACTCCTCAGCATGCAACTGCTGAGAAATTCCCACTCATTCCGTCTGCTCATTTTCAAAAAGTTTTAAATAAATGAACGTGTCATCGCAACTCACCTTACTGTGATAAGCATTATTCTTCCTTGTAAAATTTAGAATTTGTGATGTACTGCTCTTTACATCCGATGTACAGATATGTAACCTCTTATTACTTGTAGTTATTTACAGGCCTCAGCATTCAGTAGTTGCCGTTATAGAAATTCATACTTATTCCGTTTGTATAATTCATCTGTTCAGATGAATTTTAAATACAAAGCCGATACGCGTCATACCAGCTCATTTTACTGGAATAAATATTATTCTCCTGTAAAATTTGAAATTTGTGGCATGACTCTTTACTTCCAATGTACAGATATTTAACCTCTAATTACTTATATTTATTTACAGGCCACGGCATGTAGTAGCTGCTGTGACAGAAATTTTCATCCATCGTCTCTGTATGACTCATCTCCTCAGATGAATTTTAAATGCAATGGCGAAACGCGTCATCCCAACTCATCTTACTGTGATAATCATCCTGAACCCAACTGGTGCTGCTCAGCTTTTTGTTCCGACGATCAAAACACCGGAGAGTGTTTTTATTTATATATCAGATCGAGTATGTACATCATCTCTACGTAGGCTGATATAAATTTATGAGTTTTAAAACACACACAACCTAAAATACTATTTTTAAATATAGTCTAAAACTAAAAAATTCATTTGTTCATTTTATGTTAATGACTATTAAAACTGTATGATTTTTATTTTAAACGCATCTTACATCTTCTTTACAGTTTTATAGATCTGATTTATCTCGTTTTATAAAAAAGGTCTGCAAATTATATCATTCAAATATCTAAACCATTTTACTGTCTACATATGTCACTGGATTTTAATATATTCCCAAAAAATACACTCATGAAATTTTATGTAGTATACCTGTTGACAAGAAGGTTTGGCTTGATATAGTATACTGCTTATGTTAAAGAAGATATTCGACATGGTCATTTTATTGTAAACTGTGTCTTCAAAGAAGATAGTACTACATGATAATCTTATTGTAGTATACTGTGCTTTTATGTTGAAATAAGATAGTATGACATGATAATTTTATTGTAGTATACTGTGCTTTTATGTTGAAATAAGATAGTATGACATGATAATTTTATTGTAGTATACTGTGTTCTTATGTTGAAAGAAGATAGTACGACATGGTAATTTTATTGTAGTATACTGTGTTCTTATGTTGAAAGAAGATAGTACGACATGGTCATTTTATTGTAGTATACTGTGTTCTTCTGTTGAAAGAAGATAGAACGACATGGTAATTTTATTGTAGTATACTGTGTTCTTATGATGAAAGAAGATAGTATGACATGGTAATTTTATTGTAGTATACTGTGTTCTTATGTTGAATGAAGATAGTATAACATGGTAATTTTATTGTAGTATACTGTGTTCTCATGTTGAAAGAAGATAGTATGACACAGTAATTTTATTGTAGTATACTGTGTTCTTCTGTTGAAAGAAGATAGTACGACATGGTAATTTTATTGTAGTATACTGTGTTCTTATGTTGAAAGAAGATAGTATGACATGGTAATTTTATTGTAGTATACTGTGTTCTTCTGTTGAAAGAAGATAGAACGACATGGTAATTTTATTGTAGTATACTGTGTTCTTATGTTGAAAGAAGATAGTATGACATGGTAATTTTATTGTAGTATACTGTGTTCTTATGTTGAAAGAAGATAGTATAACATGGTAATTTTATTGTAGTATACTGTGTTCTCATGTTGAAAGAAGATAGTATGACACAGTAATTTTATTGTAGTATACTGTGTTCTTCTGTTGAAAGAAGATAGTACGACATGGTAATTTTATTGTAGTATACTGTGTTCTTGTGTTGAAAGAAGATAGAGTACGATATGGTAATTTTATTGTAGTATACTGTGTTCTTGTGTTGAAAGAAGATAGTACGATATAGTAATTTTATTGTGGTATACTGTGTTCTTGTTTAAAGAAGATGGTATCCTAATTGGTAATACTGGTTTGTATTACTATTTATTTAAATATTTTTTTAATTTTATCTTGTTTCAAAAAATTCATATAGTCTATGAATCCGCAACATCCCATCAATATTCATTTTTAATAATTATGTTTAAAATGCCCGAAGGAAATAGAAAAAACGCAATTCATACAAACATATGAAAACACAGTAAAACAAGAATTTAATAACCCCTACCATTGTATCTCAATTTCTGATACAATATTATTGATATTTCATATTGATATTATTTGTTTTAATATCAAGATGAAATAGCAAAACAGAAGACACGAAAAAAATTTTATTTACTTGCATTTTTTTCACTTATCTATTTAACGATTGAAACATTTTATTGAATTATAAGTAACCAAGAAATGGGATCTCGGGGAAGATATAAATGTTTCAAAAATATTAGTTTATATCTCGAGGGTTTTTCCATACAAATATTTGTTTTCACACATTTGCAACTCAAGCCTTGTACTGAGATATATCAGTAAACTTTCCTTATTTATTTTATCCTTATTTTTTATTTCATTTTATTTCAGAATACATCGACAAAAGATGTGCCTACACAAAACACAATAATGAAAAATTTTTCGAAAAGAAGAAAAAGAAGCGAGTAAGTTTATTTTTATAATCTTGAATACAGTACTATACTATACATGATGATCATAACCCATTATACTTTCTAAGCTCCTTATTTTTCATGTAAACGTAATTCTTTAGTGTAAACAAGCAGACCATCGAGTTTTTTAAAACAGAATATGATTTTATAATTATTATTGATTAAAACAGCAATCCCCATTTGGGAATCACGGTATATTATATGTAAATAAGTGCATGATGTTTTACATTGAGTTAAACGGGATAATACATTCAACATGTTGTCTAGCATCCCCTTTACATCTTTTCCAAACACTTTGTCATGATCGGAAATGAGAGGTAATAGTACGTATACTGAAGAGTCGGTACTCCATGTAGAGGAAGGGAGCTGTATGTAGGTTTATTGATGAAGAGTCGGAGGTTTTATTTTAAGAGTCACCTCAGGTAGATAAAATCAGACGCTGACTTGATGGAGAGACATCATTTTATTTAGTATTTGATCAAATAATTTTTAATTTTATAATCTAAAACTAACATAGTCCACTTCTGCCTTGATCTAATAGTGGGTAACTGAGAATCAATCAATTGTGTTGTTTAAAAGTATAATGGAGATTAAATTGTTGCTCTAAATAAAAAAAACGCCAGGAACGTCGCAGTAAAACAAAACGAGGATAGAGTGCTTAGGCTAGCCAAAGATCGAGGTGGCTCCAACTGAAACATTTTTCCGACCAAAAGAAACGCGTCGGCAAAGGTGTTAAAAAAACTTCATCTCCTTGTCTCTCCGTCTCTCAAAAATTACAAGAACTTCTAGGCTGCGCTCACGCCAAAAGCGCCGAAACACAGCCAGGAAGAGGGTTGCCAGGCGCCAAGAAAACCCCGTGGAGACTAAGGTTCTCGCGGCTCTCACCAATGAAACGTCGAGACAAGGAGCGCGGAGAACAAAAACCCAATCGTAGTAAGGCGCAACCCCGGTCGTGACAATTCGCTAAAAACGATGCGGAGCGGAGGTTGGCAACACACCATAACGCGGCGCCTTTCAAAGGAGCAGCTGCTATCTCAAACCGAAACTTATGGTTACAGAACTGTCAGAATATGAGCCGATGTGTGCAAATTATTGTCGAAAGGTTTAAGGGCCACGGTTGCAGGTGGCTAAAATTAGACGCTCGGTCCGAAACTTGATCCCAGATGGAGGGCGACTCTGTTTGAAAAGATAGGCTGCAAACTTGAGAAAACAGCTAGAGCTGCACCTGCAAGGGACAATATGCGAAAAAAGGCACAAAATGTACGTTAAAATATATAAACCCCACAAGGGTAATATGTAATGAATGGACATGAAAAATCTTCATCACAGTACGCTAGTTTTATTGAATTCTAAAAACCCTTTTCTTGAACAAGAGATGTTTTTTACTTTGTTTTTACCTTGACACAGAGTATAGCAACAAGAGATTCCCTATCGCCACTTTTACTGCACTTTTACACTAAATTCCTTAAGCAAAACTTTTATTATACGTTTTGGAAAAGAACTATAAATTTCGTTCAAACACATGTTAAACCAGAGTTGTAATTTTGACCGGTAAAAACTGATTTTGACCAGGACACTGGATAAAAGTAGTTTTAACCGTCCAAAACAGGTCAAAAGTGGTGAAAAATTATCAGAAATGGTCAGAATTGTTAAAAATAGTTTTAAATAGTTTTAATTTTAATGTATAATATCTTTTGTACTTAGAAGTGACTTCTAATAAGCAATAAAAATAGTAGTGAAGTTAAACAAAATATTACATTAACAAGTTCATGAGATTTAACATACTTATACAATATAATAAGAATGTTAGAATTTTAAAAATGAACCATTCACATGCAACTGCAAAAATATAATACAATTGCAGCAGAAAACATAAAATACACTTGGACCTAATGTCTGGTGGACAGCAATGAAGAAATCTGAAATTATTAACATAAAATTTGTTGATTTTTCAATACATCTAATGAACTGTTGTGCCAGCTCTTCATCAATAGAAAGATTATTTTCAAAGTTTGGAATAATCCAAAACAAATTACGAAATCGTTTAAATTTAGAGACAACTACAAAACTTGTTACTTTTAACCGTTTTTTGAATTCAACATAAATAACATATGAAAGAGCTTGTATAAAAAAAATAAGTGAAACATTTTTTTTTTGTATCTTGGTATTATGATATATTTGTTTTTTGGAGGTGTTATTTATATTATGACATTTCTAACAAATGTAACTTGCCTTTATCATATGCTATTAAACTATGTTCGATTAGTATTAAACATATTGAAAAGTGAATTTCAGAGATCAAAACTGTTCAAAATTGATACTGACCAGAACGGTTTAAACCGGTTAAAACCAATGGTTTAAACCTCCATGATTAAAACCGATACAACCCTGTGTTAAACACATTTCCTGTTACAAGACTACCTTTATCCATTTATGCAACTAAATTCCCAACAAATTTTAGTATTTTTATAAACATTCAATTCGAGTTCAATAGCAATATTCCTATATTTTCTCAAGATCTTCCACCTAAGTGAATGAAACCTTCCGAGAAATTTTCTATCAGTCTTTCAGGTCTTTCAGTCACAATGTTAGATAAGGAAAATAAAGCGAACAATTCAATCGCTCTAGCCCCGTCTCATTTCCTTCACAAGAAAGGGAATGTGGTCCAATATGTATCTAGCCACATAATACTTCCGCTGCCGTACCATGTAAGACTTTTGGTTCCAGATCGTATTGGAAACAGATACAATCGATGACATAAGACAAACATAATACACTCGTAGGATTGTATTGAAGGGTATTGGTTTTCAAATGCGGGGCTATATTGTGATCCTTATGTTTATTAGAGTCTGTATAGCATGAATAATTTCAGATTCGATACATTTTTATCGTAGTATTTCTATATACATCCCATTAATTTTTTCTGTTAAAATTTTGCAGATTTCATGCAAAGACGTCATATTTAGAATATATATTTTTATAAAAGACTTTAACATATACTTTAAACATAAGTATTACATTATTTTAAAGGCTTTCAGATATCATACTTTCTACTGAATGGGCATATATACCCGAAATCTTTCCTACTTAAAATTGTCTAAATTGTCATTATTCATAATTTTTCTGGGTTTAAGTTGATCAATAATAGTATTTTCTGTGTGCATTTTATATTTGAGAATTAGTAATTCAAAGTATAGGTATTGGTTTTCAAATACGGTGCTATATTGTGAATACATTTTTATCATAGTATTTCTATGTACATCCCATTAATTTTTTCTCTTAAAGTTTTGCAGATTCCGTGCAAAAACGTCATGTTTATAATATATATTTTCTATCAAATACATGAGCTTATACTTAACAAATATGTGTTACATTATTTTAAAGGCTTTCAGGTATCATATTTTCTCCTAAATGAACATATATCCCCGAAATCTTTCCTACTTAAAATTGCCTAAATTGTCATTATTCATAAATTTCCCGAGTTTAAATTTATCGGAGTCTGTCTAAGATGAATAACTTCAGATTGCATACATTTTTATCATATTATTTGTATGTAGAGTCCATTAATTTTTCTGTTAAAGTTATACAGTTTCCGTGCAAAAACGTCATATTTAGAAATATATTTTCTATCAAATACATGAGCTTATACTTAACAAATATGTGTTACATTATCTTAAAGGCTTTGAAATATCATATTTTCTCGTGAATGGACATATATACCCGAAATCTTTCTACTTAAAATTGCCTAAATTGTCATTATTCATAATTTTCCCGAGTTTAAATTTATCGGAGTCTGTATAAGATGAATAACTTCAGATTGCATACATTTTTATCATATTATTTGTATGTAGAGTCCATTAATTTTTTCTGTTAAAGTTTTAGAGATACCGTGCAAAAACGTCATATTTAGAAATATATTTTTTATATCAAATACGTGAACGTCTACTTAAAACATATGTGTTACATTATATTAAAGGCTTTGAAATATCATATTTTCTCGTGAATGGACATATATACCCGAAATCTTTCTACTTAAAATTGCCTAAATTGTCATTATTCATAGATTTCCAGAGTTTAAATTTATCGGAGTCTGTATAAGATGAATAACTTCAGATTGCATACATTTTTATCATATTATTTGTATGTAGAGTCCATTAATTTTTTCTCTTAAAGTTTTGCAGATTCCATGCAAAAACGTCATATTTATAATATTAATTTTCTATCAAATACGTGAGCGTATACTTTAAACATATGTGTTACATTATTTTAAAGGCTTTTAGATATCATATTTTCTTCTGAATAGACATATACAGTAGACTCTGTGATCACTTTAAGACACCGGGATTTTGAGAACAATAACCGATGGATAACAATTAATGATATGCAAAATAAGATAAATTTACGTCCACTTCAATTCACACTTACTAAATTTACCTGTCATAACGATTTAAAATTTCGATCGTTTGTTTTAATGTTCAATTATTTCACTTTTTGGCTTCCATATCGACAAGCTGCATGTAAGCTAACAAGGCATAAAATGTCAATACGTACTAAATTTCAAATCAAAATGAAAAAACAGACCTCATATTTATGTATTTATCCTTTAAAACATAATAATTGTATACATAATTTAAAAAACTGATTAATTGTTGACTGTCTACAATTTTTTTTAAAAGCTCATTGATAAATTGTTCCTGATCATAATCAACCTATCATAAAAATTTAAAATTTCGATCTTTTAATTTAATGTTAAATCATTTCTCTTTCTGGCTTCCATATCGACAAGCTGCATGTAAGCGAGCAGGGCATAAAATGTGAATACGTTCTTTCTCAGTTCCGATAAGAATGTGTTGCCTTCTGCTTATCTAACAACTATTGACCACCAGCAAAATGTGCCTATTTATGAAAAATTCCAGGAACACGTAATTCCCCTTTCCATTGATCATTCCCCATTTCCCTAAGTGAAAGAGGAGAATTCTCGGAAGTTCAAACAACAGCGAAAGGAATGAAAAGAATAGGTTCCTTTTTAATACATTGTGAATATTCCTTTGCCACTTAAAATGAGGTTCAAAAACTGATAACATTAACCGATGTAACGATCACATAAAGCAATAATTTTAACATACAAATGAATAAAGAAAATCGGAACCAAATGATTGCGTTAACAATAAGAGATTAACCCCTTCCGGTATGATTTAATAATGAAAAACTGTGCATGAAATAACCATTTAATTTTTATTTAAAAAACTTGTTTCATTTTACAATTCTTACATATTCTTAATTAAAATCCACTTTTTACATAGTGTCAAATAATATCAGAAACAGTAAAATTAAGAAAATATCAAAGCAAAACATTAATAAGGTATACAGATAATAGTCTTCAAGCTAGTGGTACTTTTCAAAACAAAGTGCAAAGGAATTCTTAATTGTTTACACCGCCAAGTAGTCTCACTTTTAATTTGATTCTTGTAACACACACGGCATTTCTTAGTAGGTTTTCTTTTATTCTGACTCATTAATTTGGCAATGACTTGTACCAAGAAATTCTAAGTAAACAATATGCAATAGTGACTTGTGATTTTCACAAGTGATAAAAGTGTTGCCAAATTCAGTACACTAGAAAATTTAAACTAAATTAATTATCATATTTAACAGTAACTTTAATCGCATGACGAGTGTAGCTCGTCATTGTGCTGTATGGAATGAAAAACTAATGACGAGCTAGACTCGTCTACCAAAAGGGGTTAATAACATTAACCGAGATCACATAAAGTGGAGCCCACTGTATATCCGAAATGTTTCCTACTTAAAATTCTCTAAATTCTCATTATTCCTAAAATTTCTGAGTTTAAATTGCTCGATAATAGTAGTTTCTGTGTGTACATTTCATATTTGCGAATTTGTAATTCAAAATATAGAACTTTGGAGATTATAAATATCTTCTTCACATCCTGAGCAATTCATTTTAATTTCCAATTTGGAGAGCGACAATGAATTCCTTTATTTCATAATCTACCATAAAACAACTTTCCTCCCCTCTACTTTGTATATAATTGTCGTATGTCTTAATACAGCCATTACTTTAACGTAGGTTTTGTTTTTTATCAACATTCAATTCACGTTTAAACGTAATACTGCAATATTTTCTTAAGCTTTACACCGAAGTTACTGAAAACTTAAAGCATTCTTCTATTATCCATCCAGACACAATGATAGACAAGTAAAACATCGAAAACAATTCTAGCTTCCTCTTCTCGTCTTACTCCCTTCACCAGAAAAAGAATTTCATCCAATATGTGGATGTCTAGCCACATAATACTTCCACTGCACCACTGTATTAGACTTTTAGGTTTTAGGTTTATTCATATATTGAATACAAATGCAATGGAAGACATGAGACAAGCACAGTACATAAGAAAGGTGGTTTTGAAATTAATTTGTTTTCAAATTCCGGGGACTATTTTATTTTTACTGTTTATCAATGTGAGTAGATTATAAAAAGATTTCAGCATCAAGTTTTTTCATTTTCTATAATACTATTTTTATGCACTTAATCTGAAGGTTGTATTTATAAAATTCTACAATTACAATAAATGCAACACATTTATAATATGTATTTTATGTTCGTTTATATTAATGATATGCTATATGTGAGAGTGCAGCTATATTTTACATATGGTTTGCGAAAATGATCTGCTCGCCGCACTCACACGTTGTGGGATGCATGCCAACGTATTTTTCGCAACTCCAGGAGGCGTATGGTGTGGCCAGTGGAAACGACTGCACTTCAACTTCACCAAGTGTGGAGAATCATGATTGGTCGTTAGGAGGAGATTAAGGATCATGTCTGGAGTTCCGAACAATCTGGACAGCTCCAGAAAAAAACGCATAGTGCACAGAATAATGGAACGACAACGAGTTGAAAGAGTTTTTGTCGAAAAAAAGTATAGAGTTGCTGGGGTACTTTTGGAAGGAAGAAAAATTGCAGCATGCTCGTGAACTTTGGTTTTTTTTCTATCACGCGTAGCACATGGAGTTTTTCTTTTACTATTTTAATTTTTTAGCATTGTTCCTTATCTTTATTACTCACTAATATATTTGTATTTTGTAATATAGATCAGTGGCATTTTGATATAATTAATATTAAAGATGATATAAAGCAAACTTGGATTATTCATTTAAAGTAGAATAGTGGATTTGAAGTACCAACAGCAATGTACTACACCACTACATTACGTGGAGTGCTTCTTTTACTTTTTATTTTTTTATCATTTTTCCTTATCTTTTCTTCTCACTAATATATTTGTATTTTGTAATATAGATCAGTGGCATTTTGCTATAATTAATATTAAAGATGATATAAAGCAAACTTGGGTTATTCATTTAAAGTAGAATAATGGATTTGAAGTACCAACAGCAATGTACTACACCACTACATTTTGCACGTGGAGTGCTTCTTTTACTTTTATTTTTTTAGCATTTTTCCTTATCTTTTCTACTCACTAATATATTTGTATTTTGTAATATAGATCAGTGGCATTTTGCTATAATTAATATTAAAGATGATATAAAGCAAACTTGGGTTATTCATTTAAAGTAGAATAGTGGATTTGAAGTAACAACAGAAATGTACTACACCGCTACACTATATATTATTATGCGTTTCCATATTTCAAAAATCAAAAAATAAGGTTTTTTTATATCTACTTTTGTAAAGTTTTTTTTTTCCAATATCTGTATACTACTGGCAAAAACACCCTCTTTAATTAAAATTGTTATTTCTATTAAGCTGAAAATGAAAATTAATTTAAATTTACAAATTCTCTACATATAACGAATTTGACTGTAC
Source organism: Pardosa pseudoannulata (assembly GCA_032207245.1). Taxonomy (NCBI): domain Eukaryota; kingdom Metazoa; phylum Arthropoda; class Arachnida; order Araneae; family Lycosidae; genus Pardosa; species Pardosa pseudoannulata. Next base: position 112,221,292 of record CM063509.1, read on the forward strand.
ATAATCTATATTTGCTTAAACTTGCTTATCAAAAATATACTTTTTGTTGCTCTCTAACAGAAAAAAGAAATTTTAACGGCATTAATCAGAGAAAAATCATAACTAACTTTGAATTTATAAAAAATTTATAAATATTAATGATCAGTTCTTAAAGGATCCATAAATTAAACGAATGTGCTTGGTGGAACAAAATATTTTAATTTTGGAAAAACTTTAATGTTTTGTAATACTTAAAAACATCTAGCAATAGAGTAACTGTTAGTTTACCTATTTGAAATTTCATTGGTGCTATAACCATTCCCTGCATAGTTATGGAACTATAAAAACTTAATTAAAATAACATTTTCTAGTTACCAGAAATTTCTCCTAAATGAATTTGTTTGAGATAGTAGTATAAATAATAAAGTTTGATTAAATTTTAAACATTTTGAAAAAAAGAAGAAACAAGGTTAATGCTTAACGAGTCTTAAAAATATTGCAACTATTTTATCCCTGTAGCAAAAATATTTTAATATCTCATTGAACAGCTCAGTGCTATGTACTGATTTTAAGGTATAGTTTTTATCATATAATTTATTTTTCGCAGCACTTTTAATTAATGACTTAATTTTTAATAAAAATGTGTTTATTGGTATTGGAAATTATTTT
>CM063509.1:112226939-112231939 GCA_032207245.1 Pardosa pseudoannulata
ATGTTTCAATTATGCATAAACATGAAGGATTGTACACTTTATTCAATTCACAAAAGTTCCCATTCCATTTCAAATTAAGCAAAAGCCTTCAATCAAAATGTGCAGAAAGCTTCACAGTTTAATATAAAGAACTAAGTGAAATATTTTGAAGATTTAATAATCTTTAGACTCCTTAAATAATTTTATTTATGTATCAGAAGCTAAATGCAAAAATTTCAAGAGATATAACTTTAAGGAATACGTTTTACTAAAAGCACACAAGCACTGAAAATCATTAGTTGTATTAAATATACTGTAAATTGCAAAAAAATATTGCAATCTTAATATAATATATATTAAAAAGCTCTTCTTTTTGATTCTCAGTTTTAGTTATATTTTATAATTAAATTATATGGAATGATTTAATGAAATTTCAGAACAGAATACAGTGTTCGCTCTCCACTTCGCGCTTCATGTTTAGCGGCTTCAGTGCTTCGCGGGTTTTCCCAAAATATTCATCAAAAAATAAAAATGAAAAAATACAACAATGTCGGCAGTCACATTACGGAAAGGAGTGTTGTTTCATGATGATGCGCGAGAGAGAAGGATCCCTGCATGCCAAATAAAGAGATGAGTTGACTCAAAATACATACCACGTGCTCTTGAGATGACAAAGTCTACAAGTGAGGAAGAAAATGAAGAGGAAGAAGAAGAAAAACAGAAAAGCGTGGCCTTATCCTGGAGAATCTGTAACAATTGTGCAACATGCCAAGAATTTGCACAAGATATTGACGACAATATGGTTCGAGCTGTCGAGTTCAGCAATCGCGTTGACGGGGTTATGTCCTTCTACAACAGAATTTTGGAGGGAAAGGAAAAACAAAGACAACAACTACCCATCACCATTTTTCTCTCCAAGGTAAAAAGCCCCCTGGCTCTACCGTCAGCGCCTCCAACCGAAGAGTCTCCGAGTGATCTTAAAATTTCCACGAGTGAAGGGAGAGTTTTTCCTCCGCCACCAATACAAGACTCTTTGCCTCTCTCAGAAAGCAATGTTGATTAATGTTTATCACTCTATAAGGTTTTGTAATTAACCTTATTAATTAGCACTGACACGTTTAAGTAAATACGTATACTGTTGTAATTTTTGTCTTAAATGTGTAAAGTATAAATACTGTTTACATATTTAAAACATTTGTGTACCCGCATACACGAAAATTCTCAGGAGCAAATCCTACTTCGCGGTTTTTCAGCTTTTGCCGATGGTTCTGGTCCCCATTAACCGCAAAAAAACGAGGAATCACTGTAATTCAATAAAATATAAATACCAATGTTATCAACCTTATATAACCAAACTAAAAATCACGTCTAATTTTAATAGTATTTTTAAGAATATTTTTATCAAAATATCATTTTACAATATTCATCCTTGATATTTTATTTCCTGATATGCTTTTAAAAATTTCACTTCATCTAGCTCACTATTTATTTGTGCTTAAATCTGAGAATTATGTTTGTATATTTAATGATTTTTTTTCTACTCTCTTAGCAATTTTGAGCTTCCATATCATATACGAGTCCTCGACGATTTACAAGATTTTACTGTTCATCAACCTTTTGACATCAGAATTCAACTCATGGATGAAATGGTAAGTCACAAGTAGTTGTAATATTTTATTATCAACCTTAGATACGGTAGAAAACCTATTTATGAAGCAATGTGCAGTTCTCTGTCTATAATAAGAAAAATATAAAATCTATTTTACTTCTATTCGTATATCTCCTAAAACCTTTAGTTGGAAGTTTTCAAATCCGATTTTCTTAAAATGGCACGCAAAAGTACTTTGCTTCAAACCCTTACGATAAAATACTCTGTACGGAAAATCTAGCAAGTAAAGTTGTTTTTACTCAGCTTGTAAGCAAAGCAGAAAATGTAGTTTTTGTAGAAAAGAAAAATATTTAGAAAGATGTTTAAATCTAATAGTAATCTAAAAATGGAATTTGCTTATATGATGTACAAGACAGTATTTCTCGATTCAAGCGTTAGATTAAAATGAAGGATTGGAAATAATTTTATAAATCATACCTAAATTTAATCATGAAAAGTGAATTAGGTATATACTGTATTATGTAGCTATGTATTTATAAATATACTGTAAAATGTTACACGGTATACTCCCGCCACACACACACACATTATGCAATGAGTGTAATATCCAACATTATTAATGAGTTTAAAAAGATTTTTACGATTTAAAATCTATAGGGGAATGCATAATCTGAGGAATGAAGAGGTCTTTTAGAATTTCTTACCTTCCAAGGCCTATATAACTTAATTCTCAATGATGGCTGAATACGAAGGGTGTTTCTCTTTGATTCAAGAATAAGTGGAATCAAATATCATTACTAACATTGATGCTCATAGCCGTTCGAAATCGGCTTTAATCGGAAAGTTTCGGTCTCATTCGTCCTCGTGTAGTAAAACAGTAGACCGTAGCGCTTTAAACAAACAAACCAATCACACAAATTCATCCTTCTGTGTAGTTTGGGACCTTCAAGATCGTACAAACAAACAAATCAATCACACAAATTCATCCTTCTGTGTAGTTTGGGACCTTCAAGCATCGTAAAACAAACAAACCAATCACACAGATTCATCCTTCTTTTTAGCTTGGGACCATAAATGATCACACGAACAAACCAATCACACAAATTCACCCTTTTGTGCAGCTTCGGGCCTTCAATGATCGCTCAAGCAAACAGACTAATCACACAAATTCATCCTTCTGTGTATCTTGGGACCTTCAAGCATCTCACAAAAAAACAAACCATTCACACCATTAAACACTTTTTGTCTGCCATTACCAATAATCTTATATAAAATATAAAATATCTTTTCTGATTGATTTAAATAGCGTTAACTCCATAACATAATTCCCTTTTAGTGATAAAAAATTATATATGAAAATAAAAATAAAATGCTTTAATTGAGGGAAAAAATTGAACTTACCCAACTGGTAACATTGGCAGGTTTCACTCCAAGCTAATCGCCGATTGGTTAGTTTTCTGACCTTCGGTACCGCAGTGAATTGGTTCGAATCCCACTGTGGAATGGGTGTTCGCATCCGTTCGAAATAGGCTGTAAGCTGTAGTTCCCGATATCATTAACCCTCATGTTGGAAAAAAGTAGACTGTAGCTCTCCAAACAAAACCCAAGATAATACTAATCTAACGTAACCGGAGCTCCTAAACGGGAACAAGCCAAAAATTGCTAATATTTGTCTTCGAAATTTCTTTTATAATTATGTATTGTAAGTTTTAATGGATAAATATAACTTTTTCAATATCTATAGAAAAAGGCGTTTATAGACTCTGAAGATTAATAGACTCTGTTTTATAATATTAGTATTCTAGAATAGAAAATAACTCATACTTCATCTCCACAGCTTGCTGCCACTTACTTAGCATACACTTGGGGTACCCATGTATAGGACTATAATTTGGATAAAATGCGTTTACGTATTTTATACATAAACATTTGTATATCAATAATAAAACTTAAACTTTATTTAAAAATCAATCAATTTTTAGTCATTATTATGCCATTAAATAAAGAAAAATGGATTTCCTTTTAACCCTCCCTTCAATGCCTAGCGTTTCATTTTAGATACTGATAAAAATAGCTTCTAGAATTTTCCTAGAACGAGTTTTACTTATAAGAATTAGTACTTAAAAACAATCTATAAAATTTTCAAGTAATTTCAACTATTTATTTATTTTTCAATTAACACTTTATGATTTTTCGAACAGCGCACATAAAATTTCTCTTTCGGCAAGTAGATGACAAACAATGGCCAAAAAGTTAGGACGCTAATTGTCGGTACCGGAGTTCGTGCGTTCGAGTCCTACTCTGATATGGTTGCCCACAGCCATTCATTTTCCTCTAACAGTATTTCTCGTTCTCATTAGCCTTCGGGATGAAAATTCGTAGACCGTAGCTCTCCTAACCAAACCAAATTTCGGCAAGTACATAGACTGAAATCCTGATACATTGCTTTAACCCTTATATAATAATAGTCTAAGCTATCTGTCCTTTTGTCCTCGAATCTATGACCTGGAATAGATAGAGGCATCCATATTAGATTCTTCATGAGTTAGGGTTAGCAAAATTCAAAGCGAGTAAAGTTTATCTTCTCTTAAACTCTAGATCCAATTCTAAACTAAATTGGTATAAATAAGCTTCATATCACAGTGAAAATATACTGTCGTCTTTAAAACGTTCGAAATTCACCCATTCCCTTCTTTTCGAGCTTTTAAAGAACATTATTTCAAGTCCTATTTTCCCAGGTTAAGAGCAGGCGATTAAATTTATCAATTTATCACATAATAAATAAGTAAAAATAACAATTTTTATAGCATTATAACATCTTTCCTTTAACCCCCTCATTTAATCATTTCTTGTTTGATAATATTTAAATATCGACTGCATTATTTTCATACGTTTTATCTCCGTACTTAGATATTACTAAATAATTTTCTTTTATATTTGGATTAAATAATAGATTAGGTAGATATGTGATAATTTTAAATTGAATCATCGATTAATTTTTGTCGCAACGAAAATTATATCACCGGTATTAATAAGAAATTATCTTCATAAAAATCTAGGAGTCTATTTCACGGATTAATATATATTTAGCGACTACGTTATATATTTTTTTAAAATTAAAAAGTTTGTTTGTGTGTTTGTTTTTCATACATAACCATACGCCGTGGAACTATCGGGCGCATTCAAACAGCCCCGAACGCTGATATCTGTATCACTGATTTAGGTCGCTTGCTGTTTGGTTTTTAACTGTACCCCTGACTATTTGGCATCGCTTTCCGAGTATTGCTGTTGAACTTCGGCAAACTTCGTTGCAATGGAAATTTTATCGCCGGTATTAACAACAAATTCCATCTACCTCCAGGGTGTAGTGGAAATGATATTTTGCTTCCTTTACTTCCATTAATTACTGGGG
>CM063509.1:112236939-112251939 GCA_032207245.1 Pardosa pseudoannulata
CTTATATCTTCTAGCTGAATGTAGATTATAACTTAAACGGTGAGATAAAATTGAGTATGTGGTGTATTTAACGTTAAGTCTTCCTACATATTAGTAAAATATAAATCAACAAAAATTCCTAGTTTAAATTTAGAAATATGTTCCTTAGAAACAATTTTATTTCCTACACATCACATATCTTTTTCCCTTAATTTGGTTTTGACTTACAACGTAGTTTTTATTTGCTAAGCAATAAATACTTTCTGAACTAATCAGTTTTCTTAGTTGAAATAAATTCTTAACTAATTAACTTCATTCCAATAGACTGGATAATTTCTGCAATTAATCTTTGTAACATTCTTCTCTTATTTACGCTTTCATTCAATGAAATAGTTTTGCGAAGGAATATAATTAACTTTTTCCTCAGATGACGTATGAATATTAAGTCGTATAGCAGTGAAAAAAATAGCTTTTTAATCTAACTGACGTTATATACATATTTTTGCATTGTAACTATCTGAATTGGACTGTAGCTATTAGAAACAAGCTTGAAAATCCTGGCTTAATCTGGCAGGTAATTTAAACTGAGTGATTAAATTTAAGATATAGTGTATTTAATATTAGATTTTCCTGAATATTAGTAAAATAAAAAAAATATTACAAATTTAAATTTAGCAACATGTTTCTTAGTAAAAATTTCATTTTCTTGAGAGCACATTTTTTTTAATTTGGGCATTAAATTAAACTGTAAGTTTTTGTTTGCTAAGTAATACATTCTGAAATGATCAGTATTTTTAGAAGAAATAAATTCCATACTAATTAACTTCATTCAATCCGCTGGATTATTCTGCAATTAATCTTAGTAACTGTCATCTCTTGTTTAAGTTTTCATCCAATAGAATAGCTCGCGCATAACTATAACTCCCTCAAGTTGGCTATAAGTATTTGAATATAACTTATATATTCTGGCTTAATATTAGATTTTCCTGAATATTAGTAAAATAAAAAAAATATTACAAATTTAAATTTAGCAACATGTTTCTTAGTAAAAATTTCATTTTCTTGAGAGCACATTTTTTTTAATTTGGGCATTAAATTAAACTGTAAATTTTTTATTTTCCAAGTAAGACATTTTGAAATGATTAGCCTTTTTAGAAGAAATAAATTCTATGCTAATTAACTGTATTCCAATCCAGTACATCATTCTGCAATTAATCTTAGTCATCTAATTAATTGTCATCTCGTGTTTACGTTTTCCTCTAGTAGAATAACTTCCGCGTAAATATAATTGTAACTCTCTCAAGTTGACTATAACTATTTGAATCTAGCCTATATCTTCTGGCTAAATATGGCTTGTAACTTGAACTGCGTGGTGGAAGTTAGGATGTGGTTTATTTGACGTTAGTTCTTCCCGCATACTAATAAAATATAAAAACATCCAAAATTGCAAGTTTAAATTAAGCAATATGTTTCTTAGTAATAATTTCATTTTCTCAGCAGCACATATCTTTATTTTTTAATTATTTAGAATTAAATTAAACTCTAAGTTTTTGTTTGCTAAGTAATACATTCTGAAATGATCGGTGTTTTTAGAAGAAATAAATTCCATACTAATTAACTTCATTCCAATCCACTGGATCATTCGCAATTAATCTTAGTAACTGTCATCTCTTGTTTACGTTTTCATCCAATAAAATAGCTCTCGCATAACTAAAACTACCTCAAATTGGCTATAAGTATTTGAATATAGCTTATATATTCTGGCTTAATATTAGGTTTACCTGCATATTAGTAAAATATAAAAAAATATTGCAAATTTAAATTTAGCAACATGTTTCTTAGTAACAATTTCATTTTCTTGAGAGCACACATTTTTTTAATTTGGCATTAAATTACACTGTAAGTATGTATTTGTTAAGTAATACTTTCTAAACTAATTAGATTTCTTTGAAGAAATAAATCCCTTACTAATTAACTGTATTCCAATCCTGTAGATCATTCTGTAATTACTTTTTGTAACTGTCATTTCTTGTTTTCATCCAATAGAATAGCTTGTGCATAATTATAATTAAAATTTTCTCAGATGATGTAAGAATCTTAAATGGTATAGCATTGTAAAAAATAGATTTTTAAGCTAACCGAAGTTATATACACGATTTTGCATTGTACCTCAAGTGTACGCCGAATGATGACCGGATGGTTAGTGCGCTGATCTTCGGTACCAGAGTTCGTGGGTACTAATCCCACAGTGGCATTAATGTTCGTAGCCGTTGGGAATTGCCATGCTTTAAATGTGACTTAAAACGTGAGTTTTACTTACTAAGCAATACTTTTCAAAGTAATCATTTTTGTTAGTAGAAATAAATTCCTTGCTAATTAACTCTATTCCAGCCCACTGGATTATTATTTAATTAATATTTGTAACTTTCATTTCTTGTGTACGTTTCCATTCCATAAAAAAGATTGGATATAAATATAATTAATAGTTTCTCAGATGCTGAATGAATATTAAATCATAGATCTTTCAACTAACCAATATTACATAAATTTTTAGCAGTCTAACGATCTGAAATGGACAATGACTATTTGAATCTAGCTTGAAACTTCTGGCTGAATCTGACTTGTAACTTGAGCTGGGTAATGACGTTTAAGATTCTGTGCACTTGACGACATCACTTGCTGCATAAAAGTGAAATACATAACATAATCTTTTTGTTTAAACTTAGCCTATTTCTTAATACCTATTTTAAACTGGTGTGCAAAACTTAAGCAGCATGTGGGTTTTTTCCCATAACTACAAAAGAAATCATCTGAGAGACATGAAATTAATAAAGGAGGGAGAGTATTATGTACGTAAAGGATGACGAAAGCATCGGAGCTGAAAAAGGAATACAATGCATACGATATGGAATCAAACAAAAACAAGCTTTACTGAACGCATAGTATCGTGACTCATGATTGTCTATCCAAGAGAAAGAACAACAAGCAGATGTTCCTTATTATGGGATATGCCCTCCCCTAAGTGCAATGATTGCTTCGTGCATTGACATACAAGGGGGAGGATAGGCCCCCTTTGTGAAGGCGTCTGGCTACAGTAATGCAGACAATTCACAGCCACATCGGAGCAACTGGAAAGTGAAGATATCACTCGAATGGATTGGCTAGCATACTCCGCTGATTTAAATACTATTAAACATGTGTTGGCTGCTTTTGGGAGACGCATTGCAGCACGCTTGCATCCTACGGAGAACACCCAACAAATCAAACAGATGCTGATTGAGAAACGGGCACTCCGAATGCAAAAAAATGTTAGACCATCTGGTTCTAAGTATGCGGAGATGGTGCGAAGCAACCACTGAAGTTAGGGGAGGGAATATCCCATATTAAGGAACATCTTCTTGTTGTTCTTCCACTTGGATAGACAATCGTGAGTCACGATACATGCGTTCAATAACGCTTGTTTTTTATTAATTCCATACCGTATGCATTATATTCCTTTTTCAGCGCCTTTACGTACAGTAACGTCACAGCTCTAAAATAGGTAACTTTGGTAGCGTTATGGTCGAGCAGGATTCTTCAAAGGCCTCATGAGGATGACACATCGAACATAAGTGAAATGGAGATGAAACAAGGATTATTCTGATCTATACAAATATTTACATCATTTACATTCTCGACACGGCTCATTCTTCCTCGCAACTCTCAGCGTCTTCTCCCACACCAGACGACGCTTGACCCTCGTGACGTCACTCGCAGTCCCCCACACCCCTCTCTCTGTCTTTTCTAGAGGAGAGGTTAGGGAGGAGAGAATGGAGGGGCATGGGGGCCTCCCAGATAGCAAAGAACACGTTCGACTGACGTCAGAGCGAGCCGTAATACACAAACAAATACAAATTAAAATAGTTTTCAGTAGCGTGATGCTACAGTACGTAATACTCTCCCTCATTTCTGAATTTCATATCTCTCAGATGATTTCTCGTGGAGTTATAGCAAAAAACCACCTGTTCCTTAAGTTTTGCACACCAGTGTTATTTTCTTCCCAGCACATCACTTTTCAACTCGTCTTTGTCCTAATTCAAAGCTTAGTAAATAAAACATTTTTATTTACTAAGAAATTCTTTCCAAACTAATCATTTTTGTTAGTAGAAATAAATTCCTTGCTAATTAACTCTATTCCAGTCCACTGAATCATTCTGCAATTAATCTTTGTAACTTTCATCACTTGTTTACGTTTCCATTCAATAAAAGAGATTGGACGGACATAAATGTAATTTATAGTTTCTCAGACACCATATGAATATTAAATCGCATAGCTGTGTAAAAACAGCTTTTTAAGCTAATTGTTATTAAATACATTTTTATCGTTTTAACGCTGTGAAGTGGGGAATATAACACTTTTAAACAGCGATTAAAGTAAAAAGATTTAACGTCATTTATTTAAAAAACTATCTAGACATAAAGAAGGAAAATATGAAGAGTGTTTTTAATAAATTTACGCTTGATATGACATATTAAACTTCCATCAAATTAGAGATTTAATAACTTACGCTCCTCGCAAATTTTGTTCGATCTTGTTTTCATCTCAAAGGAAATCGCCGTAAAAAAGCCCTTGGGGATTATATTTTAAGATATAAACTACTTTAGTTCTAAACTAAAATCATTAACTTAATGGAGGAAAATTTAGCTGTAAAAAGAAAGACGTAAGAATTTTTCTAAGAACTAATAACGCTGTTTTCCTTATCAAGAACTGAAACCTCTATAAATAGTTAATGAAACCAGAGTGATTTTATAGTTTTAGCTTAAGATTGTGGGAAAACTTCGTTTAGCAATGTCTGGGTAGTAGGTGCAATTTCAGTAGTTCTAGAACTCTAGAAAGAATCTACAAGCTTTTGTATAAATTTAATTTACAAATATAAAGGGTTATTCAAAATTATACATCCCATTTCAAACTTTCGTATTTTCGTAAATAAAGGATACATAATGTACACCATGTACGTAATGGTAATAAAAACGTGAATACAAAGGAAAAATATAAAAGTTTTATATTAAGAATTGATGGTGCTCATATCAGAGCTATTTCCCAAAAGATGTAATAGAGGCAAAAGTAACTAGGGGGTCCATTGAACAAAGAAACGTTTTATGTGTTGCCGTTTGTATTATATGGATCTGTAATTACAGTTAAGCGTGAATTTCGTAAAATTATAAACCATGTTACATAACTTAATATGGTTTGATACTTACACTTAGATTCTTTTCCTACCAAAGTTATAAACCAAAATTTCTTTACATTAAAAAAATGTTATTAAATTCAGGGTGTTTAAAAAATGACCGGTATATTTGAAAAATCAATAAAAACTAAACGGACAGTCATAGAAATTCACAGTTTATTGCAATATGCTTTGAACAATAGTAAATTTTCAGACAGACAAGCTTTAAAATTAGTTGCAATATTTCACAACAGATGGCGCTTCAGTCTGGAAAAATCTAAACTACGACATTTGTCTGTGGGGACTCTTAAAAGACCAGGTGCACCGCCACTATACAGAAACAATTAAATAACTGGAACAGTACATCCGTTCTGCATGTGAAGCTATCCCGCCTGAGATTTTTTCACGGGTTTCTGATAATTTCGTTCTGAGAATACCCCATATCATTACTGCGCATGGTGGATATCTGGAAATAACCTAGTTTAGATATTTCCAGACTGCAGCGTCATCTGTTATGTAACATTATAACTAATTTTGAAAGTGTGTCTGCCTAAAAATTTAATATTATCCCAAGCATATTGCAATAAACTGTGTATTTCTATCACTGTCCGTTTGGTTTTTATTTATTTTTCAAATATACCCATCACTTTTGAAATCCCATCACTTTCCTTGTATGTACAGTGTATATTGAAAAGCGTATTCTTTCCAGACTGAGAAAGGAATGAGAGGACAAAAATTTTACAGATGGGATATTAAAAGATTTCTATATAAATAAGGGGCCACCTACAAATTATAACATGATTGGTGAGAGGGAAATGTTCGTGATATTGTAACAGTATTTGACAACGGGTGAATGGGTAACAAGAAATGCGACTTCACATATTTTGTTTAAAATAAAAACATTGAAAATGAGCAGATTGAATTTTGAAATTAATTTTAAATTACGAAAGTTTTAAGGTATTTTCTTATTTGGAAGGTTTTTGGGGAGTAAGCAACATTCATGTGATTATATTTTTTCATTTGTATTAATAGTTTTCTAAAAAAGACATTCAAAATAGGTTTTAAGAATATGGTAACAGTTGAAAATTTTACTTAGGAAAAACTCCTGTTGCATATATGTATATATATACATATATATACATATATAGATACATATATATATATATATGTATATATATGTATATGTATATGTATATGTATATGTATATGTATATGTATATATATGTATATATATATGTATATGTATGTATATGATATATATATACTTGTATATACATATATACATATCTTTATATATATATATATATATATATATATATATATATAAATGTAAATATACACATGCATGTATGTATACATAAATTTTTTTCAATAATATATATATATATATGTATAATATATATATATATATATATATATATATATATATGTGTGTGTGTGTGTGTGTGTGTGTGTATATATCATTACCTCGCAAAGAAAACTGACTAATTAAATGCCATTTGAAAATTTGAAATTCGATTTAAACATGATAGAAATATCATTCCCAGAAAAATGTTTCATGCTAAATTTTTCCCACAGACATCATATACAGAAATAAGTTTTAAAGTATTTTTGCTGAAATAAATAGTAGTTGGGAGGAAACACATAATAAAACTCCTATTTCCTTCTTAAATAATCAATATTTACTTTTGCAAATAGAGTTTCTATATCAACAAAACATTTTAAATTTTTAATGATTGTAATTAAGAGCATTATTTTGGGGGTTGTATAGATACTAAAATCTTCAAATTGTAGCAAATGATCGAGAATTATCTGTGTGTACATATATATATATATATATATATATATATATATATATATATATATATATATATATATATATATATATATATATATATATATATATGTGTGTGTGTGTATGTGTGTGTGTGTAATAATTTTTCCTCTAGCCACAATAATTATAATGCCCTTATTGTTTTTACTTGACCGAGCTACTGGACAAGGAGAAAGCTAAACAGCTAGTAAAACCGCAATAAAAATGCAGTCGGCCGACATTGAAGAGACCGGCACACGTGTAATTAAAACTTTATTTCAGATCTGCTAAAACGGACATCTTTACTAGGCAACGACAGACAAGAGAAAGACAAAAAAAATCCCTCTACTCGAACAGAGGTGCACCCAAAAGTGAAGACAGAAAGAATTTTCCCGAGGGACCAGAAACTTACTCAGTGAATTTAAATATTAATATCAGAAAAACGTGGAGCCATTTGCCAGCGACAGCTGGGAAACGTGTTGAATAGACAGAAAATTCACATCTATATCACAGAAAGCATTGGGAAATGGATCGAAAGAATTTTACGTCAAGAACGCTCCTTTGATTAAGCCATTTTGAGGTTGGGAAAAAGATTTTAAGGAATTAGAATGGGTGAGAGGAGGTTTTTAAAGAAAACTTCTGGTTTTTATCAGTTACAAATAGTTTCCTGAAAACAGACTCAAAACAAAATTTTTAGTTACCTTCGTAAAATATTATATGTATATAAAATATGTTCAAATATCTTTACAGTGCATTATATTTATTATAACTTTATATTTTATAGGGTGTAATAGTGCCATATTCGGGACGAAAAGTCGAACTCAAAATTTCCAACAACGAAAGCAATTTCAAAAGGAAGAAAAGACCAGAAATCTTTGGTACATTTCTTGAAAATGGAAAAGCTAATTTTACAAATATTACCTTCAAAGAGAGTGGAAGCAAGTAAGTATTAAAAATTTTAGTTTACATGATAAATAATGCTAAGAATGCTTTAAACATGTAATTTGTATAATAACTATACAAATCCTTGGATTGGAGATATTATACAAATCCTTGGATCCTTGGCAAAGTTTTGGGAGACTCCTTTTTTTTTGTGTGTGTGTGTGATCAAATTTAGTGATATATCTCCAAATTTGGTGGCTTGTCAACATTTGTTGCTGACCCCTTCCTTGTCTGGATTTTCCTAGAAGCTTGTGGAAATTTCCAGAATCCAGAATGTTATATAAAGGGACGTGAGTTCTCATAGAGAGGCTTACAAGTAAGCACAAACATGATTGCGAGCAACCCTCCACTTCTATCTTAGGAACTCCTTCTAAAAAGTCTAAAACTGACTTCCAGCTCCCAACTCCTCGCCATACGGCTAAACGTGCCTCTTCTAATACTAAAGTTGAATCAGCCAAAATTGTCTCGGATAACAAGTTCTCTTTACTTAAGGAGAAAACTCTTTCTGGAAATTTGCCATCGACCTCTACTTCTTTCGAACTTAAGAAATCGAAAATTAAACCTATTTTCATCATTAAGATGGAAAATTATTGTGAGATTTTAGCTGAAATAGCTGGTCCCCACAACGAAAGGAAATTCCATGCAAGGGTTGGTGGCGAATTTATTCGCATTGATCCAAAAACTGAAGATGTTCACAGGGCCATCTCTAAATTTATTGTTGAGAATAAAATTGAAGGATTTATTCTCCCTTTGGGTACTGTTCGGTCTCATAAAATAGTGATCCGCGTCCTCCCCAGTGATATACCGGTAGAGGATATCAAATCCGAACTATCTAAGTTAGGTTTCCCAGTTATCAAAGTGGCTCCACTTATTAAACGTAAAACCCAACTGTCAATGCCACTATTTCAAGTTCAACTCACCCCTACTGATGTTGCTAAAACTATTTCTGATCTTGATTCCCTGTTTTATATCAAAATTACAATAGAACGCTATAGGCACCCGTTAAGACTCAGAAGTGTCACAACTGCCAGCACTTCCATCATCATAGTGATAACTGTCTTATGCGGTCACGTTGCGTCAAGTGTGCAGATTTTTATAGTACGAAAGATTGCCCCTTGGGAACGGGGAAAATTGATTCCCCTAAATGTTGTAACTGCGGTGGTTCTCACCCCGCTAGCTACCAGGGCTGCCCTAGATACCCTAAGGTAAAAACTGTCATCCCTTCATCTGTACATGCAGTTCCCAAACCTCTATCGAAGTCTTTCGCTCAGGCGCTCTTGACAAATGTGACCTCAGCACCAGTTACTGTCCCATCTCAGCCCAGCCCTATAGCTAATATTCAAAATTTTAATTCTGATAATATTAACTCCTTTACTAATTCATTCAACCAACTCAGCGATATTCTTAACGTATTAAACGAAATCAAAAGTATGTTGGGAGTTCAAGATTTTAACGAAATCTTAACTCAATTAAAAAACATCAAATGTAATATGTCCAGGGCTAAGACCTCTGAGGAACGCTTATTTGCGTTCTTCTCGGGCCTTACCCAGGCCCCCTCCACTGGTCCCTAACTTGATTTCTTGCTAGATTATTTAAATCTGTTGCAGGGTTCTTTATTTCTGTTGTAACTTTAATGTTTTTTTTAATTTCAATTCTTATATTTTATTTCATTTATCACGTAATTTTGTTTGGATGTCCCTGGCCACTAATTATTTCTTTTTTTTTGTCTTCTATCCTTAATCTTTCTTTTCTTTTATATGTGTTTCTTTCCCCCTTTTAGTTGTTTATTTCTCTGCTCGATTCATTTTTGTGCTCACTATTAGAAATCTCTGGATTAGAGGGCTCGGCCCAGAGACTCCAGCTGAACTTACAACTTGTAGATCTTGTAGACATAGAGAGGCAGTTCAAGCTCAGATCTGATGAAAGTAGGACCTGTGTTAATGCTCTCCGTATTGCTACGAAAAAGTTCGTCAAAAGGCTGCCAAGTTCTATCGCCTACCGTTGTAATTGTGATTCATTTGGCGTGTTAATAAATTATTATTGTTTTTATCTTAGCCAAAGTCTATTCAACCAACGAACTTTACGCGAGAATTTCGCAACAACTAAATGCCAAGGAGCCAATATCTCGCCAATTTAGCGAGATACCATACAAATTACATGTTTACAGCATTCTTAACAATAATATTTAGATTCATAATTTTTAACAGATAAATGAAATTTTTCCCAATATTGTTAAGGAGAATTCATTGGCGCTATCTTTTCAGCTTGTAGAAATATGTTCAGTTTATAAGGATCCTTAAATGTAGACCAAATATCACACATATTTTTGCTAAAAAGCTTTATGCCCAGCATAAAACAAAAGAAAAATAAGCCATTGCCCAGAATTTGTAGTTTTCGCATCTTAAAATGTTTGTCGAATGCTTATGTATGATTCAGATACATAGCATGGATACATGTAATTTAGATGGGCTCAGATAGATGATGTATCAAATCTTTTGTCAGAAGACGCTATGATGAAAATGTAAGTAATACAACTAAAAGATAAAGAGAATAAAGAGATATAAAATAAAGATTAATTTTGTGTGTGTATTATTCCATATAAATGTAATTTGTTTGGAGAGAAAGTCAGATTGTTAGCATAAAGGTTACTTCTCGTTATGTATGAATAGATGTAAATTCAACACAGAGAGTGTGGAAGAGTAGTTTTCTTTGTCGGTATCATTTTTATGAAAGAGGGTATGGTCTCAATATCATATTTAAGGTAACGGCTACCTGAAAAAGACAGCCAGAAAAGACAATAAAAAAGGTATATTTCATGAATGGTGGTGTTTAGTGAAAGTATGCGCTATGTCCCTAACCGAAATTTTTTTTTAATATTTAAATTATATTTGGCTTTCGCCAACTTAAATTTAAATCTTAAAGTAAAAGCACAATAGGCATTAAAAAAAGAGAGGAGAAGTTACTGAATTAGTGGATTTTATTGATATCAAAATGAAATTTAAAAAATTAATAGAAGCAGATTGATTGAGTTCTTTTTTTTTATGATAAAAAATTAATAAAAATAAAGGAGAAAACAAAAATGGACTAAAAAATAAGACAATTATGGAGGACGGAACTCCGAGTTCCTCTTCTTTTCACGGGATAAAGGTCTCTCTCTCTTCCATCCTGTCTACTGGGCTTCAAGTCCACAAGTGTGTCTTTCTCGTTAACATTCCATTTGCCTGGCTGCACGGTGGAACACAGCCAAGCTCAGCACTAAAAAACATCCAATATGGGGGATGGGGATATGTCATATCATGAACAGGGCTAATTTATAAAATTATTGCAATGCAGCAAGGAGAACGCCAATTGATGCTCTTGATATGTGTGATTGAAAATCCCAAGCGGCTTATGCGATAAAAAAATTAGGTTTTCTACTCGCCAAAGTGATAACTGGGAGCTTGGCAGGGAAGTCACAAACAGGGTATTTTAAGTGAAGTTTATAGAATTAAAATAAACTAAATGGAACGGAATTAAAATTAAGTAAATGGAACATTATGACAGAGAGAATGTGAGATATGTCGAAATAACGGTTAATTTCTGTGTGTTTTATTAGACGGAAGGCAATACAATTGGAGAAAAAAAAAGGAACTATTCAAATAAAGGTTAATTTTATGCGTTTATTAGTCCATGTGAATGTAATGTATTTCTAGAAAAAGTGAGATTATTAAGAGAAAAGTTAATTCTTGTTGTGTATAAATTAATGTGAATTCAATACAGTTAGAGATAATACACAAAGTGTTGAAATAACGGTTAGTTTCTGCATGTGTTAATTGACGGAATTTAGAGAAAAAGTGAAATTGAAATTTTTTAAATAAATGTTAATTTTGTGAGTGTACGTGTGTGTGTGTGTGTGTGTTAGTTCATGTAAATATTATAAAATGAGAAAGGAGAAAGAATCTTGAGATATAAGTGTGTCTATCGATATAAATGCACCTAGAGAAAAAAGGAAATTGTTGAGATAATAGTTAGTTTTGTTCATGTGTTATTCTATTTCAATTTTTGAAACCTATCGATGTATTCGCATGTAGCCAAAAAGCTCCCATAAACGTTTTGGACTATCAAACAAATAGCTCTAACGTATACATTTTGCATAATACACATAATGTTTTTCAAATAAAATAAATAAATTTTAAATATTTTTATGATCTATCAGAATCATACGTTAACTCCTGTTCATGAATTAGCTTTATTCATTACATGTTGACTATTTCGACACTATTTTAGCCTGTTTCAACAAGCTTTTCAAATATGTAACTCATAAATATTACTATAATTTCATATTATTAACTCTCCAAAATTATTTATTTGTACATTTCTGCATCTCCACAGCCGTCATAAATACATTTTCAATTTAAAGTAAAGTTAAATCTCAGTTGCTAATTAACATTTACTCTTTACATATTTAAGAAAATTTATTTATAGTTTCAACAAAGAATAATCGTTACGCTTTGGATTTACTGTTATGATGAGGTTAAATTTGTTTAGAATATTTGCACTTTGTATATTTTAGAGAGAAATATATATTATACATTCTAAGTGATTCACTTTGTATCCAAGATTAATTTCAAAAGCATGTTTTAATATATAAAAACATTTTTCTTAAATTTTAGTTCATTAGTTTGTAGTTTTGAGTAAAATTTCAAAGAATCCAAGCATATATACTGGGTATTTGTTAAGCAATGAACTTTCTTAGAATTTAAATTATTATGCAAATTGAATACGATTTATTCAAAACACTTTAAATTGAAAATTTTAATTATGTGTTCTTTGAAATTTCAACTACGATTCCAAAATTAATTCAAATAAATGTTTTTTTTTTCTTGTTGAGATCTTTTTTCCTGTCATCCCTAATTGGACTTCATGTTTCAAAATAAAAATTTCGTAATCTTTTATTATGAACAAGAAACCTTTAATTTGTAGCAAATTTTATGGAATTATAAAGAATAAGTTTTAACAAATTCCTTGCATTTTCTAAACGTTGAGAGTTTTAAATTGAGTGTAGCTAAACTTGATAGTTTTAAATTTAAAGAATTCCATACTTAAATTGTCAAAGGTTTTCCTGCTTTACTATACTTATAAGCAATAATCAAGAAACTTAATAATTCAGTACTCTTACTTGAGAACAATTAATAAAGTAATACGTAAAACTTTTATGAATAGTTCAATATTTCTTTTTTAGTATAGGTGTTGTGGCATAATTCTAGGATAATCTAATCTTATAAGAATTTCACATATTTTTAGGTAAAAGCCGTTGTGATATCAAACTTTTATGTTTTTTCAAACCACGGACTTGAATTCACTTTATCCAGAGGTGAAATAACTATATATATATATATTATATATATATATATATATATATATATATATATATATATATATATATATATATATATATATATATATATATATATATATATATATATATATATATATATATATATATATATATATATATATATATATATATATATATATATATATATATATATATATATATATATATATATATATATATATATATATATATATATATATATATATATATATATATATATATATATATAAATTGCATAAACTTCATTTTATCTCCTAATAAATGTGTGTTAGTCCATGTGAATATAATAAAATGAGAAAGAAAGGATAATGTTGAGATGTAAGTGTGTCTATCGATATAAATGCACCTAGAGAAAAAAGGAAATTGTTGAGATAATAGTTAGTTTTGTGCATGTGTTATACTATTTCACTTTTTGAAACATATATATGTATTCACATGTAGCCAACAATATCCATAAACGTTTTGCACTATCTAACAAATAGCTCAAACGTATACATTTATACATAATATACATAATGTTTTTCAAATTAAATAAATAAATTTTAAATATTTTTATGATCTATCAGAATCATACGTTAACTCCTGTTCATGAATTAGCTTTATTCATTACATGTTGACTATTTCGACACTATTTTAGCCTGTTTCAACAATCTTTTCAAATATTTAACTCATAAATATTACTATAATTTCATATTATTAACTCTCCAAAATTATTTCTTTGCATATTTCTGCATCTCTACAGTCGACATAAATACATTTTCAATTTAAAGTAAAGTTAAATCTCAGTTGCTAATTAACATTTACTCTTTACATATTTAAGAAAATTTATTTATAGTTTCAACAAAGAATAATCGTTACGCTTTGGATTTACTGTTATGATGAGGTTAAATTTGTTTAGAATATTTGCACTTTGTATATTTTAGAGAGAAATATATATTATACATTCTAAGTGATTCACTTTGTATCCAAGATTAATTTCAAAAGCATGTTTTAATATATAAAAACATTTTTCTTAAATTTTAGTTCATTAGTTTGTAGTTTTGAGTAAAATTTCAAAGAATCCAAGCACATATACTGGGTATTTGTTAAGCAATGCACTTTCTTAGAATTTAAATTACTATGCAAATTGAATACGATTTATTCAAAACACTTTAAATTGAAAATTTTAATTATGTGTTCTTTGAAATTTCAACTACGATTCAAAAATTAATTAAAATAAATGTTTTTTTATTCTTGTTGAGATTTTTTTACTGTCATCCCTAATTAGACTTCATATTTCAGAATAAATATTTCGTAATCTTTTATTATGAACAAGAAACCTTTACATTATAGTAAATTTTATGGAATTTAAAGAATTTAAAGAATAGGTTTGTAACAAATTCCTTGTATTTTCTAACCATTCAGAGTTTTGAATTGAGTGTATCTCAAGATAAACATCTTGAAAGTTTTAAATTTAAAGAATTCCATAGTTAAACCGTCAAATGTTTTCCTGGTTGAATTATTTTAAAAAAATTTTAAGTTTTACTGTACTTATAAGCAATAATTAAGAAACTCAATAACTCAGTACTCTTACTTGAGAACAGTTAATAAAGGCAGTATGTAAAACTTTTATACATATCTCAATAAATTCTTTTTTAGTATAGAAGCTATGATATAATTCTAGACTAATCTAATCTTATAAC
>CM063509.1:112261939-112314439 GCA_032207245.1 Pardosa pseudoannulata
CAGTTTTTTCCTTTTCTTTGATTGAAAGCTTTACTGTCTACTTTGACTGAGGAGTTTTAATTTTCTGTTTTTTCATATAAGGACGGCATATTACGAACGGGCGTAGTGATTATCTATTTTTGGAATGCATTTTGAGATTATTAAATTATTTTATTTTCCCGACTGTAATTGGTATAAAATGTAGGAAAAAAATATTTTTATATATATTTATATATATTTATATAAATTTATATAAAAATATATATAAATAGTTTATTTTATATTGTATATAAAAGTATATATATGTATAATATATATAAAAAATTTATATATATAAAAAATATAATAAAATTTGTATATTTTATATAATTTATTATTGTATATAAAAAAAATATGATAAACTAATATAAATATAAAATGGATTTTTTTTAGATGAATAAATGTATAAAAAAAAAAATAGGATGATAAAATAATTCCCATGAATTTTTATATTTTATCAAAATAAAAAAAGATAAATTAACAGAAGAATAAAATATATATAGATATATATATATATATGTATATATATATATATATATATATATATATATATATATATATATATATATATATATATATATATATATATATATATATATATATATATATATATATATATATACATATATATATATATATATATATATATATATATATATATATATATATACATATATGTGTGTGTGTGTGTGTGTGTGTGTGTGTGTGTCAAGAGTTATCTTTTGGATGATTACATTTCAGTATTTTCATTTTGGTTCAAATTTCCTACGTTATTTAAAAATTATTCTATTTAAAATGGCAAAACTAAATAATTTTTTCAAACAAAGAGCTTTATTAAAAATTTAATTCTATCTAAATGTAGAACATTCTGTTTGTAATGAAACGAAAATAGATTTAATAATGCAGATTGTAAATCTCTGAAGGTAGTTTGTGCTACATACCTAAAGTAAAACTTTTGTCCTCTATGAAAGGTTTTATGTCGGCGGATAACATTCTGTGCTAATAAAAGAAGTTACGATCAAAACCATTGCTAATGGATGCCATTTACAAAGCATAATTATATGAAAAAATTTCTTTACAAAAAATGTGCCAACAAAAAAAAATTATTCAGTTTATCTATTTATTAATTCACTTGAATTGGATTTTAGACTCAAAATCCTACATACATTACATTATTAAATGTTTTATAATTTCATAAACATTCAGAAGTATGCTGGAGTAATTTATTTATTTATTTATAACCTATAATACGCTATTTAAGACCTTTTTCATGCTGAAACTCAAAGTCAAGCCCTTTAACTGCTGAAGTCCGGTATCTTTTCGACACTTCCGCTGATGATTAAATAGCTGTATCATGACTTCTAATGACTCTAGAAACAAGCTGAAAGCTGTTTTCGAGAGCTAAAGGACTGATTTTTAAAATAAACTAATAATTTTTTTTTCGATATTTTTCACGAAAATCTGTATCTGAATGTGGTCGGTTACCTTAATGAGCTAGTCAACAGGAGGTGTATTAAATTTTTTATTCTTGAGCAATAAAATGAATTATGAGAAATAAATGCGAGTGAATCTAACTATGTTTGCACTCCATTGATGTTAATAAGTCAGTTTCCGATTCCCCATTATCGAGCACTACTACAATAGCTACTAGACCCAATTTAGAATAATGTATTTTGATCTGTTTTTCTCAAACTAAGCAATGCACATAGAAAAATGCATTTTCATTTATCATATTGAAAAATGAGCATTGACAGTGTCAGTGATTGAGACCCAAAATCCACCAAATTGATTCATCCAAATAGAATAATGTCGTTAAGATCTGAAAGCGACTTGATAAATAATTCACGTGTCATTCATTTTACAAGTATAACATGTCCAATGAAGAATCTTTACAGTGATTTCCGGAAAGCAAACTTTCCCCGTAGGTATATATAACTAATTACAAGGCTATTGAGATAAAGGGCACTTCGTAGATAAAAGGTAGCAAATATTTGGAGTGTTTAATGAATCACGTGTTGTAAATCACGTTGCGTGAAGTTCTTTCTTGCCTTCTCTCAATATTGGGAGCATAAAAAAGTGAATTAACACCTTTGTCTCCTCTTTTTTACTGGAAAAAGTTAGAATGTGTTATTATATTATTTTATCACGTTATCTCACATTTATTGATAAAGAATATTAACATTTGTTTATATATGATTGTATATACTAGTTTTCGTATTTCAGTAAATGCTATATTTTTCCCAAGATATGTTGCACATTATATATTGCTGTAATAATCTGTTTTCAATTGCATTTTAGTTAATTGAGTACAAGATTACAAATATTGGTTTAATTGGAATGTTTACTATAGTTTTAAGACAATGCCTTTCTGTTTAAATAAAAGTTCATAATTTTTATTTCACTAATCGATTTCTTAATAGTTGGGGTTTTATATTCCATTTCTTTTACTATTTATTGATAAAACAATTTATTTATATATACAATAAATTTTTTTAAATAAGCATCTTTTTTTCCTTTAAAATTTCATCGTTTTTCAATATATTTTTTTCAAATACAGTATGCTAAATAACACCCATATAATTTGAATTAACACACTGTGTGCGGGTGTTTTGCGCGTAAATTTAGTTATTCAGTTAAATCTCAATAGATCGAAAATTATTTAATTTTTTTAAATAACTTTTCGTATTTTATATTGAAATGTATAAACAAATATATAAATAGAAATATATAAATAACAACCATAAGATTTTTGTAAACAAAAATTATATTTTTAAGTGGATAAATTTATAATAGTATCGCATATATAAAAAATCTCAATAGATCGAAAATTATTTAATTTTTTTAAATAACTTTTCGTATTTTATATTGAAATGTATAAACAAATATATAAATAGAAATATATAAATAACAACCATAAGATTTTTGTAAACAAAAATTATATTTTTAAGTGGATAAATTTATAATAGTATCGCATATATGAAAAATCAAATAGAAATAATAGTATATAGTTTTAATTTTTTCGAATTATGTTATATATAATTATTTTTACATTACAAAAAATGAAAAGAGCAATCATATGTTAAATAAACTTTTCAGTGCCCCGCAGCATATAGCTAGAGGTATTTTACCTCTATTGTGATTGGATGATTCTGTCGGAATTCGCCTCTGAAAGAATATCTTAGTCTAAAAAAGGCTAAGATAAGAATTTCCTTGTTAAGTATGTCATAAATTAAAGTCCACTCAGTGTGGAATTGCCCGTAATATGTACTCAATATTTAAGCACAGGAGATAATACTAAGTAAATTACTGTTCAAAACAAATTCCAAAAATATCAAAACCCCATTCTATCAGTTTAACAGCTTGACATACAATAACGGCTCTGATTCGTCGCGCATTTCTTGTGCCGTTGTAGACTTTGATGACTCTTGCTCGTCAATATCTTCGGTGAACGCGGGGCAGTATATTATTGAATTATTTCTGTATTTCGGTCATGCATCGATGTTATTTTGTTCAGATTCTTACAGGTTCATCCCCCCACCCCTTCCTCCACAACAGCACCGATAAATAAAATCAAATAAACGAAAAGTATCGCAATGAGTGCGGTAATCAATATAGCAGTGGTCTTGCCCCTCGAACGTCACAGTAGATATTTGAGTAAAGTAAATTTCAGAAGTAGTTTTTCCAAATGTCTGGGTTGGATGCACTATATGACAGTGACGATGAAAGTACATTAGGCTATTTTGGTGATGAGAATGCAGCTGAAAATGGTCATCAAAGTGTTTATAATGGGAAATATTTAACCCTTATATTCATTTTGTACAGCATACCCTGCATACCACTTTACAACTTTATAACTTTTACTATGTGTAACAATCTATAGAATGGTATACATCTTGTTTTTCCAAAATTTTCATATCATGGTTTTTTTTATGTTTTTATAGCTCAAAGGAGCTACCTATATGCATTTTTTTTTGCTTTCTTCAAAAAGCAATCTTGCCACGATAAGGGTTAACTGATTATTCAAATTCGTGTGGAACTACCTCTGTTCGACAACGTATACGTAAACGTGCAAACCCATTTCGAGCAGTGAAGATTCTGAGCTTGTCCATGATTGATCACTGGTGCGCCTGGAAAGCCAAATTAAATGGTCTAATTCGGATTCGTCGATGCACATTTTATTTGCATGTCAAGGGGTTAATATAACAAATCCATAGCCATACTTGTTTAATCATCTTTTGGTTATGGACATCAAGAGCCGACTTCAATAAAAGCTGAGTTCTAAGGCTAAAAATGAACACTTAAAATGTGATAGTTAAACTCGCACAGCATTAAAGTGCAAATAAATGAATCATAAAGTAAAAATTTTATGTTAATAAATGACTTAAATTAAAGTACCAATATATATTTCACATTTCCTATTCAACCAACTCAATATTCCCAGTCTTAAATTATTTTCTACCACTAAGAAAGAACATTCTAATAGTTCAAAAGAGCTATCTATTTTGTTTTTCTCCATTTTTTTCTTTCATTATAAAAATCGCTAATAAATTAATCTCTTTTTGTTTCTTTTTGTCTAAAGATCATTTTATCGTTTGGTTATCTCAATATTTTCTTAATATGTATTTAAATCATCAATGTTAATTTTTGAATATATAAAGTAAATTAATAATGTTTTAAATCAAAAATTTTTTAATGTTATAAAACTTTCATGTTTTTAGTTTTTTCATAAAGTATATTTTCCTATTTTAAAAAATTTGATTATTCTTTTGTTTCTTATCCTCTTTTTCTCCTATTTTCTTTCTATTTCTTATTTTATTAACCCATTATCTGTAAATATTTAAATTACATAATTTGAATTCTATTTAAAATAGTCTTTAATAGAATTAAAGAATCATTTTCAAAACATCTAGGAATTGCCCTGATTTCAATATCAAAAATATCGCGTCAGGTGTTTTTGTATCTTGGAGAATATATTTAACTTTTCAATTTCATTGTGACACATAATTTTTTCAATTAATTTCTTTAATAATATTTTATAAATTTTCAATAAAGACTTTTACTTATCACTCACAAACAAAATACTGTTTCATGTAATAGGATTAAGAAAGAATTAAATCTATACTATGTAAGTTGTTTTCCACTATTATGAATAAATTTAGCTTGTTAAGGGGTTATAGAATTATTTAACAGCCGAGAAGTTTCGTTCTAAGCTATTAACTCTCTCTCTCTCTCTCTCTCTCTCTCTCACACACACACACACACACACACATATATATATATATATATATATATATATATATATATATATATTATTATTATTATTATTATTATTATTATTATTATGCCTAAAATATCTACCTAAAATTCTTCTTTTACCCTTATCATTCTTTAATACCTAAATTTCCAGCCTTAAAATGTCAGACTTAAAAAAGCGTTCGACGGTCTAAATTCTGTTTAACAGTCTCCTAAAACTAACACTAGAATAAATGCTAATTTTCTGGCCACTGGCCGTTTTTTCAGCTGTCTCAGGAAAATAGTTTCTCTCCTCCAGTAACTAAATTTCTGCCTATGGGGTTTTCAAGAAAACTCAAATGATCAAAGTTCAATCCTGACTCGTTAATAATGCTGAGTAAGCTGTAGGTCTCTTAGGAAAAAAAATTCACGTGGTCATTTGCTGTTCGAGATTTGGGAAAGAAGTGTGTCTTCATGGGCATTAGATTCGAAGCTCTTGCCTTGCAAAGACGTTCATGTTTAGCCTTAATAAATTTAAAGTTGATTTATTTAATGGATGCAAATCACAAAAATCACTTTATAAAAATACTTAGATTCTCCTATTTCCAGTTAGCGGGAAATTAAAGACACACGCTCTCTTTCTCCTCTCACACAAAAATACCAACATATATGATGGCAGTTCCTTATATGCGATAACATCCATCATTAAAAGTTTATTCAAAAAATGTTTTCCATCTCTGTCATTTTCTTTTAGAGGTACTCAACAATAAAGATGCTTTGATATTATGTTGTTTACCTATATTCTTCCATTCCAACAAAGGATTCGCCTTTTATTAATTTATGCTTTTTATTTTTTATTTTAAATCGCAAACTAAATTATTTTATATATATAATATAAAAAATATATATTATATATATATATATATATATATATTATATATTTATATATAATTTATATAAAAAATATATATATATATATATATTTATATATATATATATATATATATATATTTATATTATATATATAATATATATATATATATATATATATATATATATATAATATATATTTATATATATATATTATATAAATATAATTATATATAATATATTTTTATATATATGTAAAAATAATATATATATTTATATATATATATATATTATATATAATTATATTTATATTTTATATATTTATTTATTATGTGTTATTTATTTTTTTCTATCTGAATTATTATCTATGGTTTATTAATATGTAGCTTGTTAGACTCTATTAAAATAATATTAGCCAGAAGCAATAGTTCGATTTAAATAGCAATTCCGATTACTTTAATTTAAATTTTATTTTTAATTAAGTTTTTTATCACAACGATACACATATTTAAAAACGTTGTCTGTGTGATTTTAAATTAAATACACTATATTAAGGTTGACGAAACGGATGGCATTTCTGATTTATAACAGAAAAGTTAATATATATGTTCGATAGAAAAGATTACAAATGATTTTCGAGTTAAAGAAGCACTTTAAACTTTTAGCTGAGCAAAACTAATAGATTTTAAAATATTAATTTAGAATTCTAAGCACAATTTCCATTTATGTTACATATATTACATTAAATTAGTATAAAGATATTCTTGTTACTAAATTTTATTTTAAAAAAAAAAGAGATAGTTCAATACATTGCATAACCCGTTATTTACAAGATCTTCAATTTCAGTATCCTTGCGTATTTCATAGCAGCAACCCTCCCCCTTCCCAACGACCTAAAAGAACAATAACAACAGCAAAAGACTACGTTTAAAAACAATTTATTACTTTGGACTATAAAAATCATTTAGATTCAGTTCTTTACAAATTTTTTTAAAAACAGTGTTTGTTATTTCAAATTAAATTTAAAACTATGTAAAACTAAATTTTTCTAAATTTTAAATTTGATTTAATTAATATACAACAAAAAATTTGGTTTTTTTTTTTTTTTTTCTTATCAATGATTTTTTTGCTTCAAAATAATTTGAAATTTTATTCTGCTCACAAAAGTACATATACAAATAGTAATTTTTAACAGGCGAGCGAATCGTTCCCATGTTAATATTGCTGGACTTTATGCTTAAATATATTTTTCTGACCCTCTCTGAATTTTCCAGGAACATATTTTCTTTGATGACTGTTTTCTACTCGAATCAGTTTTTCATTTATTTCATACTTGTACTCATAGCGTTTCATCACCTGAAAATAACCTCTTGCTCTTAATATACACTTTGGTAATCCAGTGGGTTAATCACGCTACATTGTGTCACTGGGTTAATCGTTACACTTGTGTCACTCCGTGAGCTATAACTCCTCCGTAGGGGTCTCCACTAAAACTCGAAGTAAACAGCTTCACCTAAATTCTTCTTGGAAATTTAGTGGGAATGTATATCGGTACAGTATAATTGACAAGAAAATAGGTAACAGTTTTCATAACAGAACCTAAAATTCCCGTTATTAATGAACCATTTTCTTTATGTTGCAGCAATACACGTGGGAAGCATCCATAAGCTTTCTTTACGAAGGCATCTATCCAGGCAAACTTCTTGGAACGACCAAAAAAATCATTACTGATGGATCAAACGAAATTCTTTTCGACAATATCGAAATATCAATGTGGGGCTACTCTTACATTCTTAAGATACAGATCAAAGCCAGAGAGACTTCGAACTGGAATCTAACATACCTCTTAGGTAAGTACTAAACCTTGTTATCCAATAAGAACATGCAAAGTCCGGATATTAATTTCCAGGACTGACGTAACCATAGGTGAACGAAAAGCCAGAAGATGGCACTAATGACTGCACATTGAAGAGCGTTTCCTTGAGCATGAACAGTGCAATCGGCACCATTCTAAGGTAAATGGTTTTGTGGAAAAGCTCATTAAAACGTAGCTCATAAATTCTTGTTGTCGAAGTGAAAATAAAGCAAAGAATTAACATTAAAATTTGCTTCAAATTGTGAAAGACAGTTGCGGAAACCTGCGAAATGTTAAAACAAGTTTACGACAAGAATGCATTATCCCTCTCAAGAACTTTTAAATGATTTAAACGTTTTTGGGACGGGCGCGAAAGCGTAGAAGATCATCCACACACAGGTCGGCCGCAGTCCCTACGCAAGCCGGAAGCAACTGTAAACTGTAACGTCTCTATTAGAGAGCATTCCAAAAGAGGATTTTAAAACTTCTTTCCGAAATTTGTTTAGCCGATCACAGACGTGCATTACGACTGATGGGGATTACTTCGAATCGTATTAAATGGCTATGTAACCTTTTTTCTGAGCTATTCCATGAGTCCTCGAAATTAATAGCCGGACCTTGTATAAGGTTCATGCAGAAACCATGTTACCCATTACTCGTAAAAATGAATAAAGTATTATTACCTGGAAAGATTTATTACCAAAAATACATGACTATTTCTAAATATGAAAACCATAGGAATTGTAATAATTGTTATACCATTTATGAGTTTATGAAATCCAGTGTTACAGAGGGCTACCGCCTAGGAAAGGAGCAATGTGTCTACAGGTTTTTGTTGAGTCCGATAAGGAATTTCTTCAGCTGAAAAAACAAGTTGCTAAAAGAAAGATCTGAACTGTAGAGAGGAAAGTCTTTATAGATGACACATGACTAATCATATCTCTGAATCATATCACCTAGGAAAGTAACAATGTGTCTACATGCCTTTGTTGTGTTCAATCAGGAATTTCTTCAGCTGAAAAATCAAGTAGAAGTTGCTAGGTGAAAGATCTGAACTGTAGAGGGGGAAATTTTTATAGATGACATATAACAGAAAATTTTGCCTACTTTCGGAAAAAAATTCCACACCAAAGACGAATCATCTTCTTATTCATCCCGCCCAACTTATACACCAAACCCAAATAACGACTGTTTTTGATCAGGGCTATCATCTGGGCGTTAGAAAGCTGTCAGCGTGATAGAAGTTAGATCCGACCGCTCATCGCATTATAACGACTTCAATGTGAGCTATCGGGATTTCATAACAACAGCATACGACAGCGAAGACCCGTGGTAGCTCAGTTTGCAAAGGCAGAGATCTCATAACCGGAGGGTAGTAGGGTTCAGGCTGAGCTCGTTAAAGATCCAGAGTGTTTATTAATCGCTGCTGTTGCACGTAAAATAGATTTGTGGTTTCAATATCCCCAAAATTCCCAAACGATTTCTCTGGAACAGGCAGATCAAGTCTGGGAATCTTCTGCTAGATCCCTGCTTCTAAATTATGAGGACCCACTCCATAAGTCCAACCTCTCGAGACAATAGCAACCGTCTTTCCATGAGAAGTTATATTCTAAATGAACACTACACCAACCAACCAATCATACACTAACACCCAGTCCACCCGGCTTGAACTATCTTAATAGATTGTATACGGGTACATTTCGCAGTGGAATTGTATCGGAAGCGGGCGTTTTGCTCGTAAATTTAGTTATTCAGTTAAATATCAATAGCTCGAAAACTATTTAATTTGTTAACCAACTTTTCGAATTTTTTATTGAAATTTATAAACAAATATATAAATAGACAAATAAACATATATATATATATATATATATATATATATATATATATATATATATATATATATATATATATATAATTTTCTCAAGGATAAATAAAAAGTTAATTTTAAATCTACATTGATTTTTTAATCAACCTTCCCGTTCTGTGGTTCCGCATAGACTGATGTAAGAACTAGTTATTATTTGTCTAAATTTTTCCAGAATCTATGTAGTAGACAAGAACATTTGGCTTCGTTTTCCTGTATATACCGTTATTTTTGTACACACAAACAAACCATGTTGTTATATTAACCCGTACTAGTACGTGACCGTGCTCAGGTATCAATCGTCAGAAAACGTACTAGTACGTGTCTCGCATACAATGTGTTAATACGAGCGTTTGCAGCGCAATCTTATGTAAATGCGGGCAACTTACTTTATCATAGTAACTGCAATAAAGAAAAAGCATTTATGTTAATACGGTGTCGTATTTAGATAGAACACTCATAAATATTAGCAAATCAACCCTTTTAAATCTTAGCTCTTTCAACCATATGGCTTCACTCTGAAAATATAGGTTTAACAAATATAATTAAATAAAACTATTTATTAAGATATTTGTTAATATTTGTTAAAACAACTATTGTCTTAACAACTATTTTTAATAAAAAATATTTCTTAAGATATATATTTCAAACTAATAATTTAAACCAATTTTATTCATTGTATTCACTTTTCAAAATATATTCTGGGAACGAATATTTAGTAAGAAATTATTCAAAAAACTGTTTTAAAGCTTAAAAAGTAGTTCACATGAGTAAACATAATTTTTACACAAAATAAAATTAAATAAAAACTTCTCAAAATGATTTGTTAGTATCTGAAAAACATTTTATTTGTAAAAACATTATTTAGAAAATTTACTTTTTAAAGTTGGAAATTCACAAAGATAAAACAAGGTTTGGAATAAGTTTTTTCTCCAGCCTTCTACTAGTTTCATCCTTTGATTTAGAGATGAAAAACTTTTAAGGTGTTTCTTTAATAGAAGTAATTTAATATATATTATCTGAACCATTCTTTGATTTAGAGATGAAAAACTTTTAATGTGTTCCTTTAATAGAAGTAATTTAATATATATTATCTGAACCATCCTTTGATTTAGAGATGAAAAACTTTTAGGGTGTTTCTTTAATAGAAGTAATTTAATTTATATTATCTGAACCATCCTTTGATTTAGAGATGAAAAACTTTTAATGTGTTTCTTTAATAGAAGTAATTTAATATATATTATCTGAACCATCCTTTGATTTAGAGATGAAAAACTTTTAATGTGTTTCTTTAATAGAAGTAATTTAATATATATTATCTGAACTAATTTAAGTTCAAAGAATTAAAAGTTAACCCTGAGAAAAATTTGAATTTCGTTGCTCTCTTCGACAAAAATGACAATCCGACTAATACTCGAGCTGAAAGCAAAGTGTTCACTTTATTGAACAGTCTTCTAAATGTGGTAGTAAACTATAAAAGAAGTAAAGTTAAAGATGGATACCTTTCAATCTCATTTATAGATTGAACAAACATTTTTAATTTGAAATAAATAGTTAAAAGAAACTAAAAGTTAAAAATTAAAAATAGTTTTTGTTAAAAAAATCAAGAAAGGAATAAAAAGTTCCTAATTAGGGCTATGATTTTTAAATATAAAAATAAAAATTTTAAAAACTATGTTTTTCTAAGCGTTGAAAACTATTTCAATGCAACTAAAAGAAATTTCCTCATGAAAATATTTTTAATAACTATTTACAGCATAAATTTACATAGTTATCTTTTGATGATTTTAATTGCACGTAAAAAACCTCAACTTGTGAAAAAACATGATGTATAGTCAGTAAAAATTTTGACCACTATTTTGAAATTTCAATCTATATACATTAATAAGTAGCATGTACTTATATGCAAAATATTTAAAAAAATATTCATTGTGTAAGCCAATCATTTTTCTTTACTATCAGAGTGAAATGGAGCAAAATGTTCACTTTTAAATGTAATAAATCCTTCATTTCACAAATGAAAATACCTGTCAGGAGTTAAGGCTTCCGCTAAATAACCTAACAATTAGTCTACAAGTCTAATACTGTAGAGTTCAAGTTTATGATAATTTTATCTGCCTCAAAGGTACAATAATTGTGGTGTACTTATAAAAGATCTCTAGAGACAAATGGAATATTAACTTCTATTCGAAACTGCTACAGACAGCTATGAAAACTATGAGAATCGAACCCATGTACTCATATACCGAAGTTGTTTACCTGAGCAATCAGTAACACATATTCTTTGAATTGCTTGAAGTACAAGCGAAGTATAATGTAAATTACTCATACAGCTCATAAGATTGATTTTAACCCGTTGCTACACAAAATTATCTCCATAAAAATCATTTTGCAAAATTTATCCTTCATCAATGAATTTAATCTACACTCATGTTCAAAATTAAGAGAATTCACATATTTTGTAGAATTTCAAGAAAGGAACTAAACGAAATGTAAAACCACTGCTTTAAGACAAGGGTGCAAGCCTTGTACTTTTTTTAAACAATTCTAACTCTAACAGTAAAATGAATATCTACCAACGTTTAGAGGATGAAATGAAGTGGCAAACTGTGAAGAGGCGAAAAGCAGGCCAGTCTCAAATGCTATAGGCAAATGTACATAGGCATGAGGTCTTAGAGCCTTAAGTTCACCTTTTCAGGGATGCAATTGGCCATGAGATAATTTTGTAAGACGAAAACACGGAGATATATAGAGCTCTTCTTTTTGACGAATTACTAGAAGGTGAGGATGAATTGGCCAAACAGATTTCCTGACCTCAAATAGAGCATGTCTAGGACGTTTGAGGGAGGGCAATTGCAATTTGCAACCCTTCTCTAAGAACCTGTAGGGCCTGAAAACAGCATTGTTTAACGAGTGAGAATAACTGCCATAGGAATTCATAACTGCCTTATTTCGAATATGAAATCTTCTTTCGCTACCTGTACATCTGTAAGAGGGGACCATATCCCCTATTATCCTTTTGTTGTTGTTGTTGTTGTTGCTATTGTTCTATTATGCAACCACTGTTTCATACTTACGGTCACCAACGAGTGTTCGTCTTGACCAGTAGTGTTCATTATAACTTTTGAATGGTTATTTGTTTTGTATTGTATGAAGTTTCATTAAAATATGTAGGGTAGTTCTAGATTTAATTGAATGAATAAGTAAATTCTCTTAATTTTGAACATGAGTCTGTTGGGCTTGTTTATTCTGTAAATACCATTTTGAAATTCAGAGCCTGCAACACTAGGGATCATCTGCCACGCACTTACATTTAAACCAGTACTTTTCGGACTGCCACAGACAACATTGTGGTAAAATTTTACAATTTTTAAGTATGTTTGTAAGTGTTCAAATGCCTCCGTCCATCGAAAATCCCACCAATTGTAAAAAAATATTCTGCAATTGGTTTCCTTAATGCAAAACCTGTGAAAAAGATTGAAATTTCTTAAAAATACTGGATGAGCAGCAAAGCGGGTGATTTTCTTCCCTTTTTGGAGATTTAGTATAGGTGGAGACGTTTGAGAAAACAGACGATTTACAATTTCATTTGCAAGAAATGAGTTGTTTCAAGTTTCAAGTTTTGTGCTTAACGGAATTGTAGCACGACACTTTAATTATCATAAATTTGTCTTACGTGAATGGCCGTTGTTAACTGGAGGCACGACACCAAGCGTTTAGCGAGTTTATAGCTACGCGACAAATTTCTATGGTGGATGGTATTCAAAGTTTGATTCTACTATATGAAAAGTACTTTAATATTAGTGTAAACTGCGTTAAAAAGCAAAATGATACTTATTATCGTAAGTTTGTCTAGCGCTAGGGACCGTTGATGAGTGAGGGGTACGAAACTAAATGTTTAACCATAACGTATTTACTAAGCGGTAGATTTCTATGAGAATTAAATTCAAAATCTGGTTCAACGATATCACAATTGCTTTAATATTGTCAAAAAATTGCATTAAATTGTAACACAATACTTAAATTATCATAAGTTTGTCTCACAAAAGGGACTTCTATTGAATGGAGAAAGACATCAAACCTTTTAGTGGTACCAGGCGAAGGATTTATATGACAATAGAATTAAAAACCTGGTACTGCGAAACGAGACGTGTCAATATTGACAGAATTTAAATAGAAATATAATACGACACTTAAACCATCGTAAGATTGTTTCACACGAGAGAACTTTGTTGATTGAGGGTCATGAAACTAAAGGTTTAGCCAGTATGTAGTCAGTTGATATATTTCTATGAGGATACACTTCAAAATTTGTTTTCTGTGATATGATAAGTGTTAAAATACTGGTGAAAACTGCTGTAAAATATAGCACTATACTTAAATTACCGCAAGATTGTTTCACGTGAGAGACATATTGACTGGAGTCAAACGTTTAGCCAGTATATAACAAGGGAGATTTCTAACAGAATGGCGTGCAAAATCTGGTTCTACGATACGAAAATGTTGTAATATTGGTGGAAATTGCATTAAAATGTAGATTAAAGTACAGGCTTTCGTGTAATGATAAAATTTATCAAAAAAGTACATTTTATTTTTACTAGGACTTACTTAAAGTGGTGCTTACTTAATAAACTGTCTTTATTTAATTACTTAATTCTGGTTATTATTATTATTTTAGGTCCGTTTGATGTAGACAAGTACGATACTTTTGAGCTCCCTTTGGTGGAATCGGATGAATTTAGGAAAGTCAAAGTTGTTTACGATAACGATTACAAGCTTGTTACAAAAGATAAAAGAAAGTTCGAGATATTTTTCCTAAACCAATTTGGCCTAAAGTATTCTGATGTCAGATGGAAAAATGTTACTTTATCAAAAGGTAAGTTAATATTAAGGAGACATAGTACTTGCCGAACTGAAATATCTCCATTATAACCAATCTATACTGGATTCAGAACAAAATTTTAAAAAATATATGCTCTGTTTAGAATCTAACAGAACAAAAATTTATTCTAAACAGTAAAATAGAATTTTTCAGCGATATTAATAAGGGTCTAATTTTATAAAACAAGTAAATTTGGTATATGAAGCGATATATTTTTGAAAACCTAAAATGTATGCAAAGAGGAAAAAAATCCCTTTTCCAACAAAATAACTTTAGAAATAGGTAAATTATAATCTAATTTTTTATATTAAGTAGTAAATATTTTTTCACTCTTTGAATTATATTAATACGACCAATATATTTTTATTTTAAAACACATCGTTTTTTAATTTTTAATTTCTTAACTGTTTTTTTTTAAACATCAAATAGCTTTAAAACTTTAGGATTTTAATATGAATAAGATTTTCAATATAAAAGAAAAATTTATTTTTTAATTTACATGTTTCAAAAGTTATCTTACAGATAAGTTAATTCCTTTTCTTCCATTCTGTGCATATGTTTTAGGAAATTTTATAAAATATACCACTAAAGTGATAAAAATAAATAAATTTTAAATTAGAGCATCCTTAAAGAATTCATAAAAAAATATATTCATAAAAAAATTATATGAAGAAATGTATTTTTGAAAAGATAAAATATATGCACCAAGGAAAAAATTCATTTTACAACAAAATAACTTTTGAAATAGATAAATTGTTAACTATTCTTTATATTAAACAGTAATTATTTTTTTCACTCTTTGAATCTCAATTATATTAATATGACTAATATATTTTAATTTTATACCATGATAAAGGCAAATTAGTTTTTAATTTTCAACTTCTTATCTGTTTTTTAAAACGTCAAATAGCTTTAAAACTTTAGGTTTTTAATATACAGTATATGAATGCAACAGCACATATTTTTGTAGTGTAAAATATTTTTTATTACATCTATAATCCTAACCAAACCCTTACATGTAGTAAAAATCAGATATTAAAATAACGTAAAGTTAAATAATTAAAAACACTTTTTAAATTACATTATAGTTGGATTACTTTTTTCCGATATTTGTAAACTAGCTTTTCCGATTTAACGTCTAATGTTTCTTTCCTCTATCAGGAAGTATTATTGTGAATGCCGTCATCACAGGTTTAACGTCGAATCTCGAGAAAACCTCAAAACTTCTAGAAGCAGCGATTGAAAAAGGAGGGGCTGACGTCATCTACGAAAATACTAAACTCAAAGCGAACAAAATATTTCTTCCTTCAAGGGTAAAGTAAAAATTTTCATGTAATTTAAACTAACTGAACTACTCCAAAATGAAAATATGCTCCTTTTTTAGGAATGTTTTGTATCGTACCGGCTGAGGGGTTCTCATTACTTTTTTAATGAAAACCAGTGCATGAAAGTGTATCTGCTTTCATTTAATTATAAGCTTCAGAACACAAGTAAATTATACAGAAATGTGTGACTTTTCAAGATCAAATTAAAGATATCATACTGAAGTGTCTATAGAAGTCGATGCATGCTGAGAATGTGTCAGCTTTGACCGATCATATGTTTCTGAATACTTAATTAAATTGTCGAATGATGGCCGAATGGTTAGGGTGCTTATCTTCGGTACTGGAATTAGTGGATTCGAATCTCACTGTGACATAGATGTTCGTAGTCATTCGATATCGGCTTTAAGCAGTAGGTCCCGGTCTCATTTAGCCTTTGTGTAGCAAAATTGTAGACCGTAGCGTTCCAAACCAAACCAAACTTAATTAAATTATACAGAAAGTTGTGAGATGTTAAGACATACTTAAGGGACATACTCATACTGTCTAAATAAAGTCGGTGCATGCTGAAATTGTGTCTCCTTTGATCGATCATTTGTTTTCTGAATGCTTAATTAAATTATACAAGAAATTGTGAGATTTAAAGACCCAGTAAGGATTCTCATACTGTCTTAAAAAAAGTTGGTCAATTCTGAAATCGTGTTTGTTTTGAGCGATCATCTGTTTTCGAATTCTTAATAAATTATACAGAAAATTGTGAGATGATCAAGACTCACTGAAGGAGTCTCCAAACTGTCTAAATAAAAGTCGGTAGATGCTGAAATTGTGTCTGCTTTGATCGATCATCTGCTTCTGGATGCTTGATTAAATATACAGAAAGTTGTGAGGTGTTCAAGACCTGCTTCTTCGCTTATAAAATTATTCTGTTCAATCGATAACAATGTAAATAAAGCACAATTAATATAGAAAATTTAATATTAATACTAAAGAATAGTTACAGTAACTAGGATGATGTATACACCGACGGCTCTAAACCCGAAAACTACGTTGGCTTAGCATATTGGAGTAATTCCGGCACTTGTAGTTACAGTCTTCTCTCCTTTTGCTCCATCTTTACGGCCGAAACGAGGCCTTAAAACACATCTCCACTAGCAATAATAAGTGCTATATAGTTTATTCTGATTCCCTAAATGCTTTAAAGAGTATCAAATCCGGCACCAATACTTACAGCCACATCTCCTGTGTTGTAAAATTACATAAAAAAACTTGCACCGTCCGGTTTTCTCCTTTTATTCTGTTGGGTTCCAGTCACATCCGTATCCCGGGCAATGAAAAGGTTAGCAATCTGGCCGGATATGCAAATGTGCCTTACCCTGGCCCCATTCCTTATCAAGATATTAAAAAAGCTATTGCTCTGGATATCAATGACCGATGGAAAGTTATCTCGAACCTTGAAATGCTGAACAAACTTCTATCCATTCCCAAAGTCATCTATTACCTTCTGGCTATTACTCTCTAATCGCAAATTAGATATCATATTAACTCGTCTTCGTATTTATCATAGTAGACTAATTCATAAACATTTACTACTGGCTGAACCTACTCCAAATTGTTCCTTTTGTCATACTCATCTCACTGTTCATCATATTTTAACTTGTACTGCTTTAAAATGTTTTAATTATAGATATTTTAAAACTTTCCACCCTAATTTGAACAACTTTTGGACGAAACTCCTCATCAAAAATTATTCGATTTTCTCCTTCGCATTAACGTTTTAAACCTCATTTAGTTTTTTAAAAAAATTCTTTAATGTGAATCTTTACCTCGTTTTTACTTGTATTTTTTCTCTTAAATTTTGACTATTATTTTATCTTACCTTAGTTTATATAAGTATGTTGTTATATGTGCTCTTTTGTTTGCGCAGCATATCCTAGCTTGGATCTTGCGCCAATAAACCCCAACCATTAAACAGTTACAAAAATCTATGCTAGCAGTAAGATTCAAACCCACGTGCTCAGCAGAAGAGCGGCATCCTTCCCATTCAGCCATCGTTCTGCTGAATTATACAGATAGAAATATGCAAAGATGTAGTCTATCAAAACAAATACACTGTCAGCAATCATAAAAACTATCTTAGAAAGTATTAGATCACTTAAAATTGCAAAATGGTAATAAATAAAATTATGTCTATCACTGTAGAAACTTTTGGAGGAAAGCGGGTCGAGCTCCGAGTCTTCCAGTGATGGTGCAGGAGGTTTATCAGTAGCGTGGATAGTGGCTATTGTAGTCAACGTAGTTCTCATCGTGGTTTTTATCATCGCCATTGTCTACTGCTACTGCAGAAGAAAGAGACGTAAGATCTTTTACATTATATCTACCAGTGTTTTGTCTTTTTAAAATTTTTATGAAATTTGTCAGTTTGGTGAATCTCTACTATTGTAGTAGAAAGAGACAAGAGATACTTCACAGTGCATTTTCTAGTGTCTTGTATTGTGTTTTTAAAGTTTGCATGGAATTTATCAGTTTGGTAAATCACTGCTTTTGCAGGAGAAAGAGATATAAGATATTTTACATTTATTTAATAGTGTGTTGTATCGTGTTTTTAAACTTTACATGAAATTTGTCAATTTGGTAAATCATTGCTATTGCAGGAGAAAGAGACATAAGATATATTACATTGCTCTTTCCACTGTCTTGTATCGTGTTTTTAAACTTTAAGTAAAATGTTAATTTGGTAAATCACTGCTATACCAGTAAAAATAGGAATAAGATACTTTACATAATATTTACCACATTCTTGTATCACGTTCAAATTTTATACAAAAATATTAGATCGATAAAATGCTACATCTGCAGTAGAGAGGGGAGTAAGATATTTTAAATTACATTTACCAAAGTCTTGAAAATTTCATTTCGATTGACTCTTGGGAAACTTGTCAGATTCTTTACGTCAT
This sequence comes from Pardosa pseudoannulata, assembly GCA_032207245.1. Taxonomy (NCBI): domain Eukaryota; kingdom Metazoa; phylum Arthropoda; class Arachnida; order Araneae; family Lycosidae; genus Pardosa; species Pardosa pseudoannulata. Next base: position 112,280,940 of record CM063509.1, read on the forward strand.
CGCAAATACTTATCTTATTTCTGCAGGACAAGATCTTTTATATTTACTTGTCTTGTATAGTATCATTCATTTTAAATTTTACATGAAATTGTCTGTATGATTGTCATTGAATTGTCAACGAAACTCTCAGCTTTAAGGCTTAGAAATAAACAGAATGTTAAAATTATTCAGATATCTTAAATATTATATTGCATTATCAAGTTAGCTGAATAGTTTTACGGCTTGAACAGCTTTAAGGCTTAGAAATATGCCGAATGTTAAAATTATTCAGATATCTCAAATATTATACTGCATTGCAATATAATATTTAAGATTGCCAGCATTGCAAGTTAGCTGAATAACATTTTGCAGATATTGTTAAAACTTTTAATTAATACGTAAAGAAACGTAAGATGTGTTACTGTATTTACTAATGTTTTATCCCAACAATTATCTATATTTTATACATGAAACTGTCAACTTGAGAAAATTCTTCAATGAGTGATTAGTTTAAATTCTTAGTAAAATTTAACGGTTTAGAAATTATGCAATTATATCGAAAAGTGGAGTGTTATATTGAAATACAAGATCTTTTAAAGTTCTGTATTAATGCAATAAAAATATTTTCTTGCAAGAATTAGAAATTTATTGTTGTATTAAAAGTTGCTATGTATTATCGATAAAAATATTTATACTCGATATAAATTTTTTGTAGAATTTAATAATTTGTTTACTAATAAAATTGCACGATATCTTAAAACTTTTAATACTTATCACTTAAGAATGCCATATGATCTTTTTATTTAGTAAGTAAATCTATGATGAAAATAAAATATTATAGAATAGAAACTTAATATGAGTTATAAAAAGACTTTTTCTATAAAAAGTTTTATTTTAGATTGATTATTTTTTTGAATTAATTCGATAAAATTGTTATGTTTACATATTTACACAAAATATTTTCTTAAGAATTAAAAATCATTGTTGTATTAAAAGTATTTTCTGTTGCATGTTATAAACAAATTCTGAAAAAATTCTTTAAAGCATTAAGAATAAATAGATAATATATACAAAACACACACAAATATAAAATAAAATTTTATAAAATATAATATATATTGTATAAAAATTATTATAAATTGTTAAATAAAAAATAAAAATATTATATTATATTGATATATATATATAGATTTATATATATATTTTATATTATTTTTAGGTTAGATGAAATAGAACATTGACGATGGTAACATAAAAAAATACGATTTAATAAAGCTAATAATAGTTTTTTGAAAACATACTAAACAATTTTTTCAATATATGAACACAATAGATCAAATAAGTGTTTTTTACAAAACATAATTTTTATGCTTTGTTTATTCTTTCAATAAAATTTTTTTGGTGTTTCCTTATTATTTTAAATATAGTGTTCTATACATAGAGAAAAAAAAAATTTATTTATTATAAAATATTTCTTTGAGTGTAAATAATTTTTTGTTACTATATAGAATATGTATAAATATATATATATATATATATATATATATACTATATATATATATATATATATATATATATATATATATATATATATATATATATATATATATATATATATATATATATATATATATATATATATATATTATATATATATATATATTTATATATATATATAATATATATATATATATATATATATACATATATATACATATATATTTAACATATGTAAATAAATAAAACAAAACACATTATGTATTAACAAATAGAATATTTTGTTTTGATAAATCATTGTATTTTTTAATATTAAAAAATTTTATTGAAAAAAAAACATTTTTAAATTAGAATATGTTACATCTGTAACTGATATCAGGGAAATTTTCTTTGTTTTTTGAAAATATTTTTCTTTGAGAAAATTTGTATTTACGTCATTTATTTATGAATATTTTTATCTGTATATAAATATAGATATTTTTTTTGTAGTCAGATTCAATGATATTTTTATATTAATATATTTCTATTTATTTTATATATATTATATATATATATATCTATATATAAAATATATATAAGTACTATATATATATATATATATATATATATATATATATATATATATATATATATATATATATATACATATAAGTAAATAAATAAAACAAAACACATTTATGTATTCAACCAAATCAGAATATTTTTTTGTTTTGTAAGTATCATTGTGGGAGTTTTTTAATATTAAAAATTTATTGAAAAAACACATTTTTAAATTAGAATATGTTACAGAACTGTGAACTGATATAAAACATCCGGGAAATTTTCTTTATTTTTGAAAATAAAAGGACTCTTTACAAAATTTGAGAAAATTTGTATTTACGTCATAATTCATTCTAATGACTATTTCTAAAATCTGTATATAACGTATAGTCAATATATTTACCTTTTTTGTGAGCTAAAAGATTCGAAATGCATCTAGAACTTTTTGAAATATTACAACTTTTTTCCAAAAAGTTTAATTTCCTTACGAAAAGAAACTCTCACTTTAGAAATTTTTAAAACTATTGATAACTCAAAAAACTAACGAAAATTACCTTTTTAGCACTATATTTTTTTTTAATCTGAAAGACTTTTTTCCATCCTTAAGAACATTTTTGATATCTGTTAGCTGATTAAGAGAGCTGGTATTTTTAACTCCTAGAAAAGTTTCTGTAGTTTTTCATCATCTGTAACATATAAAGCTATTTTTTAGAAAAAATTATTTTATAATAAATGTTACTAAGCTACATTTCTTTATTAATGATGATATAATAATAGTGTTCTATATTTAAAAGTCATTTTTTTAAATATCACAATTTCAGTAACTACTGTCTTTTACATTTCAATTTATTTTTATTGTACAACGAATCTCAAAATAGAATTTTATTTTTTAACATAAAGCCCATAGAAAAGGAAATTGAAAATTTTTTACAATTGCAATTGGTCATGACAGGTTTAAAGGATCGAATTATATCCACTGTGATCTTCCTTACTCTTCTGCTTCTAAAATTTCCATCATAACTTAAAGAATTTTTCATATTAAAAATAGTAAAAAGAAATATAGATGTCGCATTTTGTATCAAGTAAACAACAGTGCAATACTTGGGATTGAACTCTCGTATGATCACGTGACTTCTAACGAAAATCCAGTAAGGAAAGTTCAAATCATTACCCATGTAAACGGAGTTTTTTTACCCTCCAAGTATAATCCCCTTTATCTGGTAAAATAAAGGTAACTTTAGTGGCACATGTAAATGGGGATAAAGGCGATGTAATATGCTTAGGGTTGAAATGGGATTTAGAAGCGTTGTTTAAGAAGAATTTCCTCTGACTATGTAAGTTTAACAACCACCAGAGTAAACTATTTCGTAAGTTCAAATGCAATCCCGTTGAGCAATAAATATCATATGATTCAAGATCCCCTGCATTTTGAATCCTTCAAAATTGATTGGATATAAATTTAAATTTTGAATAATTTTTAAGACAAGTATGACTTTAAATTTTTTAATAAGGGGTTTTTCGGACTATGTAAGTCTAACATCCACCAGTGTAAACGATTTGCAAGTTCAAATGCAATAACGTTGAGAAATAAATATCATATGCTTCAGAGATCCCCTGCATTTTAAATCCTTCAAATATGATTGAACGTAAATTGAAATTTTGAATACTTTTTAAGACAAGTATGACTTTAAAATTTTTAGTAAGGAGTTCCTCGGATTGTGTATGTTTAACAACCACCAGAGTAAACTATTTCGTAAGTTCAAATGCAATGCCGTTGAGCAATAAATATCATATGCTTCAGAGATCCCCTGAATTTTAAATCCTTCAAACATGATTGGCGTAAATTGAAATTTTAAATATTTTTTAAGACATATATGACTTTAAAATTGTTAATAAGGGGTTCCTCGGATTATGTAAGTTTAATAGCCACCAGAGTAAACTATTTCGTAAGTTCAAATGCAATCCCACTGAGAAATAAATATCATATGCTTCAGAGATTCCCTGCATTTTGAATCCTTCAAAGTTGTTTGGATATAAATTTAAATTTTGAATACTTTTTAAGACAAGTATGACTTTAAAATTTTTATAAGGGGTTCCTCGGACTATGTAAGTTTAACAACCACCAGAGTAAAATATTTCGTAAGTTCAAATGCAATAACGTTGAAAAATATTACATGCTTCAGAGAACCCCTGCATTCTGAATCCTTCAAAAATGATTAGACGTAAATTGAATATTTGAATACTTTTTAATACAAGTATGACTTTAAAATTTTTAATAAGGGTTTTCTTGGATTATGTAAGTTTAACAACCACCAGAGTAAACAATTTCGTAAGTCCAAATGTAATAACGTTGAGCAATAAATATCATATGCTTCAGAGATTCCCTGCATTTTAAATCCTTCAAAAATGATTGTATGGAAATTAAACTTTTTAATACTTTTTAAGACCAGTACATCTTTAAAAATTTCTTAAACGTTTTAACATGCATCGCAACAACGTTTACTGTGAAAATAGTTTCAGAAAACTAGGTACCTTTTTCTGAAAGCCGAGTGCTATTATCGCCAAAAAGAGAATATTTTCGTTAAATAATGTTGACTTAAGGAATTAGCTCCATTTTCCAAGTCTACTAAATAATGTTTATAAATTACATTTTTAAACTGAAATGCTTCTTCTAATATTGTTATGGAAAGGCCTTTCTAATGATGAGAATATATTGTAGGACCTTCTTCAATACTTCTTTTAATGACTACTAATAGTACAACTATGACTGGCTGTGGGAATAATGTTACATTGATTTAGGGCCGATCTCACCAAAGTCATTTAGCTGTTAACCTCGACTAATCTCTGTTTAAACAGAAAATTGAGTCCTCACTATTGGTATGGCGGTATGGGTTAATGGTGGTTAGCCGCTAAATGACTTTTATGAGACCGGCCCTTAGTGTTGAGAAAGAAGAAATTAAAACTCATTAATAAAACACACGTGGACTAATATTCTTGATTAAATGATTTTATACAACAAATGCTTAAGGAATACATCAGGAATACAATTTATCGCTTGTAGATGTGAAACACTCCCCTGGACTCGGACTCGGTCTCGCCAAAATGGTGCAGCTTTTCTTTTGTTTCGCTTCGCTTTAAAAACTATCCCAGAAGCAGCGGGTGTTAGCAGCGTCCACCCTCTTCTTTCCCCTGGAAAAAACCTCCTGCTGAAAAAATTCACCTGCCCTCGTGAAGAAAAACAGGGGTAAGATCCCGACAAACCAACGGGCCTTTCTATTGGTTGGGAGAAGTTTCTTCCTAATCCTGACCACTACTGTTCTGTTTGCTATTGGTGATGGCTTACGAGAAAAGGTAAAAAAAACATATAAGCACTGAATGTAACTTATTGTTACACTGCCGTAATAGGATTCAGCCTTAATCTTGAATATTCAAATCATGTTCTTTAATTATACTTGTTTTGATATGATAGATAAAAACGATTCAGTGATTGCTGTCTCAAATATACGACTTCATAATTCGTACAAAACATATTAGTAGAAAATTTTTTCATCAAATAAAGAAAAAAATATCCCACCGCTCTACAGTTTTGTCAGAATTATAGAATTCAGATTACACAGTACTGTAGATATAAACTTTTAAAATATACAAATATTAGATTTTATAAGGATGTAAAAAATGAGCAGCAGTAGCTCATTCAGCAGAGGCGTTTATACCATAACTAGTTGGTTGCGAGTTCGAGGTACGAACCGGCCAAAGATCTCCGTGTTCACTAATAGATATTGGATCACTAAAATAAGTTCGGAGTTGCAGTGTTCTTTGAGTTCAAATGATATCTCCGGAGGTGGTAGGCCAAGCCTTGGTGTCTTCTGCTTGGTCCAAATTTCTAAATTGCGCGGACCCTGAGGAGTTAATATTACTCGCGTCTGTAGCATTTCTTAAGCTACGAGTGCACTCTGAGTGATTCTAAATGAGTAAAAGCTTCCAGTCGTGTTGTGACATAAATATATCGCTCTGTATTTCAAGCTGCATTTGGATATATGTGTGTATGTATATATATCGAATGCAGATTGAAATACAGAGTAATTTAGAAAAAAATATGAAACTAAAAAATATTTAGAAACTTAATTTAGATTTGATTCCTATATAAAATATTTTATTTTAATGTACAGTATATTTTTCCACTTTATTCAAGAAATAGTCGTTTACTTATAAGTATAAAAAATTATTACAGTGCTAAAACAATATTTATGAGCTAAGGTAGCTAAAAACCAATCACATATATATACATATAAGCTTAATAAATGTGTAATTAGTAATTGTAAACATTATAATGCCTGATAACATATATATTACATCAAAATCCACAAAATCTAACAGTTTTTGAATAAGCTATAGAAGAGATCCCATAAAAATTGAGTGAATCGTGAACATTTTTTAAATGTACCTTAAAAAATACACTACATTTTAGTCAAATGCGATCAGCTGTAAAAATGTAGTTGAGTTGAGTTGAGTTATAAATGTTTGTATTTTTAACAGACATATTATTAAATTTCGTACTTAAGGGCAGAGCATTTAACGAAAAAATAAATATCAAAAGGCTCTTACCCTTTCACCATCGGGTTCCGTGGGACGCACTGGAAAAATATATTCTTCAGATATGATTTAAAGAAGAAGCCTTTTGGAACGAATAATACATTTATTTAACACGTTCTGACGAAACACTATAACAACATGAACATTATACATACATTTCAAAAGAAATAATAACTCAAAACCGTTATCAAAAAAACAAAAACAAAAATCGTTCTTCCTTTTTTGATGCCATTCGGAAAGGGAAAAACTTTGCGAAAAATACAAAAGGAAAAATCATAGTTCGTTTTTCCATTTCGCACACATAAAAACAAATATGTTTATCGAATTTTACTTGCGTTAACACCAACTTATATAAAAATACTATTTATATTTCTAGAGTTGTATAAGTTCAGGGTTAATACGTTTCATTCTTTTTTTTTTTTTTGTCATTACAATAACTTTACAAAATTATTCAAGATTCAAGAAAGTACTAGCCGCAATAAATGCATTTTAATTTGCTTGAAAATTAATCATTATTAGTACATATATCTACTAAAATTTGAAGCAGTGTCATAATTATGAACAGAGATAAAAAAATGACTTTAATGTTCAAGTTAAATTTTATTCTTAAACATGTAAGGAATGCTTGATAGCACAACCATTTAATTCTAACATTTCCATAAATACTAAAGCCGGTATGTATGAAGCTCAAACAGAAAACAAACATGTTTTTTTAGGTCATCGAAACTATAATAGCTAATCTTGTAACAAAAATTCTACATAAACCATTTACATAATTTAAAGGTATAATATTCATGATAATACTGAGCATCAAGCTTTGACATAATATGTAATACCTAGCATTCATCTAATATTCAAAAAATATTCAATACCCCGTGTTTCAACCTAAAATAGCATTCTGCTTTCAATATAAAATTCAAAGTAGTACGAAAAGAAGCATAAAATATGTATTTTGTAGAATTTTTCTTTAGATCAATATTCCCCGAAGAATCCTGTGTTGACTGATCAACCTAATTAAAAATTCATTATGTCAACGAAATTTCAGCCACCAAAAAATATTTTTAATTAAACAAGTATGTCTCAGTCTTTTTACAATACATAATAATAATAATATTCATTACACAGCTTTGTTGAAATTCTGGAATAAAATTTTGTATGTTTGATGCAATAAGCTAATAATATAATTTATTTTCGTGGGTTTTTATTATTTATTTTTGAAAAAACGCGTAATTCACATATTTTTTTTAAAAAAATCTTCGAGATTGGCCGTATGCATCTAACTTTTTAAAAAATCAGATTAAAACTGCCATGAAAATATATTTCTCCATGGAAGTTTTAATTAGAATAAAAATATATCGCAAAAAATTTATAAATAGGGTTTTTATTACATTTCTTTGTTTTCTTATGTTTTAAACTGGTTTAGCTGTGTAAACAAAGTGCTTCCTTTTATGCTAAAATCATTGTACATGTACATAAAATATTCTTGGTTTATTTTGGTGGGTTTTTATTATTTCTTTTTGAGAAAACGCGTAATTCATATATTTTTCAAAAAGCATCTAGATTACACGTATGCAGCTTACTTTTTAAAAAATCAGATTAAAATTTCCATGAAAATATGTTTTTCCATGGAAGTTTTAATTATAGTAAAAATACTTTATAGTAAAAAATTTATAAATAGGGTTTTTATTACATTTTCTTTATTTTCTTATATTTTAAACTGTTTTACTTCTGTAAGCAAAGTGCTTCCTTTTATGCTAAAATCATTTTATATGTACATAAAATATTTTTCTTTTACTTTGGTTTGCTTTTATTATTTCTTTTTGAGAAAACGCGTAATTCATATATTTTACAAAAAACATCTAGATTACCAGTATGCAGCTTACTTTTTAAAAAATCAGATTAAAACTTCCATGAAAATATGTTTTTCCATGGAAGTTTTAATTATAGTAAAAATACTTCGCAAAAATTTATAAATAGGGTTTTTATTACATTTTCTTTATTTTTCTTATGTTTTAAACTGGTTTAGTTTTGTAAACAAAGTGCTTCCTTTTATGCTAAAATCCTTTTACATGTACATAAAATATTTTTGATTTATTTTGGTGGGTTTTTATTATTTCTTTTTGAGAAAACGCGTAATTCACATATTTTTCAAAAAAAATCTTCTAGATTAGCTTTATGCAGCTTATATTTTAAAAAAACAGATTAAAACTAGCATAATAATATATTTTTCCATGGAAGTTTTAATTAGAATAAAAATATTTTGCAAAAATTTATAAATAGGGTTTTTATTACATTTTCTTTATTTACTTATGTTTTAAACTGGCTTAGCCGTGTAAACAATGTGCTTTCATTTTATGCTAAAATCATTTTATATATACATAAAATATTATTCGTTTATTCTGATGGGTTTTTATTATTTCTTTGAGGAAATGCGTAATTCACATATTTTTCAAAAAAAAATCTTACTTTTTTAAAAATTCAGATTAAAACTTCCATGAAAATATATTCCTCCATAGAAATTTTAATTAGAATAAAAATCATATCGCAAAAATTTATAAATAGGGTTCTTATTACATTTTCTTTATTTTCTTAGGTTTTAAACTGGTTTAGTTTTGTAAACAAAGCTCTTCCTTTTATGCTAAAATTATTTTATATGTACATAAAATATTTTTGATTTATTTTGATGGGTTTTTATTATTTCTTTGAGGAAATGCGTAATTCACATATTTTTCAAAAAAAATCTTCTAGATTAGCTTTATGCAGCTTATATTTTAAAAAAACAGATTAAAACTAACATAATAATATATTTTTCCATGGAAGTTTTAATTAGAATAAAAATATTTTGCAAAAATTTATAAATAGGGTTTTTATTACATTTTCTTTATTTACTTATGTTTTAAACTGGCTTAGCCGTGTAAACAATGTGCTTTCATTTTATGCTAAAATCATTTTATATATACATAAAATATTATTCGTTTATTTTGATGGGTTTTTATTATCAGAATGTAATTCACATATTTTTCAAAAAAAAAATTCTTACTTTTTAAAAATCAGATATCATGATAATATACTCCATAGAAATTTTAATTAGAATAAAAATCATATCGCAAAAATTTATAAATAGGGTTCTTATTACATTTTCTTTATTTTCTTAGGTTTTAAACTGGTTTAGTTTTGTAAACAAAGCTCTTCCTTTTATGCTAAAATTATTTTATATGTACATAAAATATTTTATTGTGAGACACACCTGTTTAAGAATTTTTTTATTTAAATGCTGGCATACACGCATACATTTATGCCAATAAATCTATGACGGATTCCCTTTTAGATAATTCAGTGTAAAATGCTATGATTAATAACATTACTCGTTTCGTAATTTCACACAAAAGATATTCATAGAAGAAAATAATTATCGAATACCATAAAATATTTGACAGGAGTTATAATGCGATTAATTCATGTGGACAATTTTCAAATAAATAAATAATATTCTTAAAATTTTTGGTTAATATTTTCCTGTAATCATACACACGATATATTTATCTGTTTTTTAATGTTAATAGCTACAAGTGATGTGTAACTTAAGGAATGCTACAGACGCGAGTTGGCATTGCCCCGCTAGGTCTCTGTAATTTAGAATTCGTATGCGGCCACGCCATCTCCAGAGGTATCGATTGAATTTGGATAACATTTCGGCCACGAATCTATTATGCCCCAGCAGTAAATACGGTGGACCGTTAGCCAACTCCGGTCTCGAACTCACATTCCTCTGGTTATAAGACAGGCGCCTTTGCTTTCGAGATACCACGACTCTCGACAGTGGACTCCGGTTAATATGTTAAATTTGGAACACAGGGATTTTGATAATAATAACCGATTGATAACAATAAACTATATGCAAAATTAGATAAATTTACACACACACCCTTTAATCCACTCGTACATTTCAAAATAAAATGAAAAAACTCCCCTTATATATATATGTTCTTAAGGTAATATGATTCTAGATATATCTTTCTTTTAGTTTAGAACCTTAGTTTCACGTTTCAGTGCGGCATCACGGTTTTCAAATTTAAATCCTCTTTCTCATATTTTGCATAGTATCAATAATTTATACGTAACTTTTCAAGTAACATATAACAAGGTAAACTTCAACTGACAGATGGTGCATAAATGAGATTAAATTCGTTGAGAAGCAAAGTGTGGTGAAAAAAAACCTTAAAAATTCCCACTTTAAAATATTTCTTTCTGGTTCATATTTAAGAAAACGCGTTTTTCCTTTTAAATTAAGTTTGAGAATATAATTTTGGAGAAGGAAAACCTGGTTACAAAAACCTGGAAAAGGTTGCAACGGCTGAATAATTACAGCGGAACATTTTGTTGTAAGTGTTGAAAAAAAGTATTTTTTTAGTTGTAGGTAGCTAAAAAAGTTTCATATTGATATTATTCTTGTAGGGTAAAAGGTAAATGTATATACAGTAGACTTCGCTTAATGTCAGCAGTTTAGGACATCGTGATTTTAATAACAATAACCGATTGATAACATTAACCCTTTAAAGGTCACCAAAATAAATTCGTGGGAATTTAATGTAATTTGTTTATAAATGTTATCTATAAGCCTTGTATATGTAAAATATATAATTTTTTTACATTCCTAAGAAGGAATTGCCTTAGAGGGTATCAAGTTAGGGTTTGAGAAGTGGTTTAACTGATTAACCCCTACCCTTGCACAGCTTGAACATTATGCCTTTTTAAAAGTTTAACTATACTGAAAGAACAATAAATGATAATCCTTAAACTGTCATTTATTTATCAGTATAATAAATAAATAGCTTAACAACTTAAAAATGTTGTTTGTACAGATACTTTTATTTGAGGTCATAAGTAAGATAAATTGAATCTGACTTCTCAAGTACAGAAAGTTTAAATATATATATTTCAATAGAAAAAGAAATAAATAAGTAAACGTAGAACTATCATCTGTTATATATTTAAAATATCAAAATTATGATATGTATAAAATGTATAGTATGTATATATAAATATATGTATATACATATACATATATATACATATATATACATACATATATATATATATATATATATATATATACATATATATACATATATATACATACATATATATATATATATATATATATATATATATATATGTCATGCCTGGGTATCAAATAAGCAGTCGGGCCATTTGTTGTTTTCCAATTTCTCCTTTATTCTTCTCCAGACATGATATTGACGAGGAAGTAGATTCGCTTGCAGATCTGTACTCTAAGATGCTAGCCTAAAACGGTGAGCGTCTGCTACTGAGCTAGAAATGCGAATGTATGTCTTACTCTTAATACTAAAAACTCCTATCCCAAGGGGGTTTCCTTGGGGGGGTTTCTTTGGGGCTCTGCGTGTGACCATTTAGATTCCCTGAGGGCGTGTGCCGGGCGCTATAGGATATTTCTATTGGCCGTTGCTTTTCCGCTCCGCTCCCAGTGTGGCGGACAGACAACGTGGGGTCTGTTTTGAGATGTTTTCACCACATGTTGGGGGAACTTAAATTATTTGACAGTCTAGTGTCAGACTGGGATTAACTTCTTTAACTTACGATTTCTGTAACGTCAAAGGAGGATTAAGATTTGCTGTTTATGGGCTACAGGTGTTACACATCTGTCTCAGATTTTGTTTGCTTCTTAAACTTAGGGGTTTTCTCTATTACTTTTATCCTCGGGGGTGTTATTCTTCGATCTGTTTTCCCTACATTACATTAAAATATTCCTCGATCTGTTTTCCCTACATTACATACATATATTAATATATATACATATATATATATATATATATATATATATATATATATATATAATCAAAAACTCATCCATGTCTCCAAAAAGTTTTTTTTCTAATTGCAAAAGCTCTTGATTCTACACCACTGGCTTCCATATATCACATATGTATGAGATTGGAACCGTAAATAATTATAAAAAGATAAAGTAAAGTAATCCAAAAAGTAAAGTTTAAAAAAAAAGTTTAATAGGTGGTTTTGCTATGAAACCACTGTCCGTTAAAGGGTTAAACGATATACAAAATTAAATAAATAACCCCCCTCCCCTATAATTCACTTGTACTAAATTTCAAAATAAAATGAAAAAATCCCCTTATATTTATATACTATATATTATGCTTTAAAACATAAAAATCGTGTTGTTGACTGTCTACAATTATTTCCAAAAATCTCATTGATAAATTGTTCGTGATCATTATAAACCTATCATAACGATTTAAAATTTCGATCTTTTGCTTTAATGTTAAATCATTTCGCTTTCTGGCTTCCATACCGACAAGCTGCATGTAAGAAAGCAAGGCATAAAATGTGAATAAGCTCCTTCTCAGTTCCGATAATAATGTGTTGCCTTCTTCTTATCTGACAAACATTGACCACCATCAGGGTGTGCGTATTTCTGAAAAATACCAGTAACATATAAACTCCCCACTCCTTTGTTCATTCCCCATTTCCCTAGGTTGAACAGGAGAATTTTCGGAAATTCAAACAACAGTGAAGGGAATGAAAAGAATGGGTTCCTTCTGAATAGAATGTGAATATTCCTTTACCTGTTAAAATGAGGTTCGAAAACTGATCCTAATGTAACGATCGACCGATGTAACCGATGTAACGATCCCATAAAGCGATAATTGTAACACACAAATGAATAGAGAAAATCGAGACCAAGAGATTTCGATAACAATAAGCGATTGCTAACATTAACCACGATCACATTCAGCGGAGTCCACTATATTTATGATAACACTTTGCTTACAAGCTATAATACATGCTATCTATCTGCATGTCAAATATATTGCAAGAAATATTATCAACAACATAATAAAACAATAAATTTTCCACGTGTATTCTAAATAGTTTTTTCCATCATAGCATGAACCTGAAATGATTTTTTTACGTATGAACATAATATGGTAAATAAAAGCTTAGATAAATCAGCATTCTATTCATTTAACAATCGTTTGACTCTATAAAAGAAAAATTTGCAAGCTATCTGTCTAGATGGCAGATATATTACAAGATATATTGCTAAGAATGTAATAATATGAATAAATTTTCCACATGTATGCTAAATATTTTTCTCTATCAGATGATAAAAGAGATATAAAATGACAAATAAATATTAAACTAAAAAGACTTCTTTTAACGTATAAACATAGCATGTTAAATAAAATCTTGGATAAGTCAGCATTCTACCCGTTTCGCAACAGTTTGACTGTGCAAAGTAAAAATATGCAAGCTGTATTTTTAGATATAAAATAGATTGCAAGATATATCATCCACGTAATACAAGAAAAAACTTTCCACGTGTATGCTAAATATTTATACATGTATGCTAAATTTTCTTTCTTCTTCAGATGATAGAAATATATGAGGCGAATACAAATATTGAACTTGAATGACTTTTTTACCTATAAACAGTATGTTAAATAAAATCTTGTATAAATCGGCATTTGATCCGTTTGGTTATAGTTTGGATCTGCAATGTAAAAATTTGCAAGCTATCTGCTTGTATGACAAGTAAATTGCAAGATATGTTATTAACACTATAATAGAAGAATAAATTTTCCCGGAAAAAATTAGCTCATTTTAAAGGACCAGTGTGATCGATCGGCAGGATTCTTTGAGTCTAGCTCTCTAATCCTAAATGTTCTGTCAATACTCATTAACAATGACAACGATCGAAAAATATAACAACTAAAAGTGAAACAGATTAGAAAAACGTCGATCTGTTTGTTCAATAAAATGGCCATAAGAATACATTAACAATGACAACGAGCGTGAAAATTAATTAAGAGTGGTACAGATTAGAAAAATGTGGATCTGTTCAATAAAATGTCCATCAGTATATTATCAATGACAACGAGCGAGAAAAATAGCAACTAAAAATGGAACAGAATAGAAAAACGTGAATCTATTAGTTCAATACACCGTTATCAAAGAATAGGAACTTTATGGACAGAAAACACAATTCTTATAAGACAAATCACATCCGGCTAATACAGGATCACATAGGAAGGGTAATATCTAATTCACTTAGGCCTAGCCTACTGGATTAGTCGTACTGTTCAAAGGTGTGAAACATGAAAGCGGAGCCAATAGGTTTAAAAAATCAAATTTAAATTATAAGTGTAAAAATTGCAAAGTAAAAATTAGATTAGGGAAAATATAGGATTCGCTAGTTCAGTTTGAATACTAAAACAAAATACGAGTACTATAATTAAATTATGTAAGACTTGCACAGTTACAAATGACGAGTTTTGTCAAATTGTAAGAATGTAGAGTGAGGTACATTAACCAATCGGAGTAATTTTAAGTAGTCAGATAAGAGATTCTGATGGATTGAGAGGTGACCTAAAGATGGAATGGCCTGTTTAACACAATGGAAAATATGGTGTCTTACTTTTTATAAAGTATTTACAATTAGTTCTTACATTTTTAGTATTCTTTTAGTATTTTATTTTTATATTTTTTAAAATGAAACAAAATCTAAATTTCTTTAGCAAGAATGGTAATAAACCTTCTTATCAAAATCTATATGGGTAAAATTAACCAGATTATTCATAGGATCATTGTTAAGCCTTTTGTAAAATTTAGTGAAGTGAAATGATTTATGGAAATTTGTTGCGAAAAACACAGTTATATATATTCTTAAAGTGGAACTGTTTTCAACCTGTATTCAAAAGATAAATTTTTAGTGAGAACAATATAATCCTTATTTTCTTAGCACGATCAGTATCATCGGAATCAACTAGATTATTTATAAGATCATTTTTAAGTCTTTTGTGAAATTTAGTAGAAAGGTTTTATAGGAATTTAGAATAGTAAGAATTTAAATTATAAGATGAAAAATTGCGAGAGAAAGCACAATTATAATTATGTATTTATGACAATGTATTTTTTAAGAGAAACAAAAGATAAATTTCTTTAACAAGAATGGTCATAAACCTACTCTTTTTATCATGATCAGTATGATCGTAATCAGCTAGATTACTCATAAGATCAGTATTAAATCTTCTAAGAAATTTAGTAGATAGGTTTTATAGGAAATTCGGAATAGTAAGAATTTTAAGTTATTAACATGAGGAAAAATTGTAAGAAAAAGAGCAATTGTATGTATTAAGAGAAACAACAGCTAAATTTCTTTAGCAAGAATAGCCCTAATCCTTTTCATCTTAGCAAAATCAGTATAGTGATCTTATAAATAATCAACTAGATTACTCATAAGATCAGTATTAAATCGTCTACGAAATTTAGTAGAGATGTTTTTGGGGAAATTCGGAATAGAGAGAATTTTAAGTTATTAATGTAATGAAAAACTGCAACGGAAAACCCAAATATATGTATTTTTAAGATAAACAAAAGCTAAACTCTTTAGCAATAAAAGCTATAAACCTTCTCTTTTTAACAACATCAGTATGGTCGTAATCATCTAGATTATGTATAAAATCAATGTTAAGTCTTTTAGGAAATTTAGTAGAAAGGTTTTATAGGACATTCGGAATAGTAAGAATTTTAGGTTATTAATATAATGAAAAATTGCAGCGGAAAACACAATTATATGTATTTTTAAGAAAAACAAAATCTAAACTTCTTTAGCAATAATAGCTATAAACCTTCTCATTTTAACAACATCAGTATAATCGTAATCAACTATATTTTTTGAAGGTCAGTATTAAATCTTCTACAAAATTTAGTAGAAAGGTATTATAGGAAATTCGGAATAGTAAGAATTTTAAGATATTAATATAATGAAAAATTGTAACGGAAAACACAATTATATGTATTTTTAAGAGAAACAAAAGCTAAATTTCTTTAGCAATAATAGCTATAAACCTTCTCTTTTTAACAACATCAGTATGGTCGTATTCATCTAGATTATGTATAAAATCAATGTTGAGTCTTTTAGGAAATTTAGTAGAAAGGTTTTATAGGACATTCGGAATAGTAAGAATTTTAAGTTATTAATATAATGAAAAATTTCAGCGGAAAAATACAATTATATGTATTTTTAAGAGAAACAAAAGCTAAACTTCTTTTGCAATAATAGCTATAAACCTTCTCTTTTTAACAAGATCAGTATGGTCGTAATCAACTAGATTACTTTTAAGGTGAGTATTAAATTTTTTACAAAATTTGGTAGAAAGGTTTTATAGGAAATTCGGAATAGTAAGCATTTTAAGTTATTGATATAATGAAAAATTGTAGCGGAAAACACAATTATATGTTTTAAGAGAAATAAAAGCTAAACTTCTTTAGCAATGATTGCTATAAACCTTCTCTTTTTAACAAGATCAGTATGGTCGTAATCAACAAGATTACTTTTAAAGTGCGTTTTAAATTTTCTACAAAATTTGGTAGAAAGGTTTTATAGGAAATTAGGAATAGTAAGCATTTTAAGTTTTGTAGCGGAAAACACAATTATATGTTTTTTTAAGAGAAATAAAAGCTAAACTTCTTTAGCAATGATTGCTATAAACCTTCTTTTTTAAGAAGATCAGTATGGTCGTAATCAACTAGATTATGTATAAGATCAATGTTAATTCTTTTAGGAAATTTAGTAGAAAAGTTTTATAGAAAATTAGGAATAATAAGAATTTTAAGTTTTTAATGGGATCAAAAATTGTAGCAGAAAGCACAACTATATGTATTTTTTAGAGAGGAACAAAAACTTTAATGAAAAAGTAATAAACTTTATCTTTCTCTTGCAATCTACTAGGTTATTTATAATATCATTGTTATAAAACTTAAATTTGTTAAATTGGTAAAATTTAGTAGAAAGGTTATATAAAAAAATTTGGAATAGTAAGAATTTTAAATCTATATTATGATGAAAATTTGAATCAAAAACCACAATTATATGTATTATAGCTCATGCTAAATACCGACCGATTTATTAAAAAAAACCATTTATATATTAGGATTTTTAATAATTATAAAGAATATTAATATTTCTTCTATGATACCATTATGAAACATATATCAATGGTCATATTTTTTAGTTTAAATTTAAAAACCACTATCTAGATATCGACCATGAGTAATCTTTACAAACTCTTCTTTTTAATTACTAATCTTATATTTTACACTGAGGTTTTAATTATAATCATCCTTGATTTAAACACAAATAGGCTTTTGAATTATTTTCTCAGTAAGTGCATTTTTTCAAGTATTATATAAAAAAAAGTATCTAATTATCTCCTTCTTAAATCCTTTTTTTATCCTTTAAGCATTCACTTAGTCCATCTTAAACACAATCTTATATTCTCAGTAATGATCGAAAATTAACATAAAAAATCCAATACTCTCTCCGCTTCTAAAATTCTCTAGTATATGTTTATAGTCTCTAGAACTTTAAAAATTTTGTAGGAAACATTTTAAGAAGTCTTATAGATATTGTAATTAGATTTATGTTAAAACAAATGATAAATTATCTAAGATTAAAAAAAAAAAATTTAAGCATTTCTAATATAAAAATTTAATAGCTCATAAGAAAATAATAAACTTTAACAGTAGTTCAATATAAAAAAGAATTTCATATAGCTAAAATAAGCATATTTTTTTAAATACACGCCAGTCGTAATAATTGCGCTTTAGACTGGAGGAGATTAAGGTTTTTCCTCACATCAAAAAATACCATGATATTACAAAAATTCAACACCACATTGCTTGAAATTCATTATCGAAAGCAGGATTTCAATGTCTAAAGATGGTCAGACACTTTTTATCTCCACAAATCTCACACTATGTTCCACAGTAACCTCTCACCTGTCGCGAGCGGGCAGTCGTGCGCCGAAGCATACACTATGGTGGCGTTTACCTATTATCATGCGTATAAAACAAATCAAAAAGGGCCATCCAGTGAGGAACAACACAAAGCGTCACAAAAAAATGGCCATAGGTGCGAATCATTCGACCAATCGAGAAACAAGACAAATACCAACAATTATATAAAGGTTTCTCTCCTAAATAATCTACCGATAATTTATCGTCTCCAACAGAACATATTAGGGCCTAAAATTACGCCTCAAAAGAGTACTCTGAGTGAACCTAGAATTACTGTAATTGATTGTTTATTTTTTTATTTCTAAAAAAACTGACTGTTCTCTCTCTATAGGACGTGGTAAGTATATAAATTAAAAAATCTTTTTACATGAGTAAAATACCTCTTTATCATCTTAAAACAAATTCTAGTGGGCAAAAATACTTTATCCCATAAAGTAAAAGTGCGTCTTTATTTAAATTAAAATATTTCTAATTATTCAAAGCTTTCTAATTTTATTTCAACCAAGCACACGATAAATTTGAGTAAACTTACACACTGAGAAACATTCTCTGGAGATTGGATTGGAAATATCGATATAGTTTAATATAAAAATATTGACTCTTTATATGTTGGCTGTTTATTCAAACACTTTTGTATGTTTATATCTGCTAAGATGTATATAATAAAAAACGTTTAAATACAATTAAAAAAAATATATTATCATCTATAGCAGAGCGAGCGTGAATGAATTGTTTAAATAGGGAATATACAAGATGGTCGAGAAACATAAGCACTCAAATTTATATTCCATGGCATATCTTTGTTTAATATAGAGTGTAATCTATGTGAAATTTATGTTTAAGTAATAGAATGTTTTATACAAAAAACTATCTCTTAATAAAAAAAATATTTTATATTTCTAGTTCTCATCTCTTCTTAGAGTAAAAAGAAAGTAGAAAAAAATTTTTGTGCTTAATTTTTATTGTGTGGTTGTGCTATTCAGTTTCGTTAATATTGAAATGCAAATCTATTTAATTTTTATATGGTTTTGTTTCTGAAAATGCAAAGATTTCATTGAGAAGTGAGTAGATTTGAGATATAATCTGGTCTTTTGTAAAGTATAGTGTATTTGTAAAATTATTTTAATATACATTTATAGTTTTTGCTTTATTTTATTAGTTCTTATATATAATGTATTTGGGACAATTAGACATCATAAGAATATAATATTAGTGAGCTCTGAGCCATTTATATCAAGTATTTTTCTTCATCATGAATCCACAAGCAAAGAATTACAAATAATTGGGAACTAGAAAGAGAATAACTTTTGTATTGGTTTGGTTTTTTCTATATATTTTTTATTTACTGTTTGTGAATACAAAAAATATTTAATATATTTATTTTCAAGACAAATTTTGATAATTGTAATTTATTCTGAATAATCATAAATGTTAATTATCTAATATTAAGCTATTTAGTGATTTTTTGAATTTACAACAGTAAGATTAATCGTTATACAAGCTTATATATTAATTGAATGTTACTAATTTAATAAATTATATACAAGTCTTCAGATTGTTAATGAGTGATTCAAAATACCTGGATTTTTTTTAAAGTATATTTTCAAAAATTTTATTTAATTTAAATTAAAATATTTATATTAGTGCTGTCTACACTATACAGTAAATATATATTTCAAATTAAATTTACTAATCTCATTTTTCAAATAAAAAGTAATACAACAAAAATAAAGAATTTATTAAATAGAAATTTAGATAATATAGTATGAGACAAAAAGAATCTATATTTTTATATAAATATATTTTTAAAATATATATTGAAATTTATAATTATTGGATTTGTTATTTTTTTTAATATTCAGTTTTCATATCAAATATAGTTTTATTTATTTTTTTGTGTTATTTTTTTTAGGATGTGAATTTTTTATTTATCATTAAATAGTGGATTGTTTTTAATTATATCAACTAATTTATATATAATTTAAAATTTGTTGGTAATGATAAAGTAATGTTAAATAAATTTTGATTGGAGCATTGTTGAAGTGTATTTTAATTGAATTTTTAATATGATACATTGATTTTTATCATTAATTTTGGTGTTTATTTTATATTTTTTGTCTTTTAGATGCTGTTTTTTTGGTTGGGTTGTTTGTGTAATTTTTAATATTTTTTATTTAAGTGTAACATTTTTTTTAATGTGGATCTTTTATTTTTATTTTAGTGGGTTTTAATTATTATCGGAAAATATTTAAAAAATTTATTTTTTGCCTTTATGAATTAGCTTTTCAAAATAATGTTAACTTAAAGAAATTCTTAATTTCAAGCGATTTATTAATAGATTTTTATAGTACTTCATCTTGGAGTTAGAAGTTACACTCTCAAAACATTTTTCAAACTGCTTAATTTTTTTTCAGAAGCTCTATTTCTTTTCAATAAATTTTGTCTATAAAGTATAAGTGCTTAGTTTTTTAGGTATCTCTACTCCGTTTTATGTGTAAATAAAGATTTAAAATGTCTTCGCTTTTAGCAACTAAACCAGTACGTATGCTTAATAAAGCTTATTCTGTTGAGGAATAATGTTAACTTAAAGAAATTCTTAATTTCAAGCGATTTGTTAACAGAAGTTTTTTATCAGTATTTCAGCATGGAGTTAGGAGTTATATCCTCAAACATTTTTTTCAAATTGCTTAATTTTTTTTCGGAATCTCTATTTCTTTTTAATAAATTTTGTCTATAAAGTGTAAAAAAAGTTAACTTAAAACCTACGTATTTTGCTTTGTTTCATTCCCTTGTATTTAATAATAAAATTTTAAAAAATGTAATTTTTTTCCTTAAAAAAATTTGTAAAAGAAGCGGTTTAATAGAAGTCTTTTTTTTTCAGTACTTCAGCTTGGAGTTAGGCTTCTATAGTATAATTGCCTAACAATATTGAGGTTAACGTTCAAGCAATATAAATATCTGAGCCCTAAAATCCCCTCAATGAGAGTGGTAGGGAATCAAGAGTAAAACTTGAATGAGTGAAATTTTAAGGAAAATTAAAGGGAAATTTTAAGAAAATTTCTTTCGTAGTCAAATCCGATTTCTTTCGAGCAGAATTTTGAGTTTTTCAAGTAGCAGAAACCGCATATTTTCGGTCCATAGCCATATATCATGGCAGTGTGTGATCACGAACACACACATTACCTGCATATGTCACTACATGTTTGAATGTTTGTTTAAAAGCTATACTGGTCAGCACGAGCATGACAAATATGATACATGCTCTTTCCCATTAGAGTTAAAAGTTATCCCTTTCACGGAAATTCAATTATGCACTCGGACTCTCTCGAAGCTGTAACAATCTCTTTTCAGAACGAGAAATTTCGCGTTCAGCGTCGACCATCCGAGAATTCGACGGGGGGCCGAATCCGCTCTTGTTCACGAACAAGGGAGAGAACCAGAAGAGTCTGCAGGACAAGGCGGCCATCTTTACAATCGAAGACAGCAAAATGGGGAAACACAGGTCTCTCTCCGGAAAGATACACAACGATAACGATCGATGCACGTGTCAATCCCCCACTTGCTACTGCTCCGTTGGAGATGGACGTAAGACAGAGATGACGCTCCAGCACAGTGGTTAGATGACATTTTATTTAAAAATAATACTTTTGTACCACCAGCACCTTGCAGCACAAGTGTGGCGTCTAGTGTTTGCTCACGACCTTGCTTTGATGTACAGTTCTAGTCCACCCAAATTGGGATTATCCATTCATAGCTCTTTTTAACCTCGCTTCAGTCTTCAGCTTACTTGCTAAAATGTAATCGTGGCATGTTGTTTCTTATAGGAAACTGGTGATAACTTAGTTCATTATATCTATATAAATAATAAGCAACAATTTAATTATTTTGGAACCAATAAGCAACCGTTTTTTTCTTGGAATCTAGCATATATGCTTTATAGCTTCTTTGCCTGCAGAAAACTAAAGCCTTCTTTTATACGCGGTGAGTACATTTTTTAGATTTCAAACAAAATACCAAGATATATAGAATGACATAGAATCAATATCTTATGCTTTCACTGAATTAAGCTTATCTTTCCATTATTTCTTTATTATTATATTTATTCCTTAAAAAATATTGCCCTTACTCGCGAAATCTCAATACTTTTACACTTTTTTTCTTATAGAGTTATCACTGTGTTGAGCTAATTTTACACATGTTTTAAATTGGGGTCTCAAAACAATATTGGATTAGTATCTTGCTCATTTCTAAAATATCAGTGTTGTTGGGTCTGTTTTGTCCGACGTTATATATATATGCCCAGGACTAGTAAAAAGAAAATTTAATGAAACTTAACTTAATGAAACTTAGTGAAACGTAATGAAAGTCAACAACTTGTTTGAAATATTCACAGATTTTTCAATAGGGTAGAAGAAGGAAATATTTCTTTACCATAACTGGAGCATCCTTTATCAGGCTACCATTACTTTTTAAGCAAAATCAATTGTCTTTTCATTGTAATAATCAGACAAAATTTATTTCAGTGGTGTTCAGAAATTGATGGTTTAAATGAATTAACTGTGCTAGTTTTCATTAGTAAGTTCTTAAAATGGAATGTCAGACATAATTTAATTTTAAAAGTTACTTAACTTATTTGGTTATTTCATGACTAGAACTAAATAATATAAAAATGACTCTAAATACGATGGTATTCCCTAATGTAATAATGCATTTAAAATTTTGGTTCATATTACCATTGAAGCGAAATAAATATATGGATTATCTATCGATACGTAAACAATTCTATTAATGTTCTTTAATAGAAATGACAAACATGACCTAGTTGAGGTCATTTTAGTCATTACTTTGCCTTATACAAATACTTTTTACTAGTCTACTCATATTTACCAGTGTATGGGTATAAGGATCTTGATTCTCATGCCAAGTATCTTAGGAGTAAAATAATACTAATAACCGTCTCCTGGTTGAAAATAAAGCACGTGATCATCTAGCTGTCCAAGTAACTGATTCTCTTGAGGTTTTATTTGGTTTGGAACTCTACGATCAACTGTTTTGCTGACGAGGCTAAGGAGATAGGACCTACTACTTAAAGCCGGTTCCAAACATCTACGAACATCCATGTCCAGAAGCGGAATTCAAACCTGTGAACTTCGGTACCGCAGATCAGCACTCTACCATTCGGCCATCATATGGCGATTCTCTTGAAAGTGGAGGAATCCAGCGAAGAAAGTGGTCCTCGAATATTTCTTTCAGATTTTAAATCCGATATAATGTATGGGATGCATTAAGCATCCAACTTGATCCTCGGCATCCCCCACAACCCTTTCGTGGGCCGTGGGAAGATTACTTCCCACCTACACTATCTTACAAAATACACCTGTGGGTAGCTCAATACCCATTCTATTATATTGGTCTAGTTATTGAAACGACGGGAAGACTGATTCCTGCTTCGATTTTGAGCTGTCATCAATTGTTCGATCAATTGAATAAAATTAGCAGCTCTGTTTTGAAAGTTTGGAAACGTGAAGTGAGAAATAAATTGCCCATGAAAGGTTTAAAATTCTCCAGGAGTTATTTATCTCGAATACATTGTGTTACCGCAAACACTTCTGGTTAATTAAAACCACAGTATAGAAATTCTGTCATGGGTGACAACACAGCTTCTTAATTGTTTCCCGTATATCTCTGAAATGTTGTAACTAAATTTTCTTATGTCATCATATATCCCATATTCCTATGTTTTTATTTAACCTTTTTTCTGAAAAAATAAGCAATTTTTGATTTTGAATACATACCAAACACGACCCAATAAAGATCATCTGCAAGTTTCATGTGTTTATATGTAAAATTGTTCAAGTTAGATGATTTTTTAAAGTTATCCTTTTAACTTTTATCTCCATTCAGCAAAATAATAAAAATAAATAAATAAATAAATATAATTTAAAAGTCAGGCGTTTAAATGAAGCTAAATTAATACAAACAGAAATTCTTCCAAGAAATTATTGTCCGAGACTATTTTAAAATGCTTATAACAATTATCTGAGATGGTAAAACATAATTTATATAGTATTTACTTTAATTATTCCATCAAGTGTGGATTAACTCATTATGCTTTGCTTGCCTCTCGTTTCGAGTTTTATAATAAATATGTTGGAGTATTTTTAATTAAAAGCTACATTTGGTAGCAATATAATATTTGAAGAGCTCCTACGTCTAATTAAAAGCAAAAACACAAAAATAAATGTTTTAATGGCTTTTTATTATTTTTTTATTATTATTGTGCTCTGTGCTCTTTGAATCCGCCCACATACCTATGCTACATTTTTATATGCGTTTTTTTTTTTACTAGCGTAGAAAATGTAAAATGCATGAACCAGTTAACTGAAGATAGTTTAAATATATTAGTGTAGTTTAATTAAGAGGAATTGCGATTAAAATAATTTAGACGTAAATTATGTATTTGTATTTAAAAGATTGTTTATAAAAATTTTTCTTTGAATTGCTTTAAATAATTTTTTGAATAAGTAAATTTTTTTAAATAAATTCTTTTAACAGATTGTGTGCGGGTACATTTCGCAGCGGAATTGTGCCGGGAGCAGGCGTTTTGCGCGTAAATTTAGTTATTCAGTTAAATCTCAATTGATCGAAAATTATTTAATTTTTTAACCAGCTTTTCGTATTTAATATTGAAATATATAAACAATATATAAACAAATATATAAATAGAAATATATAAATAACAACCATAAGATTTTTGTAAACAAAAAATATTTTCTTAGTGGATAAATTTATAATAGTATCGTAAATATGAAAAATCAAATAGAAATCGTAGTATATAGTTTTATTTTTTTTCGAATTATGTTATATATAAATATTTTTACATTATAAAAAATTGAAAAGAACAATCATAAAACTAATAATATATTACAGTGTAGTAACGTTCAAAGCATTTTCCTCTGTGAAGAGATACACGGCAAAACCCGTACTAGTACGTGACCTGCGCTCAAGTATCAAACGTCATAAAACGTACTAGTACGTGTCCCGCATACAATGTGTTAATGAATGTATGTCAAATTTACTAAGGTGTTGTTTCTTGTGGCAATTGTTTGGAATCCAATTCCTTTACATCAAGCCACTCTCCAAAGACCTGTACAACATATGACAATATGAAGTACTAAAAACTTAAAAAGAATACATTAAAAGAATTAAAGTTGTACAGTGGCAGTGTATTAACCCCTTCCGGTATGATTTAATAATGAAAAACTGTGCATGAAATAACCATTTAATTTTTATTTAAAAAACTTGTTTCATTTTACAATTCTCACATATTCTTAATTTAAATCCACTTTTTACATAGTGTTAAATAATATCAGAAACAGTAAAATTAAGAAAATATCAAAGCAAAACATTAATAAGATATACAGATAATAGTCTTTAAGCTAGTGGTACTTTTCAAAACAAAGTGAAAAGGAATTCTTAATTGTTTACACCGCCAAGTAGTCTCACTTTTAATTTGATTCTTGTAACACACACGGCATTTCTTAGTAGGTTTTCTTTTATTCTGACTCATTAATTTGGCAATGACTTGTACCAAGAAATTCTAAGTAAACAATATGCAATACTGACTTGTGATTTTCACAAGTGATAAAAGTGTTGCCAAATTCAGTACACTAGAAATTTTAAACTAAATTAATTATCATATTTAACAGTAACTTTAATCGCATGACGAGTGTAGCTCGCCATTGTGCGGTATGGAATGAAAAACTAATGACGAGCTAGATTCGTCATTTTACCGGAAGGGGTTAAGAAATAAAATTGTATTGCAATTTCAAAATTATGACAGTGTCAGTATGTTAACATATTTTAACAAATATCGCAATTAGCTAGATCTAGGGATATCAAATGGATTTCTTGTGGGGAAGTATCGAAATGTTTAGGACCTGAGGTCCTAGAGATCCATTACAGCAAACCAAACTCGTCTTTATGCTGTGAGGTAGGTTCCAGGTTTAAGCAGATAAGTAAATACTGTTTATTCGTAGTGTCAGTTTTACAAATAGGGCATAGTCAGTAGGAGGATGCCTATTCTTTACAACTCATTGTTATTGTCCCATCTGCTTTGGCTTGGGAGTTTTTTTAGGTTCTACATAACCTTATTTCATGTAACAAGGTCAAATTCTACAACGTGTACAGTCAAATGGGTATTCACCGTAATGAGCTAGCTAGGCCTTTACTGGTCCTGATTTAATCTTGGTATTGCTTCTGGTGGTACTCTGTTACTTGTTATTTCAGTCGTATTCAGTACGCTAATTGATGTCGTAGGGAGGTAATCGTAGGTTTATGTCTTAAGGAAGGACCAAAAATCTTAACAGTGACTTCCCCAGTTTACGCCGTAAAGAGCTATTAATGCTTCATAGGAATGCCTCAGGAAGGCTGTTGGTCTTCATGTGGGTCACTATACCCTCAGAAGATATCTTAATGGGATAATGATTAATCGAGATCAGTTGTGTCGTAGATGCCGTTTTAAAGAGAAGACTGCTTGCTATATTTTGGGTAATTGAAATATTTTATTAGCTCTTGAGACTTGAGAGATGCAGCAAATTCCTGTGAGCTTAGGCTTCAGCCCTTGGCCTCTTTCATCAGGTGCTCCTGGAGTTGAGTTTTCTTGGGTTTAGATATACTGTGCCCTGCTGTTTGAGAACTCCCAGGAGCTGTGCTACAGCTATGAATTCATTCATTCATGCCTATTCCTCTGAGATGTTTGGTTACAGTCGTATATAAAATAGCTTTTTTTCATCTGCTGTATATTTCTTTAAAATCTTAAAAATAAAGTACTTGACAAATATGAATAATATAAATCCATAAGTATAAGCATTATTAAAAAAACTTGTAAATAATTCATTCTAAAAATAGCAGATATTTGATTTGTGATGAATGTCAAAAAACGTCTGTTTTTATGACGATTTAATGTTTTGGAAGCTAATATGTTCCTTTAATATTGCATTAATAAATCGAACATATAAAACAGTAAAAAGTAAAACGCTTTATCCTTATAATTTTCAAATGTTTTGGACATATTTTCACCATTATTCACCACATCACTGTATTAAATTAAATTTTTATTCCTATTCCACATAAAAACAAAGAGAAACATCGTAAAAATGTAAGTAATGAATTACGTACGGCGTTTTCAAAAAACAACCTCACTTTCAAAATATTTTTATGAATAAACAGCGACAATCTTTCAGCCACTATTAACTAAAATGACAGGGGGAAATGTGTGTTTATTTAATAAATGTATTTTGCTTTTAGGAAATAAATTTTATTTTATTTGTACTAAATGAAATAGATTTTTCATAGGAAGTGAGCGAACATATTTTCATAATGAAGGGAGATGGCAGTTCATTAAAAAGGTTGGAAACCATTGGCATGCATATACACATACACATGTATTTGCATGTCTGTGTCTATACATTTGTAGCTGTCTCTATGTTTGCACATGTTGGTATACGTTTACATGAACATGTGCACTAATGTGTTTATATGTTTGTGTATATATATGCATATATATGTGTGTACGCATGTACTTCATTTTTTGTATGCATGTGTGTATTATTTTTGTACATGTATATTTGTACATGCATGTATGTTTATATGTGTGTGCCTGTTTATATGTGTGACTTTGAGAGAGAATATATCTGCGTATACAATATATGAAAATATAAGCTTGTTGAAACACTTTTATGTATTTAATATTCTACCTTTCTGGAGTATGAGTGAATATTGTTTAAGCGTATATATATATATATATATATATATATATATATATATATATATATATATATAAATCCATGTAAGTCTGTATATGCATATTTGTATATGTAGATATATTTGTATTTGTAGTTGTAGATATACATACATGCATACATGTACATAATATGTCTATATACATTCTTATTAAAACATTTCTAATTGCCCTCACCCTTTTAATTAACACATAAAGTTGAATAAATGTCTTTAATGTCCAAGTATCAACGTATCAGCAATACATCTGTCCAATGTTTGTCCCAGAAATGCTTATAAAAGGATAAATAAGGGAAACTTTAATTAAAACATACTTCTGTAAGTAGTCATTAAAAACTTTTAGACACTGAAAAATCACATTTTTAAATTAATGTAATATTTTAATTCGCGTGGAATTTACCGTTTTATATAGTATGTGTTTTAATAAAATGCGTATAATACTCCTAGGCTTGTCTCAACTTGTGTCTAATTCTAGTTATATACGAGTGTCATCCAGAAAGTAAGTTTCCCGATATTTTCCCCTTTAAAGTAAACGTAATTAGCCTTGTCAATTGCGCGTACGTAACAGATCTATGACATATTATTCATATGCCAGATGGGCAAGTCTCGATTCGTGCCAGTTGCGGGGTAGCAGTGGTCCGAAATGGAAACTCTAATTCCTTCTCCCGCAGTATGCAAGGTACGGTCGATGATCTTGAAGGTACAAAGCACTGAGCCAATTGAAATTCGGCTCTGTCAGGTCTATGAGCCGAAACTGACAACCTAACACAAAATTCAAAGCTTAGGAGCAGCACTGACATTTCTGCTACGGTATCACGAGAACTACGGTGCCACGGCCACGACTTCCTCGACAGGATCGTCATGGCAATGAGACCTAGATTTCGCACTTTACCTCGGAAACCAAGCAGCAGTCAATGCATTGGCTTCATAGTGGATATTCGATCAGTACCAAATTTAAACAGACGCCGTGGGTACGGAAAGGGGTGTGTACAGTGTTCTGAGACAGGAAGGCTGGTTCCATTCACAGGCGGCAGAGTTCTATGACAGAGGTATACAAAAGTTGATTCCACAATACGACAAATGTCTCAATTCTGGTGGTGGCTATGTTGAAAAATACCTGAAACATTGCTGTACTTGTTGCCAATAAATATGTCCGTGAAAGTGTGAGTGTGAGTTTTTCTTTTAAATATGGAAGTTTACTTTCTGGATGCGCCTCGTTTTTACAGTTTTATTAACGATTAATACCCACCAATGTTCATGAAATTTAAATACGAATTTATCAAAGTTGTAGAACCCTCTAATGAGGCTTAAAGTGTTAACTTTGAATCAAACGTTTGTTTTAAACGTTAATGTTTAAAACAATAGTAATTATTGCCCAATATCGTTGATCGATAATGTCGATTGATTACAAATACAACGCACACGTGGAATAGGAATTTATAGACTTCATATTTTAGTAAAATTTGTATTTTATTTCTAAAGTTGTCTCAACTTGTATGATTTAAACTAAATATTCATAGTCTCAATAGTTCATACCTAACATCGTTAATCTATATAAAATGCGAATTTGTCTCATTCTCAACATCCTCTAAGAATACTTTAACGTGTTTAGTAACTATTAAATGCTTATATTACACATTAATATTGATGTCCAACATCGTTAATTGAATTTTAATTAGAATGACGATTAACTCTGCTCACAATTTAACCCACTATGCACGTGGAATAGGGATTTATAAAATTCATATTTTTTAATGTCTTTTGTATATTATCTCTAATGCTGTCTAATCTTGTGTTTAATTCTTATTAAATATTTATATCTTCATAGTCAATACCCATCATTGTTAATCCAAATAAAATACGATGTATCCCCCTTATAACCCCTTATAAAGATGCTTTAATATGTTTAAATAGAATGAAATGTTTATGTAATATATTAGTAATTAATACCCAACATCGTTAACTGAATATTAAATAGAGATGCATATTTCTTTCCACCCCCAACACTGTCTAAGGTTGGTTGGTAGTTTGGGAGCGCTACAGTCTAGTGTTTTTATATGCGATGGCTAATAAGACAGGGACCTATGGTTTAAAATAGATTCCGAACAGGTTATC
The DNA here is from genome assembly GCA_032207245.1 of Pardosa pseudoannulata. NCBI lineage: Eukaryota > Metazoa > Arthropoda > Arachnida > Araneae > Lycosidae > Pardosa > Pardosa pseudoannulata. Next base: position 112,311,321 of record CM063509.1, read on the forward strand.
AAAAAGCTTTAGGGTAGCATAAATGCTATAACTTACCAGAGATTTTACCTACATACATATATAATATATGCTTATATGACAGGCATTTGAATTAACTAATCTCATACAGGGGATTTCAAAAATGACCGGTATATTTGAAAAATTAATACAAACTAAACGAATAGCGATATAAATATACTGTTTATTGCAATATGCTTTGAACAATAGTAAATTTTCAGGCAAACAAGCTTTGAAAATTAGTCACATTATTTCACAACAGATGGCGCTGCAAACTGAAAAATCTACTATATTTTCCACATATTCACCGTGAGTAGCAATAATATGGCGTAGCCTCAGAACGAAATTTTTAGAAACCCGTGTAAACGTCTCAGGCCAGACATTCTTCTATTCTAAGGAATAAATCATTTTTAATAGGAAACTTGCAATCCTTGAACAGCATACGCTTACAGCAAAAAGACGACTTACAGATTCGCGAACTCACAGCTTGCATTTCCTTCTATATCTTTTAAATCGCCTGCAAAGCCATCTGTTACTGAAAATTGCAATTATTTTCGAAAGCTTGTATGCCTGAAAATTTACTGTTGTCCCAAGCATATTGCAACAAACTGTGTATTTTTCTACTGACCATTTAGTTTTTATTGATATTTTAAATATACTGGTCATTTTTGAAACACCCTATAACTACATTTGATAAAGTTGTGTAAGTTAGAACCTCTGAATTTTGGAGCTAAGATTTCATTCTTGTGTAACGTTCCAAAACTTCTCCTTTTGTGTAATTTGACTTGACAGTTCATATAAATTTTGCACTTGTGACCTAACATCTTCATGCATTTACCTTCATCTGGGTGTTTTGTAATGTTTTGACTGAACCTTTACCCTTGTTTAAGCATAAATATCCCATTTAATCACTGGACTCCTAGAATGGTGGTCTACAAAAATAGAAAAGATCCGCAAGTTGTCTACGAGGCAAATAAGTTTGGAAACTTCTCCTGCAATGATTAGATATATTACACTACATCACTGATGTAACTTTAAATAAAATGCCAATGTCTTCGTCAGTGTTGAATAAACTTCCATATTGGCAAGGGTTGAGATTTATCTAGTCAACTACTTTATAAATAATTTTAAAAAGTCTATTAAAAGAATAAATAAAACAGTAGTTAAAATAAACGACGTTAAAATCCTTATAAATGTTGCGAAATCACATTTTCAAATAACAAAAATACAAATGTATACTAAATATGAATCTATAAATTTTGTATTTTAATGAAAATAATATTTGTAGTGTAATGTTGTCTTAACATGTGTCTAATTCTAATCATACATTTATGCCAGAAGAAGAGAATGAGGATGACCCCCAAGGCTACCCTACACCATCGCCAGAACCTAAATTTCCTACTCCAGAACCTACACCAGAACCTGAAGATTTCTGGAGGCCAGATTCTGAACCACCCCAGTAAGTTTCAAAGGTTTATCGATACCATAAAGTTTTTATTTTATATTTCTGTCTAAACTCCTTGATGTCAAATTCCTTTTCCAGTGTGGGAGTGTTGTAATTGTTACAAAGGCTGGTGCATTCTTCCTTCTAAAGTTGAGAGTGGAAGGAGAATGAAGATATTCTGTTCATATTTCATTAAACTTTATGCAAGCCTCTTGTGAAAGTGGCACATAACACAACACAATACCCAAACACACCAGTAAATTTCAAGGGCTTACGGCTGCCATAAAGTTTCTTTTTTTATACCTCTATACAGTTTGTTATTTTAAACAAGCATATAGCCCAACATATGACGGAATCAGTAAAACTTTTAATTTTCTAGTACTAATGGTGAAAAAATGGTTTGCAGTTTGGCAAAAAATTATCTGATACACGCTCAATAATTTGTTTATTTTTACTGACCTTTGCATGTTTGCTGCCAACTTTGATTTATTTTGTCCTATTACGAGATAAAATGGACAGCAGAGGTTTTAATATTGACAGTGATTATTTGGCGGTATATATCAATGAATTTAAAAATTTCAGCGAATCGATCACAAACCGTGTGGTTATGTATAAAAAGCAAACACCCAAACAAACAAACTTCTTAATTTTCAAATAAATATAACTTAAACGCTATATATATATATATATATATATATATATATATATATATATATATATATAACTTAAACACAAGATATATACTAGTCCGAGAAATATACTCCTAGATTCTTTCTTGTTAATACCGGTGATAAAATTGTCATTGCAACAAAGAATAATCCATGATTAAATTTAAAATTACTACATATGTACCTAATCTATTATTAAGCCAAATACAAAAGAAAACTATTCATGTAATAACTGTTCAGTGATAAAAAGTATGAAAATAATGCAGATGATATATAAATCATTAAAAAGAATAAATTTAAAACACGGAAAAGATAGCCCAAATAAAACAAAAAGAGTGACGAGAAAATCACAAAATAGAAGTCAAAATAGTCAATAAAACAGGTTGACTAAAATATCACTAATATAAGGGCCGATCAGAAAGTTAGCGTTTAGAACAGAATCATAACATACATGGAGATTAGCACGCCACTGATGTGGGTAATATAAGCACCGATAGCGAGACATAGAATTATTGTAGAATACATTTATTTCCAAATAGTATGGGGGAAATGCTGAAACGTTAACAATAGGGAAATTATTACCAAATTCATGTAAACAGAATGCTGTTATCTCTGTTTTAGCAGACGTAAGTAGAAACAGAGGGAGAAAGAGAGTTACATGAATTATCAGAGAATAAAGATGAGGAATGGAGAAGCAAGTCTGTCGAAACCTAACATAGTGTTATCCTCCTTAAAAATTCAAGAACTAGTCATTTGTTTTTAGAAGTTATGCTTAACCTGATCTTTGATTACCAGGGTCCATGGCTTTTAGATTTCAAGAATCCAAGTGTTTCCATCAAGAACGGTATTGCAAAATGCTGGATAGATTACGGCCTGAAATTAAACTAAAATGTCAAGTGAGTGTGAAATGGAAGGATTCTGCTTCATGATGGACATTCCTATATCGCATATGGTATAACGTAGACTTTACACTTACTAATGTAAGAAAAATTTAATCCTTACAGTTCATA
>CM063509.1:112319439-112339439 GCA_032207245.1 Pardosa pseudoannulata
GCAACCTGAGGTAGTCGCTAGCTACTGCTGATCTACGAGAACCCCGTCATGGTCCCAGTTAATTTAATAGAACCCAGTGTGAGAGTGCAGCTATGTTTACGTTTGCGAAACTGATTTGCTCGCTGCACTCACACATTGTGGGTTGAATGCCCAAGTTTTTTTCGCCACTCCAAGAAGCGTGTGGGGTGGCCAGAGAAAATAAGTGCACTTAAACTTCACCAAGTTTTGGAGAATTGTGATTGGTCTCCAGGAGGCGATTCAGGACCATCCTTGGAGCCCCGGTCCTTCTGGAGCAGAGCCGGAAAAAGACGCATTATAAAAAGGACAATGGAACAACGAACAGGATAATGGAAAAAGTGTAGGGTTGCCTGGGTCGAAAGAAGAAAGGAAAAGAATGCAGCGTTCTCTTGGACATTGGCAATTTTATTTTTTTTTTGAGGCGTAGTACGTGGACTGCTCCTTTTACTTTTTAATTTATATATATATATATATATATATATATATATATATATATATATATATATATATATATATATATATATATATATATATATATATATATATATATATTTGCATATTTTCTTGTCGTTTCTTCTAATTTTGAACATTGTAATATAGAACAGTGGTACTATACTATAATTAAAAGCAATGTAAAGCAACTTGGGGTTATCAATGCCTTCGAAATGACAATGCAATGTACTACATCACAACACCCAGTGAGATGCAAATACTATAGAAGTAATCTTGGAACTACCAAGAACAACGTAGAGAGAAGATCATCTGTGTACCTCGGATGCCTGAAACCCATACACACCTAAAAGAGGTATGTCTTGGAAGTGTAATTGTACAAAAAGACTAGAATGCCACGCCCACAACCCAAAGCAGATCCCAACTGCTGCTAACCTACAAGAAATCCATCATGATTCGAGTTAGATTAGTCTAACTCAGTAAGGAGCAAACAGTATAGAAGTAATCTTGGGACTATCAAGAAGAACGTAGAGAGAAAATAACCCGTGGACCTCGGGTGCTTGAAACCCATACACACCTAAAGGAGGTGTGCCTCTGAGATGCAATTGTACTGAATGACCAGAATGCCACGACAAGAACCCGAAGCAGATCCCAAATTCTGCTGACCCACAAGAAATTCATCATGGTTCAAGTTAGATTAACCCAACTCAGTAAGGAGCAAACAGTATAGAAGTAATACTGGGACTACCAAGAAGAACGTAGGCAGAAGATCAGCAGTGTACCTCGGGTGCTTAAACCCATAAAGACCTAAAGGAGGTGTGCCCCTGGTGTTTAATTGTACTGAAAGATCAGAAAGCCACGACAACAACCCGAAGCAGATCCCAACTGCTGCTGACCTACGAGAAATCTTTCATTATTCGAGTTAGATTAGTCCAACTCAGTAAGTAGAAAACTGTATAGAAGTAATCTTGGGACTACCAAGAAGAACGTAGAGAGAAGATCACCCGTGTACCTCGGGTGCTTGAAACCCATACACACCTACAGGAGATCTAGTAAGATGCAAATACAACAGAAATAATCTTGGGACTGCCAAGAAGATAAAGAGAATATCATCTGCTTACCTCGAGTGTTTCAAACCCAGACACACTTAAAAGAGGTGGTATTTAAGAGTACTGAAAGAGCAGAATGCCACGACAACAACCCGAAGCAGATCCTAACTGCTGCTGACCTACGAGAAATCCATCATGATTCTCGTGTGTGTGAAACCCACCCAAATCTAAAGGAGGTGTTCCCCTGGGGTTTAATTGCATTGAAAGACTAGAAAGCCACGAAAACAACCCGAAGCAGATCCCAACTGCTGGTGACCTACGAGAAATCCATCATTGTTCGAGTTAGATTAGTCCAACTCAGTTAGGAGCAAACACTATAGAAGTAATCTTGGGACTAGCAAGATGAATGTAGAGAGAAGATCACTCGGGTACCTTGGGTGCGTGAAACACATACACACCTAAAGGAGATCTGCTCTTCAAGTTTAACTATACTGAAAGACTAAAACGCCATGACACTACTGCTGATGAGAGGTTCGTCATAGTTGAAGTTAATTTAGTCCAAGTTTAGTAATTTATTTAAAGACCAAACGCTATAGAAGTAGTTTCATTAAAATATTTTAGCCGGAAATAACTAAACTAACTTCTCAATTAAACTTTTAATCCATATACATGTGTTCACCAAATTTAATATCATTCACAAAAGTTTTTATTTTATCAAAATTAATTTACAGTTTTTAAATCTTACCGTGCGTTAAATTTTTCATTAATGTAATATCACTCTAGAAAACGTACTTTAATGAGAAAAATCTACTTTATTATTGTTGTCAATGCTTAAATCGATTTAACGTTTAGTTGAAACATTGAAGTGTTGTTTTATAGAAAAACAAGCGTGACATGTCAAGTTCCAATATATTTTCCTGTCTAAAAGCGGCAAAAATGTTCATTTTCAGTCTTAAATTGATGAAACTTAATTATTTTTCATAGGCATAACAAGACCAGCTTGACTTGAACTACATAAACTGATTATTGAACGAATAAAAGCATATTTTCAAGCAATGTTGTATAACATTTTTACGAAATGAAGAAAAAATCATGCGTGTTTTAATTAAAATTTTGTTTGGGAAAAACTAAGTGCTCTTCTGATAGTAATTAAATTACGAAAGCTTCGAACATTATTTTAGATATTTAAAATATTGTAACAGTTAAATATGTTGTGTGTATATACATTCCAAACTGTTAGCGTTAGATAATAGAAAGCTTTGAACTTAGTGATCGCTACAGGCGCGTTTGTTTAATTGAAGTGCATAAAATCTAATGTGTATAAAAATAGTGAATGTAATTTAATTATGTAAATATCATACGGAACATCTTTTAAAATCATTTGATTTACCAGAAGCGAGATTCCTAGCTCATTCGTGCTTTTTATGCCTGAAATGAAGTTAAAAATTTTTGTCCCAAAATTTACGACTTGGGTAAAATGTAAAATCTAGTTCAGGAAAATAAAAAAAAATATTTTTTTCTTCAAAGCTTTTTAATATTTCTTCAAAAGCATGCAATTTGTGTTTTTGAGTACTTCTACGTATTGCTATGTAAATAATGAAAATCCCCTATATAATAATGCTATAAGCTATCTGTCCGTCTGTCCTCGAATTTATGAAGCGGTTGGACCTGGAATGGATAGGGGCATCCATATTGGATTCCTGATGAGTTAGGGTTAGCAAAATTCAAAGCAAGTCTTTAAAACGTTCGAAATCCATCTTCCCCCCCTTTTCGAGCGTTTAATGTCATTATTTCAAGCCCTATTTTCCCCGGTTAACCTTCTGACTGCTCAATTTGTAAACCGAGACCTCTTTAAAAATTGCCTATTTTTTGTTGCATAGTTTAAGTATATATATATATATATATATATATATATATATATATATATATATAATATTAACAACGTTCAGCTAAAGTTTTATTAACACTTGGTATGCGGGTATACTTCACCGCCAACTTACTCGTGCAGCGGGCGTTTTTTCGTGAATCGCACGAAAGTTTAGTTATTCAGAAAAATCTCAATAAATCGTAAACTACTTTGTTTTTATGAACGAGACCTTTTTTTTATTTTACACTTTAATATATACTGTATGATTATTTAACAAAAAAAAAACAATATTTTTACGAAATCGCAAAAATAAATGACTTTTAAAATTAAAACTCAATAATCTGTCAGCGCATATTTCTTCATCACTATCTTTGTCACAACGGCTCATTTTATCAATTTTGTATTCAACAATAAAAAACCGAGCTTCAAATTGACAAAACACAACTTGTACGTTCTGGAGCTAGGAATTCGACAGAAGACGAAATAACGCAACAAAAGACCGAGTCACTCGACAATCATCACTTATGGAAAGTAAAAATGCAAAGCGTTGCATAGCAACGCGAACAACAGGCATATAATGTCACACATACATATAATCATACGTATTTAGTAGATTTGTAGTGGTTATCAGGTATCCACCACAAATCTACTAAATACGCATTTTTACGTCACCCGCGCTCCAGTGACAGACTGCAAAAAACATAAAAATACGTTGCCCTCATATGAAGTGTTAAATTTTTAAAATTATTGTAACAGTTATGATTGTTAATGTGCAGAAGAGTAGAAAAAAATCCCAGTTTTTCAAAAATCTACAGTTTAAAGCCAATCCCGAACGGCTACAAACATCCATGTCACTGCGGGATTTGAACCCACCAACTCCAGTACCGAAGGCCAGCACTCTAACCAATCGACCATCGTTCGGCTGTAAAACCGTGATAAAATAAGTCGTATTGACAAATTTTTTTCGCCCGAGTTTTCTCGGGATAATAATTAACTGCAATACATACGAACCCGAGAAAACTCGGGATAATCAGGCAAGCGGTTAAATTAAATTAATAAAAATTTGAATGTGGGAGGTTACCTTAAATTATATTACCACACTCCTTGCTGATTTGGAAAAACTCGTATTCAAATAAAAGCTTTTAATTAGGTTTAAAGGTTTTTTAATGTTCCTACTTTTTGAAATTCATGTCTACTATTATATATTTTCGTGTTAAAACAACGTACTCGGATTTTCCTTAAACCTAAAGATTAAGGTTACAGCATTTTAAGCCTAAAATGAAATTAAGCTTCCTCCTAATTTAAATTGATAACTTCGATAAAAGGTAAAATCAGATATAAAAAATTAAAATCTTCTCTCCTCAACTTTTGTGGGCATTTTTTCTTTTCGAATATTTCGCCACCTTAATATGTGTAACTGCTTAGCAAAAACCGTTCTTATCTGCGATGTTTTGAATAGAAAAAAGGGCTTCTTTTGGCGCCCTCTGATATATGTTGCCCAAAAAATGAACTAATAATAACTTATAGAAAAAGTTTCAGGAAGAAAATATTTTTTTGAAATAAAACCCACACACTCGTTGATGCTTTGGAAAAATTTCCGGTGAAAACAATATTTTCAGTTAACTTCAAAGATTCTTTTTTGCTTTTCTAATTTTTTAAATTCATGCCTAGTAAATGTATTTTCGTTAAAACAATGCACTTGGATTTTCTTTAAGCCTAAAGATTTAGGCTGCAAAATTTTAAGCCTGAAAGTAAATTAAACCTTTAATGTCCCAGTCATTTTTGTCAGTTACATATCCATACATATCTTAAATCTAAGTCAATATGGAATGAACAGAATAAATTATATATGAAGTTGAAACAACTGTAAATAATACTAAAGCATGTCACTTTAGTGATCAGCTATCGTTTTAAACTTTATAGGATACCATTCAAGAAAATGGGAAAACCTCGCGAAACAATATTTATTTGGTATTACATCTAAAATAAATTCTGTAAAATGCAGTATCATAATAAGTAAACCAATTTGTCGGGATTTCAGTCTATGTACCTGCAGAAAAAGTAAATTTATGTTCACTGTTTGAAAAATCATAAAATGTCGATCCAATTAAAAGAATTATAAAAGGTATAAATTACTTGAACCTTTTGTAGATTATTTGTAAGATTGCACTCTACCGATTGTTAAAACGAAAGCTTTTCTGAGAAAACATGAAAATTATGTTTTAGCCGTATCTAAAAAGATACGCAAGGCATTAAAGAGTTAAGATTCTTTCGAATCTAAATCGCTAATTTCTATTAAACGTAAAATCTGATACAAAGGATTAAAAAATTCTCTTCTGATCGTTTTTGAGCAGTTTAATTTTTTCAATATTTTTTCGCTTTAATATGTTTAACTACTTAGCAAATATTTTCAAAATGCTGTTCCGTTCTGCAGCATTTCTAATGTCAAAAATGCTGTGTTTTGCCGCCTTTTGAATGAGTAGCACAAAACATAAACTATTTATGACTCTTAGAAAAATGTGAAATTTTCAAGAAAAAATTACTTTTTAAAAAGAAATTCGCCCACTCACTGATGCTTTGGAAAACCTCGTCTACTAATAAAAACTATTTTTTTTTATTTAATATCAAAGATTTTTTACCTATCTACTTTTTGAAATCCATTATGAGTAAATGTATTTATTTTTGTTAAAACATTGCATCTGGATTTCCTTAAGCTTAATGCTTGAGGCTAAAGTATTTTAAGTCTAAAATTAAACTAAGATGCTTTCAAATCTAAATTCGTAAATTGAATGAAAGATGAAATCTGATACAAAAAGTTAAAAGGCTATCTTCACAATTTTTTCAAATATGTTATCTTTTTAAATAGTTCTTTGTTTTTATGGTATCAGGGAAAAAATATGTTTTTTTAATCATAATAGATGTCTAATGAATTTTTCCTCTCGAAATATGTGATTTTACTGATATTACTATAAATATAAAAAATGTTCAATAAAATTTTATTTTTTTTAAATTAGAAGCATTAGAATTCATATGTATCTTACTTAATTCAATGTAAACTATGATATAACTCCTCTATTAAAAGCTATTTTAGAATATTTTTCATTTTTTTTTTTAGAAAAAGACATTAAATTAATATGTATTCGGTATTTGTAAGACTAAAGATTACATATTATTTTGAAAATTTATAAAGGAAAACATTTGGTTTTTTAAAAATGATTTTTTGTCTTTTTTGTGTGTGTGTGTGTCTTATGGAATAAAAAGATACGCCAGGCATTAAAGGGTTAAGATTCTTTCGAATCTAAATAGCTAACTTGTATGAAAGGTAAAATCTGATACAACGAATTAAAAATTTCTCGTCTGAACTTTTTTGAGCAGTTTAACTTTCCCAACATTTCTTCGGTTTAGTATGTTTAACTACTAAACAAATATTTTCAAAAAACCGTTCATCACTGCAGCATTTATCATGTCAAAAATGCTGTGTTTTGTCGCCCTTTGATTGAGTAGCCCAAAAGATAAACTATTTATGACTCTTAGAAAAATAATGTGAAATATTCAAGAAAAAATTACTTTTTAAAAAGAAAGTCGCCCACTCGCTGATGCTTTGAAAAAACTCGTCTACTAATAAAAACTATTTTTTTATTTAATATCAAAGATTTTTTACCTATCTACTTTTTGAAATCCATTCTGAGTAAATGTATTTATTTTTGTTAAAACATTGCATTTGGATTTCCTTAAGCTTAATGCTTGAGGTCAAAGCATTTTAAGCCTAAAATTAAACTAAGATGCTTTCAAATCTAAATTGGATGAAAGGTGAAATCTGATACAAAAAATTAGAAGGCTATCTTCACAACTTTTTCAAACACATCTTTTCAAATAGTTCTTTGTTTTTATGGTATCCGGGGAAAAATCTGTTTTTTTTTAATCAAAATAGATTTCTAATGAGTTTTTTCTTTCCAAATATGTGATTTTACTGATATTGCTATAAATATAAAAAACTTTCAATAAAATTTGATATTTTTTTAATTAGAAACATTAGAAGTCATATGTATCTTACTTATTTAAATGTAAACTATAATATAACTCCTCTATAAATAGCTATTTCAGAATATTTTTTCATTTATTTTAGAAAAAGACGTTAAATTAATATGTATTCGGTATTTGTAAAGCTATAGATTACATATTTCTTTGAAAATCTATAAAGTAAAACATTTGGTTTTTTAAAAATTATTTTTTGTCTCTTTTTTTTTTGTCTTATGGACAATATTTCAAAATTGTTGCTTTTAATTTCAAACTATATAGACAATTAAAAAAATACATTAAAGAAGCTCTGTACCATGTAGTTAAAATGGATAAAACTTGATGAATATGATATAATATTAATGATATGAAAATAAAGATGAATATAATGTTAATAATATGAATATGAAGATGAATATGATATTAATGTAAAATGACTATACATTTTAGTACAATTTATTTTTTAATATAGCTGCTTAGTATACAGAATAATTTTTATTATATAGAACATTTTTCAAAACTAAAGTATATTTTCATATAATTATTGTAGAAGCATGTTGTTTATTTTATATGATTATATCCCCTGTCATAAGGTTTCTACACAGCATACATTTATAAAAAAGCAATCTGCTCTTCGGTATTTCGAATGGCAGAAAAAGCTATCCCAATAAATAAACTAATGATCATTCTTTCGAAAGTAAGGTGAAATTTTCAAAAGAAATTTACTTTTTTAAAAGAAATACGCACATTCCTTGCAACTTTTAGAAAACACGTCTTCATAGAGAAATAATAATTTCAGGTATATTTTATCTTCCGATTTTTATAAATTCCTGTACTCTGAAAAAAATTAGTCTCGCTTTAAAGTAGTATGTCTTGTTTGCTTTAAGAGGACATAGTACTTATCGAAACTTAAAATCCTAATTTTGACAGACTTTTTTTTCTGTTCATCATAAAATAAAATGCTTTGCTCTTTTTAGACTTTTTTTCAATAACGCCCTAATTTTAAAATCATTATTGTTATTTCGAGTAGTACTTAACTAGTTTTAAATATAAGTTAAAAATCTAAGGCTGCAAGGATGATTGTGGTCAAATAAAGCTTATTTCTTATATACTTTCTGTTAGTATATAGAAATATAAAATAATACATTAAACAATATCTTTGTTTGGTAAAAAATACATTCGCTAATAAAAATAATAAATGTAATTTTTGTAAATAACTAAAATAATCATAATTAATAAATTAATCAAACACGTTTCGGGTATCGTCCTTGTGCTCAGAACCAATATATGATTTTAGTGTATAAGTAAATAACCAATTAATAATTTCATAATCTTAAGATATAAAACTCAATAAAACATACTATAATACTCTCATATTTTAAATTACTTATCTACTGATAAATGCACTTTTAAAACTGCAAGTCTAACCTTCATCATTTAAAGATAGTACTGCTATGCATTTTGCTAGCATGACCAATATATGATTTTAGTGTATTAGTAAATGACCAATTAATTATTTCATAATCTTAAGATATAAAAATCAATAAAACATATTATAATACACTCATATTTTAAATTGCTTATCTACTGATAAATATACTTTTAAAGCTGCAAGTATAACCTTCATCATTTAAAGATAGTACTCCTATGCATTTTGCTAGCATGACCAATATATGATTTTAGTGTATCAGTAAATGACCAATTAATTATTTCATAATCTTAAGATATAAAAATCAATAAAACATATTATAATACACTCATATTTTAAATTACTTATCTACTAATAAATATACTTTTAAAGCAAGTCTAACCTTCAACATTTAAAGATAGTACTCCTATGCATTTTTCTTTCATGACCAATATATGATTTTATTGTTTCAGTAAATGACCAATTAATTATTTCATAATCTTAAGATATAAAAATCAATAAAACATATTGTAATATTCTCATATTTTAAATTACTTATCTACTGATAAATATACTTTTAAAGCTGCAAGTCTAACCTTCATCATTTAAAGATAGTACTCCTATACATTTTGCTAGCATGACCAATATATGATTTTAGTGTATCACTAAATGACCAATTAATTATTTCAAAATCTTATCTTATCTTATATATAATAATAGCCTAAGTTATTAGCCTAAGTTGTACGTCTGTCCTCGATTTTATGAAGCGGTTGGACCTGGAATGGATAGAGGCATTCATAATTAGCAAAATTCAAAGAGAGTAATGTTTATCTTCTCCTAAACTATCGATCCGATTCTAAAATAAATTGGTATAAATATGCTTCATATCACAGCGAAAAATACTGACTTCTTTAAACCGTTCGAAATCCACCCCTTCTCCTTTTTTCGACCTTTTAATACCATTATTTTAACGCATATTTTCCCCGGTTAAGAGAAGGCGATTAAATTTATCAATTTATCACACAGCAAATAGGCAAAAATAACATTTTTCTAGCATTATGACGTCATTCCTTTAAACATCTCATAAATCATTTCTTATTTTAAATTGTTTAAATTATGCCTATTTTCATGCGTTTTATCATTGAACTTAGATATGACGTAAATAATTTTCTATTATATTTGGCTTAAATAATAGATTAGGTACATATGTGATAATTTTAAATTTAATCATCGATTATTTTTTGTTGCAATGAAACTTTTTCACCCGTATTAACAAAAAAGACTAGGAGTCTATTTTATGGACTAATATATATCTAGCGTTTAAGTTATACATCTTTGAAAATGAAGAAGTTTGCTCGTTTTTGTGTTTGTTTTTTATACATAGCCACAGGGTTTGCGAACCATTCGCTAAATTTTGGCCGTCATTCATATATACCGCCAAATAATCATTCTTAATATTAAAACCTATGCTGTCCATCCTATCAAGTAATATTACAAGTTAAATTAAAGGTGGCAACTAACATGCGGTCAATAAAGATAAAAAAATTATTCAGTGTGTACCAGATAATTTTCAGCCAAAAAAACAAACCATTTTTTACCTGCCTCATAAGGTACTTAACAATTTTGGAAAATTAAAAATTTTACTGATCCCGTCATATGACGGGCTGTATGCTAGTCTTAAGATATAAAATCCAATAAAATATATTACAATACACTCATATTTTAAATTACTTATCTCATGATAAGTATACTTTTAAAGCTGCAAGTCTAACTTTCATCATTTCAAGATAGTACTCCTATGCATTTTGCTTTCATGACCAATATATGATTTTAGTGTATCAGTAAATGACCAGTTAATGATTTCATAATTTTAAGATATAAAAATAAATAAAACATATTATAATACACTCATATTTTAAATTACTTATCTACTGATAAATATACTTTTAAAGCAAGTCTAACTTTCATCATTTAAAGATAGTACTCCTATACATTTTGCTAGCATGACCAATATATGATTTTAGTGTATCAGTAAATGACCAATTAATGATTTCATAATTTTAAGATATAAAAATAAATAAAACATATTATAATACACTCATATTTTAAATTACTTATATACTGATAAATATACTTTTGAAGCTGCAAATCTAACCTCCATCATTTAAAGATAGTACTCCTATGCATTTTGCTAGCATGACCAATATATGATTTTAGTGTATCAGTAAATGACCAATTAATGATTCCATAATCTGAAGATATAAAAATAAATAAAACATATTATAATACACTCATATTTTAAATTACTTATCTACTGATAAATATACTTTTAAAGCAAGTCTAACTTTCATCATTTAAAGATAGTACTCCTATGCATTTTGCTAGCATGACCAATATATGATTTTAGTGTATCAGTAAATGACCAATTAATGATTTCATAATCTTAAGATATAAAAATAAATAAAACATATTATAATACACTCATATTTTAAATTACTTATCTACTGATAAATATACTTTTAAACCAAGTCTAACCTTCATCATTTAAAGATAGTACTCCTATACATTTTGCTAGCATGACCAATATATGATTTTAGTGTATCAGTAAATGACCAATTAATTATTTCATAATCTTAAGATATAAAAATCAGTAAAACATATTATAATATTCTCATATTTTAAATTACTTATCTACTGATAAATATACTTTTAAAGCTGCAAGTCTAACTTTCATCATTTCAAGATAGTACTTCTATACATTTTGCTAGCGTGGGGAAATATAAAATAATAAATTAAACGCAATTTCTTGTTTAGAAAAAATGCATTCACTCACAAAACATATACCTAACAAAAGGAGACGATCAAAACTATTTGGGGCTACGGCTTTATGCTCTGAAGCTCATTTTTACTGATTTTATTTTTTCTCGATTGGAAAAAAAGTTCCGCGTATAATAAATATTTTTTACGTTTCAGAGAAGAAGAACCCGAGGAAGAAGAGATGTTTTTGCCTGGGGCTGTTTCAGAACCTTCTCCCGGTACGTGATATAATCCCAGTTCTTTACTTTTGATATTCTGGTTGATCGAGCACTTTATCAACAAACTTAGTCTACAATGAAAAGATTATTATTAAAGGTTAACTTTTCCTAACATGAAAGAAGTTATTTGCAACGTGAAATTGGACGCTCAAAAATATAAAAAACGAGTCAGTTCAAATTGATAGGATTACTTCAGAGAAATATGAGGTTGCCATTACGAAAAGCTAAATTGAGATATTTTTCAATGGGAAAATAAAGAACTTTACCATTTGTTTTAAATCAGTTTACGGTTCTTGAAATATCTATTCTGCGATCATAAATGTCATTTTTTCTGCAGATTTATAGTTATGAGAACGTTATAAAAATGTATGTGGTTCATAATCGTGAATATTACTGTTCAATCTCTGGGTGCATATATATGTACAATATAATTAGTGAGCAAAATCAGTCCTTAATACGTTCACTGCCAAACACATTTTCGATGGTTTGTCCAAGGCGCCGACGTGAACTTTTCATTATGCGATGCATATGCTGCAATATTATTTGCAGCAGGTAAAATGAGTTATGAAATCATGTTTGTAGCAGTTTTGGTGGTGGGAGTCATTAGTGACTCCCACGGAGCGGTAGGCAATTATTACGGTTGTCCTTTTTTCCAAACAATCGTGCTTCAATTACTAAGTGATTACTCTCATTCTTTAGCATTCAAAGAAGCAGGAAGATCTAGAGAAAAGAATTTGACTAAAAAAGTAGTGACATATTGTTCTGATTGCGTCGATTCAACTTTTCTTTGCCTTGAATGTTTCAATCTGACTCATCACAATATGCACGGATACCTTGCATATTTTTTATGCACTAATAAAATTATTTTCGTATGTTTGTATTACATTAATTTCTTCAAACCATTATAATAACAATGGTATTGTTGAAAAATTTATCAGTATCCATATAATCCCCTGTATAATAATAGCCTAAGTTATCTGCCCGTCTGTCCTCGAATTTTTGAAGCGGTTGTACCTGGAATTGATAGACATCCATATTGGATTCTTGAGGAGTTAGGGTTAGAAAAATTCACCCCTTCCCCTTTTTCGAGAGTTTGAAGCCATTATTTCGAGCCTTTCTCTGGTTAAGAGCAGGTGATTAAATTGATTAATTTATCACGTAATAAAGAGTTAAAAATAACAATTTTTTCTAACATTATGACATCATTCCTTTAACGATCTCATTTAATCATTTCTTATTTTAAATTATTTAAATATCGTCTGCATTATTTTCATGCGTTTTATCACTGAGCTTTGATATTACGTAAATAGTTTTCTTTTATATCTGGCTTAAATAATAGATTAGATACATATGTGATAATTTTAAATTTATTCGTCGAGTATTTTTTGTTGCAATGAAAATTTTATCACCGGTATTAACAACAAATTTTAGCTACCTGCAGGGTGCAGTGGAAATGATAGTTTCATTCCTTTACTTCCATTAATTACTGAGATAAAAAAATTGGGAAGAACTTAACGATAATTTCGACGTATCTAAGAAAACTTTGAATTATCTTTCTAAACGAATTCAACGTGTTTCAAAACTGCATTCACAGTATCGAAATGCTTTAGAGGAGTATGAATATAAACAAATTATTGAGCGTGTACCAGATAGCGTGAAACTTTTTTTTACCTGCCTCATAGGGTACTTTACAATTCTGGAAAATTGAAAATTTTACTGATCCTGGCATATGATGGAATATATACTAGTTTACTATAATTATATACTTTTATTATTTGCCCCTTCTCCAGTCGCCGGTGGTCCCCATGGATGTGAACGTGTTAATTGGCTTGAAGATCTAAACACAGCAATCAAAAAATCATTTAAATTAATTTTCTGTGCTGTATAAAATTTTTATTTTAATGCTTTATTTGAAACTGCCCTAATTATTCTGTATCAAATAAAAATGTCTTAATCCTTTTACTAACTTTTAATTTCACATCAGTAAAGTGGTTCTACATATCCGATTCTTAAAATAGATTACTTTAAACACATTAAAGTCATAGTATTTCTTAAGCAAAGCATTTGCGTTCTCAATTGCGTATACTTCTTTCAGTTCTGACTGCAGCCAAGAGCAATACCCCTATATAATAATAGCCTAAGTTATCTGTACATCTGTCCTCGATTTTATGAAGCTGTTGGACCTGGAATGGATAAAGGCATCCATAGTTAGCAAAATTCAAAGAGAGTAATGTTTATCTTCTCCTAAACTATTGATCCGATTCTAAAATAAATTGGTATAAATATGCTTCATATCACAGCGAAAAATACTGCCTTCTTTAAAACTTTCGAAATCCACCCCTTGCCCTCTTTTCGAGCTTTTAAGGCCAGTATTTCAACTCCTATTTTCCCCGGTTAAGAGCAGGCGATTAAATTTATCAATTTATCTCATAAATGGGTAAAAATAACATTTTTCTAGCATTATGACGTCATTCCTTTAACCATCTCATTGAATCATTTCTTATTTTAAATTATTTAAATTATGCCTTATTTTCATACGTTTTATCATTGAACTTAGATATGACGTAAATAATTTTCTTTTATATTTGGCTTAAATAATAGATTAGGTACATATGTGATACATTTAAATTGAATCATCGATTATTATTTGTTGCAATGAAACTTTTATCACTGGTATTAACGACTAATTCTTTTCATAAAAGTCTAGGAGTCTATTATACAGATTAATAAATATCTAGCGTTTAAGTTATATATTTTTGTATATTATGTATTTGTGTATTAGGGTATTGCTAATATCAGGAAATTTATTCATTTTTGTGTTTGATTGTTCCCACATGGTTTGCAATCGATTCGCCAATTTTTGGGCATCTTTCGTATATATCGCCAAATAATTAATGTCAATATTAAAATCTCTGCTGCCCATCCTATAATGTAATATGGCAAGATAAATTAAAGTTGGCAACTAACTTACTGCCTGTAGAGTATTTTACTGATCCCGTCATATGATGGGATATATGCTAGTTTTAAATATTTCTTAAGTAGTTTTAAGGTCAGAGCAGCAAATAATGAGGCATTATTTTATTCAATTAGTAAATACGCAACTTTTTCGAGATTTTTTTTTCTGGCTTGCTTCATCATTTAGAAGTTTTCTAAATCATACAGTTTCATCAACAATAATAAACTTTTCAATGCTCCTTTAGATTCCAACGAAGGTTCAAGGTACTAACTCAGTGTCACACGTTCTGTAAAAAAAATTGTAAGCATTGTGACGAATTCAATGCTCTTGAGTGAAGAGATAGCATAAAGAAGGATCACAGTTGTAATAGAATTAGAAATCACTTTTATTTTTTCTGGAGTAAATAGGGTTTATATACAATATATACAAAAGGATTCTAATTCTCCCAAAACAAGTCAAAATGTAGAGGATTGTTGCTAGCTTAAAATTATCACGACGATCACAGTCGAAAAAAAAAGATTAAATAATCTCACAAGATGGGAAGGCCTTTCCAGGGTACAATGCAAACATAATCTAACCCCCGTTCGGTGTCCGAGACCCTGCCGTTCCTTATATGAGCGGACTTTACGAGTCTCCCTAACGTAATCACTAAAATCAGTCTCCGGTCAAAAGTCACGGAAGCCACTACGAGGTCAAAGTACCTACGTAAAAAAATGTCGAAAAAAAGCCCTGAGTCGAAAAAGTCTAGGCTTTTTATACCTGGGGGGTCAGTTAAGGTCCCGCCAACCGTTTTCTGGTCAGTTACGATTCCAGTTACCCAAGAACTCGAGCTAAGGTTTACAGGTAGTTTTTTTAGTTGAATTCTCATTCGCTAACCGTCCCGATTCCGGAATTCTCCGGAGTTATTACCGCAACTGATCAGGGGTGGGACGCCTATTCAACCGAACTGTCAACATCCCAGACACTCTGTCGCCGTGCTACTGTAGCCGGTCGGAACAGGAGGAATTCAGATCAGCTGATTTCGGTTCTGAACAAAGGGGGTCTTCACAGGATTCTCCCTGAGTCAAGGAACATCAACGATTGCGCCAAGTAACAAAATTCTTTATTACGACACCGATGATTACAGTCAGGCTAATAGCTGCCCTCTTGAAGATTCTTACATCATGATTCAAGAAATTTCAATCTGAAAAATGCGATTCCATAGTTAAAGGTAATTAAAGAGAATTAATCCCAAAATGAACACAACATGCAAATTCTCTAGAAATAGAGGTAATTCTAGAATAATGATATTCTATACCCAATGTAAAGGTTCTCTAGTTAAAAACATTCAATAACTAACGAAAGTGCCAATACTGCTTTTAAAACATAATCTCATTCAAAACGATAATCAATACAGCTCCAGTGAATCGATATGGACATAATATTTGAAATTTTTAAATACTTTCTCAGTTCATTTATTGTGTTTATATTAATCTTTTGGCAGTTTTGTTTACACCCAAGATTCATTAGATTTTTAAATTTCTCGTCAATTTCCTAATCAAGAGTTTGTTTATGTGTATTTTATTTCACATGTTATGTATCAAGCCATGTACTGGGTATTGATATAGTATTTGTAGTCTATATGTTAAAAATAAATACAAAAAAATTAAGAGAAATCTAAATCCCTTAATTTCCTCTCAATAGCGAATTGAATATAAATAATAAAATTTTCGTTTACACATATAAAATTCTTTCCTATTTTCAAATTTTACTTATGCCGGTCCAGTGTGGCCATAGGCAGCAAATTCTTAAATAAAAATTTTAACGGTGGCATAAAATTTTATCCTACGCAAAATCACCCAACTCTCCCTGTTATTTTATAAATACTGATGTTTATAACGAACTTAAAATTCCTCCAATTCCTGTTTTCTTACAAAATCTTTCAACAAAATTCTTAAATGATCTTAAATAATCTTGCCATCTACGATCAAAATGATATCGGCAAGGAGGCCTAAGTCCATTTCTGCTAAAATAAACTTCAGCTTTTGTGTTTTTTAAAATATAAACTATACGAAAAATATTTTTTAAATCTTATAATGTAAAAAAACAATTTTAAATCTCTTT
This sequence comes from Pardosa pseudoannulata, assembly GCA_032207245.1. Lineage (NCBI taxonomy): Eukaryota > Metazoa > Arthropoda > Arachnida > Araneae > Lycosidae > Pardosa > Pardosa pseudoannulata. The sequence goes on from CM063509.1 coordinate 112,336,343, forward strand.
AAAAAAATACTTTTTAAATCAGCTATTGTATCTACTTACTGCTCACCCCCCCCCTTCTTTTTTAAGCTGTTCGAAAAACTTCCATTGGTCATCACCTTCAACTCGCATTGGCTGTTGAGAGCTCATTCTAATCCGATGTTTTATTAGAACTAATCATTTATAATTGAATCTCTGTTGTTCTCTATCTGCAAAAATATTATGAATATTATGTGCCTCTATCCCTAAACTCTCTGCTATCTAGTTATTTTGTATTATGAACTTAGCATCCATTCTTATCTATCCTTTAATTTCTTTTTGATTGTGTATTTCTCTTGTTCGCTTCTATTACATGCTCGCCGAACGATGACCGATTGCTTAGGGTGCTGGCCTTCGGGACCGGAGTTCGTGGGTTCGAATCCCACTGTGGCATGGATGTTCGTAGCCGTTCGGAATCGGCTTTAAGCTGTAGGTCCCGGTCTCATTAGCCCTCGTGTGCAAAAGAGTAGACCGTAGCACTCCAAACCAAACCAAATCTATTACATGCTCGCTAAGTAGAATTCTTAAGCTGACCCATCCTAAGACATACAGCAGCAACAAACTGAAGACTAGTCACCACGACAGCAATCACGGCAGCTATAAAGCTGCAGTTGATCTACGAGAGGTCCATCATGGTTCAAAATTAATTTGGTCTATCCCAGTAAGGAGCAAACTCCATAGAGGTAAGCCCAAGACTACCAAGAAAGACACTAGGAAAGATCACTCGGGTTAACCCCGGGCTCGTGACACCCGTATGTGCCTAAAGGAGGCATACCCCTGAGATTGTCTCAAATTTAGCACTAGCCAGAGGACACATACGACTTGAGCAGGTGGGCACGGACGTGAGAGATGTCATGGACTGGACCCATATAATCCTGTTGACTGACATCCTGATGGTCAAAGTTTGATATCTTATACCTCGCAACGGACCTTGATGAGCGTAATTCTTTGTTAGACTGCACTGGAAAATTTCCTCAATTTTTATCATTCTCAGAACGTTGAATTTTTGCTCCTGAACTATTTCCACTATGCTCTAACTCGATCCTCCAGCATGTTGACGACCAGGCAGTCTTTAGCCCAAAAGATTTAAATGATGCATAGGGCACAGCTTAACCCAAACCGAAGTTCTGATATGGAGGCTTTTCGGGTGCATTCTAAAGTTAAATTTTATTTTATAGAATATTGTATGTACATAGGCCCAAAATTTTAGTTAATATTATAGATAACATAGGTTATTATAAAAATATTTCCTTTCTACAATAAACAATACTCTTACTTTTCGGATCCTGTCGGATACTCATTTATCGCTTTCTATAGGCCTAAATTGGTGCCAGTAACCAAAGTGTAAAACACAGAAAATAAATCATTTGTATTCAACACTATTTGTCAGCTAAGTTAACAAAGGTAAATGGAGCGTTGAGGGTTCTGGACTCAAACCGGCCTAAGATGTGTCGTATCCGTTAATGGTGTCTAGGTCACTTAAAATATGTTCTTAGTCACAATGTCCTCCAAGTTCTCAAACGAGGGTGGACCTCTGAGGGTGATATATCAAGCCTTGGGGTCTTCTTCTTATCCCCTGCTTCTAAATTACGAGGACCCACTGAGCAAAGTCGTTCTTTTACGTTAGGTGCTTATCGAACTCTCGAATTAAGGCAAAAGTGCAATTTTTTGCCTGAAGTCGTGTAGCATCTGGGCTTGTCTAAGAGGCATTAAAAACAAGACCGATAATATAAACCAACAACCTATTTGTCTACGGATCAAAGATCGGAATAATAACAAAATTTATCCGTAATTTTTAAATCTAAAGTGTAGGTGCTCATCGAACTCGCGAATTAAGACAAAAGTGCAAATTTTTGCCTTTATTTTGTCTGGCCTCTGGGCTTGTCTAAGAAGCATTAAAAACAAGACCAATAATATAAACCAAAAAGCTATTTGTCTACGGATCAAAGATCGGAAGCATGGCAGAATTTTTCAGTAATTTATAAGTCTAAATAGAATTCCATTGAAACAAACAGCAATCTATTAAATTGATAAAGTTCTTCATTTCCTAAACAACTGCTAGAACCCTTTCCTATGGATATTTTCATGCTACATGGCTATCAGTAAAAGGGATCTGTGGTATTAAACTCACATTTATTCTTGCATTTTAAATAATCCTCCTCACCCTAAGCTCTTTCTGTTTTTAAAAGACATTGGATTTTACCCTCACATTTGAATTTTATGCCTCATCGTTGTTTTCACTTTTGGTCTTATGTCTCTTCTTTACCCTGTTTTGCATTTTTTTATTTGTTTGTTTTTATCTTCAGTCATCCTTTTATAGCTGTTTTGACTTGATTATTTTAGAATTAATTTTAACTATTTCTTTGGCACAATATGTTCCAAGAGGACTCAGTGCCATAAAACTCCATCCAACCAACCAACCAACGGCAGGAGGGTCACTCACTTCGCTTTCGCCTTTAGGTCAGTTTCGCGCTGCCGTTGTTGAACTGTAACTTTGTTACTGTACTTAACCCCTTCCAGGTTCATATTATTTCATGATTATGGCTGAAAACATGTCAATTTTTTATGCTTATTTTCATACATACATAGCTTTTTTAAACATAATAGCATCATTCGCATACAAAATTTCCTAAATATTAATCTAATAAAGTTTAAATAAAAGTAATTTACACGTATAGTTGACTTTTTGTGCATCAGAAATCTTTAGACTTTGGAGTCAATTCCCACTAACTATAAATATTAAGCTTAGAATACCTAGCTTTTATCTTGAATTAAATTTTATTTATATCCTTTCCATTTACATAAATAATTATGAAATTATTAATCAAAATTTGATCGTGTATGATACAATCGGAAACACGGCACTGCACAGAGTCCAACATCGCAATCTGGACAGTAGAACCTTGTTTCTCTCCTTACCTTCTTCCCTCTGCTGTCTCTCTTTGAGCAGCAAATAATCTAGTAGCCAGAAAAGTAAAGAAAAGCATTCAAAACCATAAAAAGCACATGTGAGATAATTCGGGAAAGACTGATTGAACAGTGTAAAATTTCACAGTGCCCGAGCTACACTCGGGATGAGCCA
>CM063509.1:112346939-112356939 GCA_032207245.1 Pardosa pseudoannulata
GCCAATGATATTTAAAAAATGATATTTAAATTATTTAAAATAAGAATTTATTAAAGGAGATGGCTAAGGGAATAACGCCATAACGTTAGACAATAATGTTACTTTTTCCTATTTATTATATGATAAATTGATAAATTTAATGTTTTGCTCTTAACCGGGGAAGATAGTATAATGAATGACGTAGATCTCTGGATATCAAACTAAACTAACGCTACAGAAGTCTAAAATACTCAAAGTATATACAAGTTACATAAATGAACATCAGCACCTTCGATGCAACCGAGCCTTCTGCTACTGTCACACTAACTCTTACATAGGCAGACAACGTATAAGGCAATTTCACGCAGTAGGGCAAATTCTCAAATTATGATAATTCTGGCTTTAGTTTCAAACGGAAGGGCAGTTTATTGTTTGTCTATTGGCTGTTGTACACGTGAATGAATGGGAAGGGCATTATAGTAGTTCGTGACGTTGCGCCAAATCACCTTATACTTACATCACAGATATTTGCATATTTAAAAAGATGTGGTGCTGCCACAAACAAAAATACGATAATTATTAAACTTTACTCGTAATAAATATCAATATATATCAATGAATTCATGTTACAATAATATGTGAAAATACATTACAATATTTATAATATATACAAGACACTATTTACAAAGACTGAATATTACGTCAACGACCTTAATCAGGAATGATGCTTGTGACGTCAGTCTTCGGCGAATCAAAATGAGGCAACAACTTTAGTTGTTATTACGTAATCACCACAATCTACTCTTTTGTTACACGGTGGACAATAAAAACAGGTCTGGGGCTTACTCTGGACGTTGCGAGTCTGGTCGAACTTTCGTCACTTTGACGTCAGCTTGATGATTTGCTTGCATAATGTCCATAAGCTGACGTCAAAATGACATCACAACGAAGGTTCAAAATGAACCGCAACGTCCAGAGTGAGCACCTAAGTCTGTTTGAAGCTAATTTCAAACAAATGCAAACATTCATACCAGTAGTGGGATTCAAACCCATGAAGCCGGTGGTACGAAAAATACAGCACCCTACCAATTAAGTTAATATAAATGTACTAATTAATAATATAGAAACCTTTTTGATATTTAAAGTTCTAAAATCATATTTCTCGTCTTCTTGTTACTGTTTACTCCAAGATCTCAATTAAAATTTCATTTTCTCTTTTCCTAACAGAGCCGCCACAAGAAGAAAGGTTTTACGTGTATCTTTCAACCGATTTGGATGGATCCCGTGATCTGATAGGCCAATTGTACCTGAAACTCGACAGTTTCCTGAGTGAGACTCGACGAGCGATCGACAGGGACAGAGACCTCTATGACGTTATCGATGGCAGAGAGTACCGATTCTTGGACGAAAACCTGGATATAGTTCCCAATTACCAAGAAAGTTCTCTTGACTTAGAGAGAGTATATCCGTCCCTCTCAATAAATATTCAGTACATTCGTAAGTTATTCTGTTTCTTCCAGGACGTTTCGAAATTTAAATATCTGATCAAAGCAGGGCCGTCGCTAGAAATTATATTCGGAAGGGGACATTGGTTTTTGTGAAGCATACTTCAATAAAACTACAGTCTTTCTTATGTATGTAAACTCTAATGAGTATCATAATACAATGGGATTTTAAAATATCAAAGTAATTAAAAAAGGATGTAATGAACAAATTTATAGTCTTGAATGAGTAATGTAGTAACTGCACAATGAATTTAATAGTAAAATTCACATTCAAAATATATAAACTATACATGATATTAAATTCTAATTTTTAAAACAGAAGTACAACTAAAAAAAAGAATAATTTTGAAAGATAATGAAAATTTTCAGATTTTTACCTGCATGTTATAAAATGCAATTTCTGAAATTTTTACCAAAAAAATTTCACAATTTCTTCCAATTGTGCAACAATATTGTGATGATTTGCCAAAAGTGCTAGTCAATCTGCTCTTACATATCGAATCCAATTTGCACCTACTCCTCAACGTAACATCACCGTTCTAATCCCACTTTTTGTCTGAAATTTTCACCAAAAAGTTTTCACAATTTCTTCCAATTTTGCAACAATATTGTGATGAGGTGCTAAAAGTGCTAGTCAATCTGCTCTTACATATCGAATCCAATTTGCACCTACTCCTCAACTTAACATCACTGTTCTAAGCCCACTTTTGTCTATGCACAACTAGGCAAATAACACACACACATGGTCCATTTTCTTTCCACGAAACGGTTTTTTAGAATTTCGGAGGGGGACCAGGCCTCTAAATCCCTCCCTTTGAATACGGCCTTGGATCAAATTAAAATTTCTTCTTTATGAGTCTTTGTTAGAATTTGATTTGTTAGAACTCAGAGAACTTTATGAGAACTTTCTTACGAGAACTGAACCAAGAATTGATATAGACATAGCATGTACATCGTAAATCATTAATATTCTATAGACTAATATTTAGACCGTCGTATGACAAGAATGGTAAAATTTTCCATTTCCCAGAATTGTAAAGTACCTTAGGCAGGTAAAAAATGGTTTGTTTGTTTGTTTTTTTTTTGGCTGAGACTTATCTGTTACACGCTCAATAATTTGTTTATCTTCATACTCCTCTAAAGTCTCCCGATACTGTGGATGCGATTTAGAATTACGTTGAATTCCTTTAGTCAAACCGTGTGGTTATGTATAAAAAGCAAACACACAAGCGAACAAACATCTTAATTTTCAAAGATATATAACTTACTATTTTTCATTTTACTATTATATTTATTATTTTTGATTTTATATATGACTATTTGATACTGTACTGTAATAATATCTTTTATATACGACTGTAATAATATCTTTCTTTCGTTTTTGCAGCACCCAAAACTCCAACGCCATGTAAGCATTACTTTTGTTTCTTATTCCCTTATTATACATTTTAATTATAAGTTATTCTCATTTTATCTATTTCTCTCTCTTTTTATGTATATATATATATATATATATATATATATATATATGTGTGTGTGTGTGTGTGTGTGTGTGTGTGTGTACATATACAGAATTATATACATACATATATATCTATTTCCATCACGTGTATGTATAGGAGTATAAATATGTATAGGTATCTATGTATGTGTGTACCTGTTATTACACTCACACATATACATACATATACATAAATATATGCATATGTACACATGTAAATGTATGTATGTATATATCTATATATATATATATATATATATATATATATATATATATATATATATATATATATATATATATATATATATATATATATATATATATATATATATATATATATGAATGTATACACATACATTTGAATGTGTTTTCTTCCATGTGTATGTATGTGAATATAAATATATGTGTAGGAATCTTTATATGTGTATGCTTGTTATATAGATTCAAATATACACATACACATATAAACACACACACATATTTATATATATATATATATATATATATATATATACTATTAAATTTCCTTCTTAAGAAGATATTTTAATATTAATTTAAATAACTTCTGTCTAAAGTCTACTTTTGATTTCTTTATCTTACGCCCTTCTTTTCCGGCCTTTTCTGTTCATAAACTACGTTAAATGTGCTTAGGGATTATTCGTAGCCTTTTTACCTTTAAAATCCCTACATAAAAATGTATGCACGATATTCCCAGGGCTTTTGCCTATTGTATTAGTTGATGTATTGTCACAACTAATAAAATGTGTAGTTATTTTTTTTGATAAATCTCGCCCATCTTACGTGTGTGTGTGTGTGTGTGTGCACGTCCTCCCATGTGTATGTGTAAGAGAGTTAAAAAGTATAGAAATCTATATATGCGTATGCGTGCGATATAGGTTCATAAATATATATATATATATATATATATATATATATATATATATGTGTGTGTGTGTGTGTGTGTGTGCGTGCGTGTGAGTGTGTGTATACATATATATATATATACATATATACTTTTTATGCGATTATTTTATATTCATATTAGCATATATGCATATTAGATCATTTCCAAGAAAGTGTAAAGTGAGGGACAATAGATACAAAACTTCACTAATATATTTTTGCCAGTAGCAATATCATTCTTTCGAACTATTACCCTTTAGCTATAACCTACTCAATTATCTATTTAGTTCAAAGAGAATACATCCTAAGATGAAATGCATTAATATATTTATGCTGAAAATTCAACTTAACACTAACAAATTATTTTCTGAAGTACCTACCAGATATTATTTTTATAAACGGAGTAATATTTCCCCCGTGTACAAAATACACATGTCGCGTGATTAAATTCTAATTAACTCATTACTTTAGCTGACTGGCGGAGATGCCTTTTACCTCGAAGCAGGTATTTATAATTAATTATCAGGATTTATGCACTTTCAATTAAATAGGTGGAATAAATGAATAAGAAATAGAAGTAATTCTTCCGAGGAGTTGAAAACGGGCACTGCATTCTTGTATATGTGTATGTATGTATCTGAATTTATATAGATAGATAGAGATAGATCGATAAAAAGATAGATAGATAGATTAAGAGATAAATAGATGTAAATAGAGATAGATATAAATAGATAGATAAAGATAGAGATAGATAGATAGAGTGAGAGTTAAATAAATAGATATAAATACAGATAGACATAAATAGATAAATAAAGATAGATAGATAGATAAAAATAGATAGAGATAGATAGATAGATACATAGAGATAGATCGGTCGATAGATAGATAGAGATATAAAGAGATAGATAGATAGAGATGAGATATAAAGAGATAGATAGATTGAGATAGAGATATAAAGAGATAGATAGAGATAGAGATATAAAGAGATAGATAGAGAGAGATATAAAGCAATAGATAGATATATAGAGATATAAAGAGATAGATAGATAGATGGATAGATAGATAGAGGTATAGATAGATAGCGATAGATTGATAGATAGATAGATAGATAGATAAATAGAGATAGATAGATAAATGTGTATATACATATATATATATATATATATATATATATATATAGATATATATATATACATACATATATATATATATATATATATATATATATATATATATATATATATATATATATATATATATATATATATATATATATATATATATATATATATATATATATACATCAAGCACCCCTGTACTCCTCATATCTTCTATTTCTATATTTGTATAGAAAAAAGGTTATTCAACCAAAGTGAACCAATGAAATAAACAGACTTCCGGTTCCAAATAAGCATTTTTTTCTTTATGTTACATTTATTTCATCTACAAGAAAAAGTTTTATCCCAAAATTTAGGAATATTATGCTAGATTTGTTGACTTGTTGGCATTATTGGTAACATTATCTGTTCCTGTGCCAGGTCACATGGCACCCACTTCGTTACACATTTCCATTACTCCAGGTTAACTTTCCAACGATCGGGTTAAGCTTTTTTACATGAGTGCACTTACGTCGTAATGTTTTATGACAGAAGTGGTTTTAATGTTTTCGGTTCCAAAAAAGACCCAAAATTCATATTTATTGATAATAAATTTAAGAAACAAAATCGTAACTTTATTGTAAAATGCAAATTAGAATATATGTCACACTCAGAAGAAAGTAATTGTTTTTAAATATTTATATTATATTTATATTATATTATTGTTTTTAAATATTTGTATGTTTTTCATTGTAGAAAATTTTAAATTTATTATTTAAGAATTATATTTTAAAATACAGTTTAATACAGATTTTTAAAAGATAGTTTAGCATTCATTAAAGGTAATTTAGACAAATAAAAAAGTAAAAAACAGTCAAGTTGGTAGTAAAAAATGTAGGGATAACATTACTTATTTGAATTATGAGAATTTTCTTTTATGAAACAATTCAAGAAAATAAATGATTATTTATAAAGACAGAAATCAAACTAACTTTAATTTTAATATATTTATGTATTTTATGAGTATTAGAAATTAGAGAAAGTAATAGAATAAGAATCTTCACGCAAATAGCTATCATTCTCAAACGAAGATTTTTTTTTCTACATTTTTCTCCATCAAATTGTTTTTGAAGAATGCTGGAAAAATCATTTGTATAATTTTTTTTCCTCAAGACAGATATATACAAATTTCAATGATAGAAATTTATATTTTGTAGACAGATATATACGAATTCCATTTTATACTAATCGAAATAATGCGTGTCAATTGTTAACACAAAATTACAAAACAAAATTGAGAAAATAAATATTTTTCGGCTTTTCGCCCATGACCGCATGCATGTCATAAATTTTACGAGCAAGCTACCATGTATCACAAAAGAGCGGGTGAAAGTAGAAGTTGTCATGTAAATTCAATGATGTGGAAAGTGGTTGAAATGACTTTCAAAAGTCAAAGTTCCAATATGGCGGGAGCCGAACGATGGCCATTGGTTAGGGTGTTGGCCTTCGGTACCGGAGTTCGTGGGTTCGAATCCCACAGTGGCATGGGTGTTCGTAGCCGTTCGAAATCGGCTTTAAGCTGTAGGTCCCGGTCTCATTAGCCCTAGTGTTGTAAAAAAGTAGACCGTATCACTCCAAACCAAACCAGACAAATATGGTGAGAAAAGAGCATAAAAACCGAATTGTCGAAATATTTGCTCAGAAGCGCGTGCTGTCAGATAAATTCTAAAAATAACGAAGTCATTGAAGTATAAATATATGCATATAAGGTATAAAGTCATATAATAGTAAGGTCAGTAAAGTAGCAATAGTAAAATAACAGTAATAGTAATAGTAATGGTAAAGTCATATAATAGTCATAGGAATATGGGCAGACACGCGTGCTTGAAGGTTAATTCTAAAAATAACGAAGTCATTGAGGTGTAAATAATGCACATAACGTGTAAAGTCATAAAGTATGAATTTGTGCAGACGTGAGTGCTGGAAGGTTAATTCTAAAAATAACGAAGTCATTGAGGTGTAAATATATGCATATAAGGTATAAAGTCATATAATAGTAAAGTCAGTAAAGTAGCAATAGTAAAATAACAGTAATAGTAATACTAAAGTCATATAATAGTCATAAGTATGGGCAGACGCGCGTGCTGGAAGGTTAATTCTAAAAATAACGAAGTCATTGAGGTGTAAATAATGCACATAACGTGTAAAGTCATAAAGTATGAATTTGTGCAGACGTGAGTGCTGGAAGGTTGATTCTAAAAATAACGAAGTCATTGAAGTATAAATATATGCATATAAGGTATAAAGTCATATAATAGTAAAGTCAGTAAAGTAGCAATAGTAAAATAACAGTAATAGTAATACTAAAGTCATATAATAGTCATAGGAATATGGGCAGATTCGCGTGCTGGAAGGTTAATTCTAAAAATAACGAAGTCATTGAGGTGTAAATAATGCACATAACGTGTAAAGTCATAAAGTATGAATTTGTGCAGACGCGCGTGCTGGAAGGTTAATTCTAAAAATAACGAAGTCATTGAGGTGTAAATATATGCATATAAGGTATAAAGTCATATAATAGTAAGGTCAGTAAAGTAGCAATAGTAAAATAACAGTAATAGTAATAGTAATGGTAAAGTCATATAATAGTCATAGGAATATGGGCAGACACGCGTGCTTGAAGGTTAATTCTAAAAATAACGAAGTCATTGAGGTGTAAATAATGCACATAACGTGTAAAGTCATAAAGTATGAATTTGTGCAGACGCGCGTGCTGGAAGGTTAATTCTAAAAATAACGAAGTCATTGAGGTGTAAATATATGCATATAAGATATAAAATCATATGGAAGTAATTTGCGCAGACGTGAGTGCTGGAAGGATAATTCTAAAAATAACGAAGTCATTAAGGTGTAAATAATGCACATAACGTGTAAAGTCATAAAGTATGAATTTGTGCAGACGTGAGTGCTGGAAGGTTGATTCTAAAAATATTGAATGTATTAATGTATAAATATATGTATGTCTGTGTGTGTTCTATTATAGTTGAACTGATATCTATAATTAATTGCATTATCATTTGATTTATGCCATACCTATTTTTTATCCATACTCTGCAACAACAAACCGAATACCCTTATGATTTTTTTAAGTAAAATTCACATAAATTACGTGTATTTTAGATTCACCAGATCATATCATCTTGTTACATTAAACATAAAAATATGTTTTATAATCGTTTTATAATGTTATATATACCCATTTAAATTTTTAATGTAATTTCAGCTCCTCAACCGGTGAGACCAAAATTACCTGCATATGGTAAGTTGGCAAGTAATGTAAATTTCAGTTATGTGATATATAGTATAACTTGTTAAATAGTTTTAATTATTTCTGTAATGTTGCATTTAAGTCCATTTGCTCGCATATTACAACAGGCTCCCTCAAAGTATATAAGGTTATTCATAAATCTCTCTGGAGTTTCAAAATGCTATAATAAAAATACTCAGACGAATACGGCAAAAAAGAATATTGTTTATTACTAAAATTCAATTAGTTTTTCTATAATAGTTACCAATAGCATGGAATGGGTTTAGATAGGGTGGGCTTCCAAAGATAGCATAGCTCTTTCACCATGAACGCGAGGTTTAACACTTGGCATGCGGGTATACTTCCCCGCCAACTTACGAGTATAGCGGACGTTTTTTCATGAATCTGGCGAAAGTTTAGTTATTCCTAAAAATTGCAATACATCGAAATCTATTTTGTTTTTATGAACGAAACTTGTTTTATTTTACACTTTAGTATATACTGTATGATTATTTAACAAAAAAAATATTTTTTATGAAATCACAAAAATAAACGATTTTTAAAATAAAAGTCCGATAGTCTGTCAGCTCATATTTCTTCATCACTATCTTTGTCACAAAGGCTCATTTTATCAATTTTATATTCCCCAATAAAAAACCAAGCTTCAAATTGACAAAACACGATTTGTACGTTCTGGAGCTAGGAATTTGATTGAAGACGAAATAAAGAACGAGTAACTCGACAATCATAACTTGTGGAAAGAAAAAATGCAAAGTGTTTCATAGCAACGCAAACAACACGCATATAATGTCACATACACATATAATTAAACGTATTTAGTAGATTTGGGGTGGTTAGCGGGTATCCACCACAAATCTACTAAATACGCATTTTTACGTGACCCGTGCTTCATTAACAGATTGCAAAAAACGTAAAAATATTTTGCCCGCTCGTGAAGTGTTAATAGACATCCCACTCTGTGGCTATTTCTTGTGAGTTATGTAAAGAAAAAAGAAAGTTTCTTTTTTCTTTGAGGCATAATTTAGCAGTACTGCGTGAACAAAATCACACTTGCTGTGAATATCGTAGATAGTATTCTTTTGAATAGAATCTGGCAGGAATTATACTATTGCATTGATTCATGCTGCGTGAATAAGGATTCACACAAACCTGTAATGACTATGCATAAAAATTTATTTAGTACAAAGTTCTTTTTTGCAATATTAGTTTTAGCTTTTTAACCCTTATCGATCCTAATTTTCATATACCTTCCAGATACTAGATTTCATTCTCTATTGGGTAAGTAAAACCCACTTTTAAAGAGATTGTTTTGTTTCCAGGATTTTTAAGAAATTCGGGAACAAAAATATGTCTGAAAAAAAACAAAAAACAATCACAGATTTAAAATAGCAAACTTATGTTTTAGAGGTCGCCCATTGCTAAGCTTTGATTTCTTGATTCTTTTAACTTTGTCTTAAATACTTCTATATTTAAGGCATATCTAGTAAAAAAAAATATTTCTTATTGTTCCTATTACATAGTAATTTAACGTTTTTAATGTCAAATATAAGAAATCTTGAATAAATTCTTTTTGTGGGATATATTGTCATAATCGTATTTAACACGGGTCCAATATGTCCTATTATTGATCAAATTACTACAAAACGATATATTATGTTTATTTTTACAAAACATTTATGAAGATTTT
>CM063509.1:112361939-112401939 GCA_032207245.1 Pardosa pseudoannulata
GAAGCTTAGCCAACTATCTCAGTGGCCGAATGGTCAAAGCACGCGATCCAGACTCGGAGATTGTGGGTTCGATGCTTGACATGGCAGTTTATCCAAAGTACGGATTTTTAATTTAAAAATGTTGTTTATTTTGTTTCCTTATGTTCTTGATTATTCTAGATCTTTCTTTAATATGTAAATTAGTTATTTCTCGAATATTCTGTTCGGGTATAAAAGCTGATACCCACTAGTTGTAGGCAACTTCTCGATCTCGTAAAGTTGCGAGTTGCTACTTAGCTTCGATAAATTATTCTGTTAAGTTAAACAGTGTGTTCATTCGAATCTTCGTGGCAATATTTTAAACTTTATATATCAACAATGTGGATAAAAACATATCCAGACTGTACTACAACGATATGCCAAAATTTCAAGCCAATCGATGCAATATTTTCAGAGATTTAGAGTTACGAACATTTACATTTTTATTTGTATACCGAGTGGCCATAATTGAACTGACAGTGCTCACAGTGTTCTGTAGCTCGATCTATTTGCGAGAATGACGCCTCATTTTGTAGGATGATTAAACGAGACGGGGGACGAAGGATTCCGCGAAAAAACAAATTATTTGCCAAAGTCACCGCTAGGGGAATATTTGGTGCTGTGTAATAGAACATAGAGTGTTAACAAATGCAAATCAATAAGAAAATTACCTTTTATGAATGTAACGTGAAATTTGAATAAAGAACTTCTTCTGCTGCTCAGCGTACGTGATATTGCCGATCACGAGACTTTATCGGTGTTTATGTAGATTTTACGCTTTTTTAAAAGTGTTGCCATATTGCACTTCAACTAAATCAGAAAATGTGCATAATAAAAGGTAATTATATTCCGTATTAATTTGCATTTGTTAACACTCTATTTTCTATAACATGTGGTGTACTGGTATGGTGAAATCACTCACTCATCAGAAGGTTTTTGTAAAATTCCATTTATATATATATTTGTACGAAGCAACAACAGTTGAGCCTTGCTCAGCTCGAACGGCAGGGGAGAGATAGAACGACTACGCTTTCCCTACCAGCTTCTTATCTACTACCTTCTCTCCTAGCTGGGAGAGAGAGTGCCCAGAGTACGTGCGCATTGAACTGCGTTAATTAGCTGCGCGCTAGAGGCGAACTTACCTCGGCGCGGCGGCGGTGGAAGGATAATGAAGTACTCGCTCGCTACAAACACAATGCCAAATATTCCCCAGGCGGTGACTTTTGGAACTAATTTGGTTTTTCTCGAAATCCTTCTTCCCCCGTCTTGTTTAATCTTCCTACAAAATGTGGCGTCATTCTCGCAAATAAATCGCGCTACAAAACACTGTGAGCACTGTTAGTTTAATTATGGCCATCTGGTAGATTTGTGCATCTTGTTGGATTCGAACCACTCCTTTCATTCCTCGTTGCTAGGAACTTTACCACCGAGACAAACAGCAGCCAATAAAATTGCTAGAAGACACAGGAAGAGATTTTAAACTTTATATATAAACGGTGTGGATGAAAACATACCCGGACTCTAGTACAACGATATACCAAAATTTCATTCCAATCGATGCAATATTTTCAGAGATTTAGAGTTACGTTTCGAACATTTACATTTTTATTTACATATATTTGTGTGTCTGATGACATTCGAACCACTCCTTTCATTCCTCGGTGCTAGGAACTTTACCACCGAGCCAAACAAACGCCGTCCAATCAAATTGCTGGAGACAAAGAGATTTTAAACTTTAGATGTAAACGGTGCCGATATAAATGGTGTGGATTTTGGACTTCGTGGAATCGAAATGTCATTTTTTCTGTTGCCCAAAATCAGGTTGGGCATTCCAAACTTAGCACATTTGTGTTGCCCGAACTGAATTCGGGCGTCATATGCAAAGGTTAAACTATTAACACAAAATTGAAAATACCGTAAACTGTCGATCCAATACACAAAATATAAATAATCGAAGATACTCAAAAATTTGAGAATCTTTAATGAGATTTTAATCTACTACCATTAAAAATGAAAACTGATTGGAAGGGAACAAAGATTCTACAATTATTTTACTGTGCCTATCAACAGACGTTATTATTAATTATTTAAAAGAGCAGATAAAGAATATACTAAATAATTTCAAATTTAAAAATTATTTTATTCTTACAAGTTTTTAAAAAAGTTAAAGCAATACAGAAAATGTCTCATTCTATCTTGCAATACTTAAAAAAAAAACCTTCATTCTATAGAAATGCTTCTTTTAGGTACTAACATGAACCTAAATTAATTTAATATTAAAGATGATAAGCCGCTTTAAATGTGTATATTGTAATTAAAATTAATGCAAATCCATGAAAAAATTAGCTTTAGTTTGGTTTTGGTTTGAGAAGCTACGGTCTACTTTTTTGCAACATGAGGGCTAATGAGAGCGGGGTCTACTGCTTAAAGCCGATTTTGAACGGATACGAACAACCATGCCCTAGTGGGCTTCGAACCCACGAACTGCGGTACCGAAGATCAATGCCCTGACCACTCGGCCATTGTTCAAAAATTATTGTTTGTAACTAAAACAAGATCCTAAAGTGTACTTCTTTCAATTTCAGTTGGACCATTGGGCATTTGCGGCGCTTCGGATTGCACCAGAGCAGCGAAGATTAAATGTCTGGATTGCAGAAATGTTGCCTATTGTTCTAAACGCTGCATGAGAGAAGACGCTAAAGATCATAAGAGAGTGTGTTACAGTAAGTACTCATACGCACCAAATACTATATCTTTATCAGCATCATATATCTTTGCTGCCTTTTTAAATGCTTAAAGTAATTTTTGCAATAACTCATGTTGTTCTCTAAAAAAAATTTAAGTTCCTGGAACCTTATTTTTTCCTTTATCCACCATACAATCTAATCTTCTATGTAGTCATAACCTTGACTTAAACTGCTTTTCCTTAAATCCATTTTCATGATAGTAAATTTTTAAAACCATTTCTTAATGTTGTCTGTTTATCATGCTAAATGCAAGTTTCTTCTTTATAAGTATATCAAAACATATGAATCATTATTAGACCTTAATCCTCCTTGCATATATCTATGAAACATTCATTAATATTTAATTAAGGTAAATGTAGTATTCTTGAAGTCTGGCTTAGTCGTATTTAGCTTTATTTAACTCTTCCTCTTTTTATCTTTTCCTCATACATACACCCGTATACACACATGCTCACACACACATTTAGATGTATGTGTAAAATATCGAAAATTATTGTCCCTAAAATTCTTAGAAATCTTCAACATTCACTTTCAAGTTTCCTTATTTTTACATTTCCCAGACACCCAAAATAAGTCAAGGATATGTTTCACTGACATTCGCATTTATTCCACACCTCCCAAAACTAAACATTAAATTAGAAATTGCTACATGTGACCCTTTCTCAATATTTCATAACCAAATAACAATTCTCCCGAGATTAACTAAAGTTCTTTGTAATTTTGATGCTGTTGTGTGCAGTTTCATTAGTAATATTTTAACAAGACTCGAAATAAATGCTGATCTAAAATTCCTTCTCATGAAAAGTCATCCACATGGTTTTCGCACAGATCAGATGCACGGTTGTCTCTTGTCTGTGTAAGACGCTTTCGTCAATTATCCGTCATTAACATTGGAATAAAAGGTTTTTATTAAGTATCTCACTTGGTCTAGAGTTCTGAGTGAGAACCTGTTTATCTGCGATGACTGCATTTGAGTTACATTGCCAAACAAGCAATAGCAGTTCAAAATATGAGCTATTTCTCTCATGTAATAGGCAGAGAAGATTTTTGCCGGTTGCATATAAATATGTATATGTGTGTGGATTTCTAAAAGAATTATTGCCTCTAAAGTTTCTTAAAATTCTTCAGTTTTACAATTATGTATTTTAACATTAATTTCAGTCACCAAAATTAAGAAAGAAACTGATTATTCTTTTCAAGATTCTCAAAATCATAGACACCTTAAATAATTAAGGCCACATTTTTCAAACCCAGTTGTCAACTCTCCCTGAAAACTGGTCATTCGTGCAAATTGTAAAAGCGGGTATGTGCATTTTGTACTATAGTTTTACAGTTCAGAAGCGCAACAAAACAAAAGAAGAAAGATAGCTCACAAACTATCTTATCACATTGTATTCGGGACACATACTAGTAGACACACATGCTAGTTTTCTGACGATTGATACTTGAGCGCGGGACACGTACTAATACGGGTTAGTGTAACAACATGGTTTGTTTGTGGTTACAAAAATAACGGTATATACAGGAAAACGAAGTCGAATGTTCTTGTCTACTACATAGATTCTAAAAAATTTAGACAAATAAAAACTAGTTTTTTCATCATTCGATGTGGAACCACAGAACGGGAAAAAAATAAAACTTTATGCTACTATTTCTCTTTGATTTTTCATATTTACGATACTATTATAAATTTATCCATTCAAAAAAATATATATTTTGTTTACAAATCTCTTATTCATATATTTCTATTTATTTGTTTATATATTTCAATATAAAACATGAAAAGTTGGTTAAAAAATGAAATAATTTTCGATCTATTGAGATTTAAATGAATAACTAAATTTACAAGCAAAATGCCCACTCCCTGTACAATTCGAATGTGAAATGTACAGGCACACAATGTGTTAAAAGGACTCAGAGCACATGATCATTCTCTTGTGTTGGAGGTATTTTTGCTCACAGACTTGTGGCAGTTCCTGTAGCTGTCATACGCGCTCTACGTATATCCAAGAACTTATTTGGTGAAATAAATCTAACTTTAGCAAAGTTTCTTCTTAGTCCCATTATTTGAGTGGTTGTTACTCTTATGAGTTGAGTAGTGTCTTCA
The DNA here is from genome assembly GCA_032207245.1 of Pardosa pseudoannulata. NCBI lineage: Eukaryota > Metazoa > Arthropoda > Arachnida > Araneae > Lycosidae > Pardosa > Pardosa pseudoannulata. The sequence continues at coordinate 112,366,812 of CM063509.1, forward strand.
TTACTCTATCGATTCACTTCCGCATTACAAAACAATCCCTGGAAATTCAAATATTCAGGCTAATGTAATGAGGTGATTTAGATCTCTTCAAAAATAATTAAAATTTCAATTAAGTTACAAAAACTAATTGTTTGAGATCTAAATAGGACCTCATTACATTATAAAAATCGTAGTAAGACCTGATTCAAAATATAGATTTATTCAGGCAATTTACAAACAGATAAAAAGAATGTCTCCAAGTTTGATGTTATGGTAGAAAGAGCCTTTATACAATTATTTATGACTATCCAAGGGCCAAGTTTACGATGACCTACTGTCAACATCTATTTAGATGGACTATAAAAGTGGGAGATGCAGAATTTGATACTTCCATACACCTTAACCAAATCAGATGTTGAAGAGTCTCACTCAACCAATAAAATAATTTAAGAGGTCTCATTCGTCAAGTGTGGTAGAGAGGGGTTTCATCAAACAGGAGATAAAAAGATGGTAAGAAATAGATAATGGGACGAGAGAACCAGAAGAAGAAAAACGAGAAAACCAAGAGAAGGAATTCGAGAGAACCAAAAGGGAGAAGAGGTTCTGAAGAACCTAGAAGAGATAACTTTGAAAAAGTACGTGGTGCGTGATTTTAGTCCAGGAATGACAAGAAATCTCATCATAATATCTTAGATGTATGACAGCACTGCTGCAATATCTCTTATTACCTGTCAAGATCCTTGCACCTCTCCTCATCGTCCTCTTCTGTGAATTACGTTCGCGTTTCCCCTTTTGAATTATATCAGGTCCTTACTTATATCCAAATGTTTTTTAAAAATAATATAACTATTTGATTGCTTCAGAATCTCACCATACAGGGTGTTTCAAAGATGACCGGTATATTTGAAAAATCTATAAAAACTAAATGGGCAGTGAAAGAAATACAGAGTTTGTTGCAATGTGCTTAGAACAACAATAAATTTTCAGGCACACAAACTTTTGAAAATAGTTAAAATTATCAACAACAGATTTCGCTGCAAAGATATAGAAGGATTTGAAAGATATAGAAGGAAATGCAGTCTGTGAGTTCGCGAATCTGTAAGTCGTCTTTCTGCTGTAAGCGTATGCTGTTCACAGATTGCAAGTTTGCTATTAAAAACTGGTTTATTACTTAGAACAGAAGATTGCCTGGCCTGAGACGTTTACACGGTTTCCTGATAATTTCGTTCTGAGACTACGCCATGTTACTGCTGCTCATGGTGAATATGTGGAAAATATAGTAGATATTTTGTAGCGCCATCTGTTGTGAAATAATGTGACTAATTTTGAAACTTTGTCTGTTTGAAAATTTACTGTTGTCTCAAGCATATTGCAGTAAACGATATATTTCTATCGCTGCCCGTTTAGTTTTTATTGATTTTTCAAATATACCGGTCATTTTTGAAACACCCTGTATGATCCCGTGACCAGTCGATATATATGCTGTGTGTAACAAAGAGTTACACTTCCACAATGGCAGAGCGAAACTGATCTAGAGGCGAAAGTGATGTGAGGGACCCTCATTCGACCCCATTGGTCAAGAGGGGTTGCTAACAGCTAAGTAGCCATCTTCGGCCCAGGCAACGCAGTCCAAGGAACTTTTTCTTCGAGAGATCTATTTTATTTTATGCACATTGAAAGATCATGAAATTTTTGCTGATTCTCTCTCATTAGTGAGTTTCAAAAAAGATTTTAATTCATAAATTCAAAAAATATAAAATAAATTCAAAAAATATAAAATAAATTCAAAAAATATATAAATAAATTCAAGCAATATATAAATAAATTTTAAAAAATAGTAATTAATTCATATTTGTAGTTTCATCATAGAAGCTCGAAAAATTAAGCATTAAACTTAATATTTAGCACAAACCAAACCAAATAAAACCACTTTTATATACTACCAAAATAAAATAGTTTAAGATTGCAGCCACCAAATAAATAAACTTAGGAGAGCTACACAACAGGTAATACATCAAGTGTAACACTAAAGGTGTTTTACTGCTTACATATGTGTATGTGTGTGAATATCTAGCTGGCTAGTTTTCTAAATATTTATTTTATTTTATGCACATTTTAAGATCATGCAATTTTTGTTGATTCTATCTCATTAGTGAGTTTGAAAAAAAATTGTGAAAATGAAGTTTTATTGTTATTTGAAAACAGCAACTTTTGTAAAAGAAATTTAACCGTTCAATTTTAAGCAATTCGGTTTTCATTCTCATAAAATAAACTAAGCCAATAATAAACGATTTGATATTTTTAAATTCGTTAGTTAAATCAAGCTTATTGTTCCTTATAATCATTCATAACATACATAAATAATCGTATAAATTAATATCAATTATGGTACTGCTTCGTCTTCTGAAAGCAAAAACAAACCTTTCCCACAAAACTAATGACCAAACTAATGACTTAAAAATACGCTGTGACAGCCCAACAGAGATTGGATGAAAATAAATAATAATGTTTGAATGACTCGGTAACCTTTTCATTGTGTTATTATAAAGAGAAGTGGATAGAAAATTTGAAACCATTTTCCTAGCACTAATGAAAGAAAAAATGCGTTCATTCATAATATCATTTCAATAGAATTATTCCTAGCTCAATATCAGCGATTGAAATAAAAAACAATAAGGGATTAGAACTACTAATGGTCTCACATTAGTTAAATAAATATTTTATTTAAAATTACTTACATTTGAAAAACAAAATTATTTGTAAAACATTTAAATTTTTACATAAGGCCTAATCATCGCATAAGAAAATGAGACATATAGATAAGACTCAGATTTTTAAAGGGCTCCGTCGAACTGCCATTTTGAAAAGATTTGTAAATAAGATAGTTTACTTTTCTGTTTGACCACTGTATACAAGAAAAAAATAAACAAAAATATATTGTATTTTGCATATTTTTTTATTAATTTACAAACAAACATTTTAAATTTTACTAGAAACCGAATAATACGTGCTGCTTTTAGGTGTACGCAGTTAATGGGTTTGAATCCAATTTCTAGCATAAATACTTCTTGCATATTCTTTCGATCCGGTAATTCAGTGGTGTTTACGTCTGGGTGTCGTGGTTGTTTTCACCTTAATTACACAATGAACATCCAGAGGCATCGCTTTGCTGCTTTTATTTACACGCGCAGACTATCTACATGCTTTGAATACAGGGGGCTAGCCTATCGCCCATCCTTTCGCTTCGAAGCTTACATTCGATCTTACTTAATATACTCAATACATACTTAATATTCTCAATAGCGCCATCTAGTATAGTACTAGTGGGTTATGAATTTCCTACAACTTGTAACAGTTCTAAATCGGTTTAACCCTCCGAGTGGAACACACCGAGGAAAAAAAGTCTCCAAAAATACGCTAAAGTTTTATTGTGTCAGTGGCCAAAGCGTTCTATGATTTTTTACTTCACCATTTGTAGACTAGATTGGAATTCGGGAAACCCACCCTCGTTATTGTCCCTTTACTTCCGGTTATAAATAGATATATAAATAGACATTATAGATTGTTAATTTTTAATACACATAAAGCTCGTCGAGTCTCGAAGATCATCCCATAAGAAATAATGGATTCTAAAAGTACAAATAAAAATATTCTTTGAAAGACTTATTTATATTTTTACGAAAGTTCTCTAAGATAATTAAGTGGTGCAATTAGAGATACATCTGTTACCGCAAACGAAATACTTCGAAATAGAGATTTACAAAGCCATGAAAAGCTATCAGCGTCTTTGTGCCTCAGGGAGTAGGGGTGCAGTTCCTAAACAATCGACCTGACCCTCCTACCTCAAAACTCCATGATGGAAAACACTGGCAGAAATGTACAATACATCCATTTTTGGAACGTTTTTTTTTGAGGTTGAAAATCGTACGTCACATTCGCTTTGAAGACATCATCGGTTTGGCGGAATTATACGTGCGTACAGCATTAGAGGGTTAATGCAGTATGTCCCGATCTACTTAGCCTTCTCAGTTAGCAAAAAATGTAGAACCTAACGATTCAAACTAAACGAAAATTTTCAGGAAACATTGACATTTATTGCTGTATATTAATAATGCTTTATTAATAGAAAATATACAAATTAATTAAAAGTATAAATTTCGTTTTTCACATTATTTAGATGTTTATTTATTATTTTACATTTTCTATTTCGTGTGGGTGAGAGAGTAGGATATCTGTAGGAAGAAAAAATGCATAAAAGCCTTAAGTTTCCACCTGCCCCTGATTATACCCAAAAATTTACTACAGTAAAACATAAATCATTAATTATTTTATTTCATTACTTCTATAAATTATAACTAAACTCCTCGCGCAACAACCCGTAAGGGGTCAGGGCATACGGACCAATCTCCGTTTACGTGACCAAGGGCCCTGGGGGGAGAAGTATACGGTACAGTGTAGGTGTTCAATCTTACGCAGAAGCCACAGCGTTTAGTTCCAAGCACGCTTGGTCTTCAATTCATCTACCCACTAAAGGGATGAAAAAAACTGAGTCAACCTTGCTCAGCCCGGGGATCGAATCTCGGACCTGTGTCACGGGAGCTCGAAGCACTACCCCAACGCCACTGGGCTTCACCAATACAAAATATATTCATTATAATTAGTCAGTATCGAACGAATAAAGTATTCTATGATTAATTACGAATTATATTCGAACTTTGACAAGTTACAAGAGAATGTGCAAGCATTTCCTCCTAAAAACTAATGACCTAAAAACATGTTATGACAGCAAAACGAAGATTCAATTAAAACTAGAAAAACAATGTTTAACACTTTTGGAGATTTATTCATTGTGATACCAATCGCAGTGGTGACAGCTATCAAAATCATTTCTCTAACACTAACGAATCAAAATTACCAGCATTCATAATAACGCCGTTTTCAATATAATCATTCCTACTTCAACAGTTACGATTAAAGAAGAAAAAAAATCACTAATCAGTTAAAACTTTCATGATGGTAACTTGTTATCTTCCCAAAGTCACACTTGACAGCAAACACTTTAAAATTTCTTTCCTTTCGATAGAGAATAAAGGATATTAGAAAAAGTCGTTAGTAGAAAATGGTCACATTTTGAATACTTTTCGGTTTCTCTTTTAAATTGTTTCTTTCGATTAAATAAAAATTCTTTTCAGAAAATTATTGGTATAGTAAGAAGCATTTTAAAAGTTATTTTAACTGCAGATTTACATGAATATATATATATATATATAATATATATATATATATATATATATTATATATATATATATATTATAAATATATATAATATATATATATATATATATATATACACAATATATACATATATATACATATATATAAATATACATAATATATACATAATAAATATATATATATATATATATATGCATATAAATATTTATACATATATATATGTACAATTCTTCTGATATTGTGTGTATTTTTGTATAATTATATAAATATATATATATATATATAAATATTAAATATATATATATATTATATATATATATATATTATATTATATATATATACATATATATATACATACATATATATACAATTCTACTGTGTATAAATATATATATATATATATATATATTTTGTATGTACGTTTATACTTATATACATGCATATATATATAAAAGTATATGTATATAATAAATTTTGCCGTGCTTATTATATATATATGTAAAAGAAAACGAAAGTATACATCCAGTTACATGTGAAAATAGCCCCTATAATTTTTACTTTCCCGGGCTTACTGGGCAAGGAGAAGACTAATTAATAATCCTAATATTGAAGATGCAGTCAGGGTATTTTATAAAAAGACGCAGCGTGTCCATAGTGGAACTTAACTTTTATTTAAGGTCTAAGAAAAGTGCTTGTTACTCTGTCGAAAGCAGAGACCTTATTATATCTTTTTTAATTACTATCGTAAATGCATGGATTTTTCAGCATTTATTCTATATTTGTATTTAATTAATTTTTCTAAATTTACTTTATTTCTGAAAAATAAGATTTTTTATAAAGAGAAAATTGAGATCTTGCATCAAAAATTAAAATTTTTTGACTCACTGTGCGCAGACTTACAACAATATAATGTGTGTTTCATTAATAATTTCTGAAACTAATTTATTAAATAATTTATATATAATTTATATTTCATCTTTAATCAAATAGTGATGTATTTTTTACAGCATCTCTTCTCCAACCACAGACTTTAAAATAAAAGTTCAGATTTGCATATTTGTTCAGAAAAGTTCAGAAACTGCAATAGATTTCTGCATCCCGAATAAATTGAAATATATTTTTCTGAGAAAAATATTCTCACAAAATGCAGAAATGCATGTTGTTGAGGTGTAGAAGACCTATAAGACGGCTACCGAAAATTTAAAAGTTTATTTCTATAGAGTGGTTTTGTGTGGAATATTTTTATAACGCTCGGGCCTCAGAGGTACGCGCGTTCTCGCGGTTTAAAATTTTCTTAAAAGATATGATATTAAATACAGAAATGGTATAATTTTACAGATTCTAATTCAAATGTTTCAATAAGTTTTGTTTTAAACGTTTCAGAAATGTCCAGATGTATTAAAATTGTAAAAGTCAAAATATTTAATTTTTTAAGGTTTAAAGATGATCTTGTACAAAGTTGTGACACCTGTCAAACTCACTTAATAACACAATAAATATGTCATGAACAAAGAAACACAATCTCCAATAGCACAATGAATATGAAGAATAATTCTCCAGCTTTAATTTTAAAAAAAATATCTGCTTTCATAACAATACCGCTTCTATTATAATCATTCCTATCTCAATAGAAATGATTGAAAAAAAATTGAATAGTGAATTTAAACCTTGGTGACGGTAGCTATTTAATCTTAACAATGTTACACTTGACAACATGCTTTTAGTATTTCTTTTACATTCGACATAGAATAATGGTGATTAGAGAAACTCGTTAGTAGAAAAAGGTCACATTTTGAATGCTTTTCTGGATTTTTTTTTTCAAACTATTTCTTTCATTTAAAACAAAAGAAATTTTTAGAAAAGATTTGCATGATAAAAAAGCTATTTTAATGGCAGAGTTACACACACACACACACACACACACACACACACACACACACACACACATATATATATATATATATATATAGATAGAGAGATAGATAGATAGATAGATATAGATATAGATATAGATAGATAGATAGATAGATAGATAGATATGTATATATGTACACTGTCTAACAATAAATATTTGGACACCTGTGATAGAAAATAAAAATTAACTTTAATCAAAATCAATAGTTGGTAGAGCCTGCAAGAGAGGGAATTAGAGCTTAAACCCTCCGGGGCATATTTTCCACAAGTCTTTGTATTACAGATTGTGATATTGTCTTCCACTCGGCAAGGAGTAGACATACAAGTTCCTTCACCGATTTTGGACGGGTAAGTTCACCCCTTAATTCAGAGATCCAACTCGTCCCAGAGGTTCTCGATAGGGTTCAGGTCTGTGCTCTGGGCAGACCAGTCCTTTAGATGAACTCATTTGGCACCACACCAAGCCTTGGTTAACATCGAAATATGACAACTGACATTGTTGTCCTGAAAGTAAAAGGGGTCTAACCGGTAAAACTGCCACAACGTAGGAAGCACATTGCCATACAAAATAGTGCAGTCGGCTTTGTGCTTACCATGAATGGGGACCAAGGTTCCTAGTCCATACCAGGAGAAACATCCCCAGACCATAATTCCACCTCCGCCGAACTTGACTGTTGGCACAATGCATTCTGGCAGGAGGCGTTCTGCAGCCAGACGCCAGACCCAACCATCCGAACGGTAAAGGGTGAACTTTGATTCGTGTCTGTAAAGAACCCGTTGTTCCACTGATCTACAGTCCAATTTCGATGTGCTTTTGCACCACCATTAACCGAGCAGCGCGGTTGGACTTTGTGATCAAAGGCTTATGGACAGCAGCACGACCATGAAAACTAAGCAGATGTGCTTCCTTGCGGATGGAATTAATTGAAACAATACTCCCGGATGCCTGTTGAAACTCCTCGCGGATCAGGGCCACCGGTTGGGTGTGGTCCTTCCGAATTTCTCTGGACAGCACTGGTCGGTCTCTGTCTCCCGGTTTCGTTGGTCTGCCGACTCAGGGCATATTCAAACAATCACCGCTCACCTTCTACTTCTTAATCACATAGGCCACTGTCGATTTTGGGTACTTCAGATAGCTAGATATGTCCCTTAAGGATCGGCCACATTTGTGTACCAGATAATTATACCTTTCTCGAAATCAGAGAGCTCCGAGCTGCGCGGCATCTTTCATACGACTAATAAGACGCTGTTTCCTACACGATGTATACCGGCGGAGGCCGTGAAGTACCTCAGGACCGCAGATATCGTCATTTGCATAGGTGTCCAAATACTAATTGGTAGATACAGTGTATATATACATATATCTATACACACATATATATATATACATATATATATATATATATATATATATATATATATATATATATATATATATATGTATATATATATGTATGTATATATGTATATGTATATACTTGCATTTACATATACACACACACATATATATATACACATATAACCGGGAAAAGGCCGAAAGATAGGGCGCTGTACCTCGGTACCGAAGACCTCAGATTCAAATCCTGCCACTGTCATGGATGTTCATAGCCTTTAAGAGTCGGCTTTAAGTAGTAAGTACCGGTCTCATTAACTCTCGTAAAGAAAAATTGAAAACCATTGGGCTCCAACCCAAACTGTAAACAGATATAATTATGTAAGTATATCATATGGATTTACCCATATATGTATGCATATACGTATATATGGTTGTAGGAGACAGTGAAGATTCACCACACATTAAGCTAGTTTGTTTTCCATTTTATCATGGTAGCACCATATAGGCAGCATCGCTTCGTATGTGGAAACATCTCTCACTTACATCAAAGACTTGCTCAAGAATCGATCCCAAGCCTAATTAATGGAAGCACAGTATGCTAACTCCTTTACAATCTGAAAACTAAAAGAATAATAAAAGGAAAATAAAGTATAAATAAAAGAATGTAGAAATTTAGCTGTATCTTAGAAAAAATTATATTCGTGTTTATTTAAAATTAACTAAGATTTTAACAAAAAATGAATTGTTAAATTTTATGAATCTCAAAATAAGAAATTCAAAATAAGAATAAAAGGTTTGATGTTCTTCAATTATTATCTTGCAAATAAATTTTTTTATTAATCCTTACAATTATTCGTTAAATGAACACATAATCTAATGAATTAAAACAATTTATATTCATTGATGTGCTGTTAAAGGTTATACAAATGTTTAATTAACAAGTTAACAGCAGCTTAAAATACACATTTTGACAGCACAACAAAGATTGAATTAGAATAAATAACGATGTTAAATCTTTGGGGAGTTTATTCCTCGTGTTAATAATCGAAGCGGCTGTCAAACAAATTTCTTTAGCAATGATTAAAAATGTACCTGCATTCATAATAATGTCTCTTTGAAGTTGATCATTTTTAGCTCAAAGTATAACTATAATAAAAATAACTAAACAAAATTATTCAATCTAATAACTCAGGGGGGGGCAAACTTTTGTGATTCGTGATCTACTCCACATTTAAAAAATCGAAGGCGATCTACCAATGTCAGAGCTAAATTAACGTAACGTGCATGTTTATATATTGTTACGAATTTGTTTAGTGCATCGTAAGTTTAGCATGGGACTCTATGGGTATCTCGCCAAATTAGCGAGATATCGACTCGTTGGCGACAGTTTTGGCAACCTATTTTTGTCGCCAAGTTTATCGCCAAGTGTCACCAAATGTTGCCAAGTGGAGCGTCACGGGACAACTTCCGGATCCGGTTTCTGGAGTGTTCCAGGAGTTTCTTCTGACCTATATAAGGCAGACAGAGTCCCATGCAGAATAGAGTCGTTTAGTGGATCTCTCGGTGTGAGAAGTACGTACGGTGTGTTCAGTTTCACCGGTGCTTGTTGTGCTTGATGCGGAAAGTGGTACGTGAGCTGACGGCATTGTGCTCAAATTGTTCCACGTTGATTTTGTCGGTGTTCTGTATCTTTTCCAACTGATTGCGAATAAAGTATTTGTCTTCAAGCTGTAGTCTTGACTAAAGTCCATTCAATCCCCGAACCCAGTTTTGAAGTTCGTAACAATATTTATTTTTAATAACAAGAAAAAGTGGTAAATGATCTAATTTTTCTAAAAATAATTAATATTAAAATTTACAAAATACAAATTTACTAACGAAAATAATCAAAGTATTCATATATCAAAAATTGACCATCCTACTCACTTCGTTTAGTTGAAATTTGGCACTGTATATCTCCGACAAGTTTATCATATTGTGGCTGGCACGAGCTTATTGCAATGCGTAAACACGAAATTAATCTTCATCTGTTAACGAACCATTAAGAACCAGAGTTGCCACTACAAAGCTTAAAAAAGCTTGGAAAGCTTAAAGTCGCCAAAAGTCTCCTGCCACTTCAAACATCGCCCGAAAAGTCGCCAAGTTTGGCGACAAAAACCGCCGTGTGTATAGTATATTGAATCCGTACCATAAAATGATTATATGGTACTGATTCAATTATATTATAATCTAAGCATCCCACTTTGTCAAGTTGTTTCTATTTAATTCTAAACTGTAAAACGACAAATTCATTGTTTTATTTTGCACAGTTTGTTTTAGGTTTTAAAGCGTAAACTGTAGTAAATTTTTGTTTTAAATAATTCATTAATTCTATGTCATAAGTCATAAATTAAATTGTTATTATCCTAGGTCATTATCGGGATGGTCTAGCTGACTATCTAAAATGTCTTTGCAGTCGACGCAGTTTGTTTAGTTATTAAATAACTAAACAAAGAAATTCAATCATGATTTTAAACTTTAGCTACAATAAAATGTTATCTTATCAAAGTCACACTCGACAGCAAAAATTCAATATCTACTTTACATTCGAAAGAGAATAATGTCGATTAGAGAAACTCGTTAGTAGCAAATAGTCACAATTTGTATATGTTTCAAGTTCTATCTCAAATTGCTTCTTTCGATTAAATAAAAGAACTTTTCAGAAGAAGATTTCCTTCATAAAGAGTGTTTTAAGAAAATATTTTAATTACAAAGTTACATTAAGTTGCTTATGCTTTAAGTTGTTAGGTATAAAAGCATTAATTAATAAAAAAGGAGCGAACTCTCTGTAAAGCGGAAGAATAGGGTGCTAAAGCAACACTGTATAAATGCAGAGCGTACGAAATCCTAGGAGAGAAAACGTAAATCTTGTGTCACAAAGATTGAATGCTGGGGTATCGTATGGAAAAGAAAATGGCAAATGTGCAATAAGCTCTTCGAATACATTTTTAACGTATGGAATGGATGTCTTTCTCATTTAATTTCACAAGCTATGTATGTGACACATGTGTATATATATATATATATATATATATATATATATATATATATATATATACACCCAGATGTGTGTGTGTGTATATATATATATATATATATATATATATATATGTGTGTGTGTGTGTGTGTGTGTGTGTGTATATATATACATATATGTATTTACTTATTTTATATATATGTGTGTGTGTGTGCGTGTGTGACACCTTTTTAGCTATAGACCTTTATTAAGAAAATGTTGGAGGACGGGTTCCCACTTCATCATAGGGACAGAACAAACTAAAGGGTCATCTAGCATGAAGTTCTATGTACAAGACCCGTAACACCTGAGCCAACATCTGTGGGAAAATATCTCTAGAAAAATCTGTCTCCGACAGCGTGTATCTCCTTTTTATTTGGAAATTTCCTAAAATATCCGCTAGGGCCATGTACGATTATAATTGGTCAGGCCCTTCTTTGACGGCGTAAACCCAGTGATCAATTTAGGTTAGGGGTTAAAAAGGGGAATGCAAAAGGATGCGGGTATTTTTAGCCCTTTATTTAAGCTTTGAAAACCCCTGAGAATTTTCCTTACATATATATATATGCATGTGTGTGTGTCGTAACAGTGTAGACATGCAATTTTCAGTCATGGTTACGTGGAATGGTAAAACAAGACACCGTCTCTAGTTATGAAAAATATTTGTTGCCACAGCGTCAGTTGTATGGTATCCCACTTTATTATTCAAACTGAACGAACTGGTAAATCATCTAACATGATCTAAGAAATCTAAGAAATCTAAGAAATAATCTAAGATATAATTTCCGAAAGGTCGAAGGGAACATCTAAGAAAAAAATCAAAGGAAAAATCTGTGTCCGATAGCATGTATATTTTTGTTTAGAATTTCCTAAATTAGCCGCTAGGGCACTAAAACGTTTCAGTTGGCTAGACTCCTTTCCAGTAGCCAGTTTAGATTAGGAGTTAAAAGAGGGAAAGCAAAGAAAAGCGGTATTTTTTTACTTTAAATTTGAAAACCCTTGAGAATTTTCTCGGGCTACAAGTAAACTTTGACATGATTGAACTATCAAATTCCGGAAACATACAGTATATTCCTTTTAGGGCAATCTTAGAGATTTTATACAAAATCTCTAACATTGCCTTAAAAGGTTGTGGAGAGATTTTATACAAAATCTCTCCACTTATTTATAGAATAAGTTTACTTTTCCCCTATTTGGGGGAAAAGTAAACTAGCGCTGTTGTTTTTTATGCTACTTGGTCAAACCAAGCACGAGTGATCCAAAGTCTACTCGTATTAAAGCAAAGGAGTTCCTTAAAGGAGCTTTTCTTTTTAACGATCACCACTAGAGTGAAAAAACGACATTTGCTCAAGTGGATCCCTATAATATAGAAGATGGGACAAGCATTAGACACATAGGATTAACTTGCCAACCCCAGAGGTATTGATTGAGAACGTGGAAGATATTGTGACCACGTACCTATTTTACACACTCTAGTCACCTTTAAGAAACAAGGTGGATGTGAGGCTGACTCGGGTTTCGAACCCGCAACCTTCCAGTTACTACAGCATTACCTTTGCCGAATGACCTACCGTGGCTCGTATATACGTCAGCTTATAAAAATATTCCTTATATTTTATATATTTGACAGTTAAGAGCAACAGTAATTCAGTGAGTGAAGGCAGCGATCTTGACTCCAACGGGATCAAGACTCCAGCCAGACTAAGAACAGCTGTGTTCATTAGTGGCAACTGGGGCATGTAAATATTTTCGTGGTAGCAATGTTCTCCGAGTTCTCAAGCAATACCTTTGGAGGTAGTAAGTTAAGCCTGAGTTTCTTTTGCTTGGTCCCTGATACTAAATTACGAAGACCTATCGGGTAAATGTCCTTCGACTCCGTAGTGTATCTTAAACTACACGTGCCTACCGGGTGGTGATAGTTGAGCTTAGAAGATAGAGGACGAATACTTAAAAAGGAAGCAATTCTGTGAAAAAAAATATTTGTCAGTTATCTAAAAAAATTTTTAAAACCTGATTATTTTCTCATTAGTATTAAATATATATCCATTTCTATTTAAAACTAACTACACTTTAAAAGAAATTTAATAAAACTCATATTATATAAAACACCGTTTTTATATATGCAAAAATATTGAAAGAAAAATAAAAGATTTTATATTTAACTACTGATGTACTATAAAGAAAAATTTTTTTTTATTATTATTCATAATTACTGAGTGAATGAATAAATAATCTTATGAATCAGCACCAATTATATTCGGGTTTCGATGTGCTGAAACAAATTATATAAAGCTTTCTTCAATAAACTAAAGACTTAAAACGTATTGTGGCAGCACAACAAAAACTGAAATACAATCAGAATTTAAGTTTTGGGGAAATCCTATACATTGGGTTACAAAGCGAAGTGGCGGTAGGTATCATAATAAATTCTCTGGCACTAATGAGGGGAAAATCCTTGCGTTTATAATAATGCGGTTTTAAATGTAATTACTTTTACCTCAGCAGTACAATTGACAGAAACAAATTCAATAATGGGTTAAAACTTTTATGACGGTAGCTTGTTATTTTGACACAGCCACACTTGACTGCAAATATGTAAGATTCTCTATCCAATCAAGAAATAATAATGGTGATAAGTCATTAGTAGAGGATAAACATATATAAAATTCATCGTAGGATTTTTTTTTAATTGTTTCTTACGATTCAAATAAAAGAAATTTTAGAAAAAGATTTGCATAAAAAGTAATATAAAAAAAAAAGATTTTAATTGAAGAAGTTATATTTCTTTATTTTTTTTATTTACTTGTTTACAAGAAGTACAATGAATGAATGATATTTTTCAATTCTTATACAGTGATAATTATTGCCCTGAATCATACGCAGAAGTCTTGAACCTAGGTTTAATTTAAATTGCACGTAAAAATTTATATATTTTTTAATTGTTTGTCAAATTTTATGTAAAATAAATTAAAATTTAAAATTTATATAAAATTTTGTAAAATAATTTTTTGTAAACTTAATAAAGTTGAAAGGATTTCATCATCCACCTTGCTATGTTTAATGAAATTGCGTATAAAAGTGTTGTTTAATTTGTAAATTGCATGTGAAATTTATATATTTTTTCAATTTTTTTGCAAAGGTCTAAGTAAAATAATTTAAAATTTATATAAAATTTTGTAAAATAATTTTTTGTAAACTTAATAAAGTTGAAAGGATTTCATCATCCAACTTACCATGTTTAATGAAATTACGTACCGGGTGATCAAAAAGTCCGTATAAACTTTAAAGATTCATAATAACCGGAGAAGTAACCAAAATAAAAAAAACGGTTTGCAGGGTTAGTAACGCTAGGGCATTGAATTTTTTTTAAAACAGAAAAAATAACTCAAAAAGAGTCAATAGAGGGCGCTCATGTACACAAGTCAAAGAAAAAAAAACGCGAATAACAAACAGAATGCCTCCCAATCGTTTATTACAACAGTATGTGTTCCACATGACCACCACCAGAGGGGATATCACACTGCAGGCGAGTCACAAATCCAGCAGGTCCGGTTGTATACAAGACACCTCCCCGCGGATCACATCTTTCAGTTCAGAGAGATTGGATGGATTGGATCGATACATCCGAGATTTCAAATATCCCCACAACCAAATGTCTGCCAGGGTCCCCTCACCTCCCTCTTTGACCTTCGGGTAGCTATAAGGGAATTCCTAAGCTGTCCCAGCCGAAGCCGTACACTCATAGGTAGCTATAAACCCTTTTAGCTGGCTGTAGGTGTAAGTTATATATATCCTAAAAACAAAATTGAAAAGTTCTAGGCTAATAGTTTTTTAGTTATGCAAGAAACGTACTTGTTAAGGTGAAGACCGACTGTGCGTCTAGGCAAGCCGCGGGTATAAGTGGAGTACCCGTGAAAAATTATGAATTCGAATAAAAACTAATTCCTCCTACTGAATATTGTTTATTTTGAATATACATAAAGGTGTAAATAGAAAATAAAAATGCTAATTAGGCCATCATGCCAAAAGAACCACGCTTGGCCGAAGATATACCAAACATGGCATCTTGGTGTAAAAAAGAAAATGGTGTAAGAATTGGTGCAGAAGAAATTAAGCTCCACACTCCTTCTTCCTTGCTCTCTCTCTCTGAGGGGGCCCTCAGATCTCCCGAAAAAGTTCGTTGGACAGCGTTGCCTGGGCCGAAGATGGCTACTCCGCGGTTAGCAACCCTTCTTGACCAATGGGGTCGAAGGAGGGTCATTCACATCACTTTCGCCTCTAGGTCAGTTTCGCGCTAGCGTTGTAGAAGTGTAACTTTTGTTACAGTACATACAAAACTTACGCACGAAACTAATCAAAAAGAACTCAGGGATAGTGAAACTGAATATGTAAAGTTTCAGAATTGAAGTTCCCTAGTGCGTACATACATGCATAACCCTAAAACTTGTGATAATTCACAAACCCATGGTTAGAATGAGTATTTCATTTAAAATCTCAACGCTGTAATTTGTCACGATTACGATACTGCATACAAGAAAATAAAAATAAAAATTATATTTACCTACTCTTAAAGAAATTAATTGTTTTTTTTCTTTTTCAGAACCTGCTTGGAGGTTATAATTTAACAGGAATTCATCTCATCTACAAGATATGTTGTATATTACTGTGACACGATACTGTCATACACTATGCTGCATTGGAAAATATTATTCTGTATATAAAAACTGGTGATATTTGAAAGGTTTTATAAGGTTACGGTTGAATTATGAAGATGTTTATTAGTTCTAATGAAAATAAATCAGAGTCCTCAAGTACAAGTCTTTGGAAGATTCCATGCTTATATCATGAACTGAGAATAATTGAAAATTATATATTTTAAAATGTTTTTTGCAATGTTGAAATGTACTTTAAAGCTTGTTAATGATTCATCATGTTTCAATGAATAAACTATTATAAAAACTTATCAACTTTTCTTTTAAACTAGCTGAATAACCCAGGGTTGCCTGGAATATTTAAAATATTTTATATCCGACTAGTTACGGCTTTTACATCAAACTAGTTAACTTAGACATTCGGTTATTCTCGGGCTTTTTCCCGTATTCCTGTAGTCATCAAAATGAAATATAAACCGAGAGTAATTTTATTGTGTTTAGATAATGCATTAACAATGCACAATAACTTTCATAAGTACATATTACTATATCTCTATATTGCATTTCAAAATTTGTTTTAGTTTTTCGTGTATGCAATAT
This sequence comes from Pardosa pseudoannulata, assembly GCA_032207245.1. Lineage (NCBI taxonomy): Eukaryota > Metazoa > Arthropoda > Arachnida > Araneae > Lycosidae > Pardosa > Pardosa pseudoannulata. Next base: position 112,383,583 of record CM063509.1, read on the forward strand.
CATTAGTCTATGTGGAACATATATGAATGATATATAAAACAAAATGACATATAAAACCAGAGTAATTTTATTGTGTTTAGAAAATGCATTAAGAATGCACAATAACTTTCACAAGTACATATTACTATATCTTTATATTTCATTTCAAAATTTATTTTATTTTTTCGTGTATACAATATCATTAGTCTATGGGAATTATATATGAATGAAATATAAAACAAAATGACATATAAAACCAGAGTAATTTTATTGTGTTTAGAAAATGCATTAACAATGCACAATAACTTTCACAAGTACATATTACTATATCTTTATATTGAATTTCAAAATTTATTTTATTTTTTCGTGTATACAATATCATTAGTCTATGGGAATTATATATGAATGAAATATAAAACAAAATGACGTATAAAACCAGAGTAATTTTATTGTGTTTAGAAAATGCATTAACAATGCACAATAACTTTCACAAGTACATATTACTATATCTTTATATTGTATTTCAAAATTTATTTTATTTTTTCGTGTATGCAATATCATTAGTCTATGTGGACCATATATGAATGAAATATAAAACAAAATGACGTATAAAACCAGAGTAATTTTATTGTGTTTAGAAAATGCATTAACAATGCACAATAACTTTCACAAGTACATATTACTATATCTTTATAATGCATTTCAAAATTTATTTTATTTTTTCGTGTATGCAATATCATTAGTCTATCGGGATCATATATGAATGAAATATAAAACAAAATGACGTATAAAACCAGAGTAATTTTATTGTGTTTAGAAAATGCATTAACAATGCATAATAACTTTCACAAGTAGATATTACTTTATTATATTTCATTTCAAAATTTATTTTATTTTTTCGTGTAGCAATATCATTAGTCTATGGAGATCATATATAATTCTCCTAATTTCATATAATAATTACGCATATGTGAAGTACATATGCAAAATTTTCATATCAAACTACCTATATTAGATAATAGTCTTTGCTTAGGTTTTCCATGTTTTCAAGCTTTTATCAAATGCAACAAAGAATGATATTAAGTTAAGGGAATATAAAACCATAAATATGCTGTGTTTATAAATGGAGTCCACTTGATATGCTTAGTACACAATGAAGTGTATGTGAGGCATATACAATTGGGCTAATAGATATAACAATTGGGAAAATATGAAAAATATTTGAACATTTCTTCATATGAAATTATCTTTATTAGGCACTAAATTAACTTTATTAGGCCTAGATTTTCCCATGCCTTTAACTTTTCATCAAATGCCACAAAGAATGAGAACAAGTTAATGAAATATAAAACCATAAATATGTTGTGTTAAGAAATGGAGTCCACCTGATATGCTTAGAGTACACAATGACATTTTACAAGTACATATTACTTATGGTACATTTCAAAGTTTATCTTATTAGCTTTCGTGTATACAATATGAGTGTATTTGGAGCATATATAATTGTGCTGATCAGATATAATAATTCGGCAAATATGTAACATATTTGCGCAATCTTTATATGAAACTATCTTTATTAGTCACTAAGCATCCCCCAGGATTTATAATGCCTTCAAGCTATCATCAAATGCCACACAGAATGAGATTAACTTAATGAAATATAAAATCATAAATATGTTGTGTTTAGAAATGGAGTCCACCTGATATGCTTAGAGTACACAATGACATTTTACAAGTACATATTACTTTATACTTATGTTACATTTCAAAGCTTATCTTATTGCTTTCGTGTATACAATATCCTTAGTGTATGTGGAGCATATATAATTGTGCTAATTAGATATAATAATTGGGCAAATATGTAACTTATTTGCACAATCCTTTATATGAAACTATCGTTATTAGGCACAAAGCATCGCCCAGGTTTTTTCATGTCTTCAAGCTTTCATCAAATGCAACAAAGAATGAGATTCAGTTAATAAAATATAAAACCATAAACATGTTGTGTTTAGAAATGGAGTCCACCTGATATGCTTACAGTACACAATGACATTTTACAAATACATATTACTTTATACTTATGTTACATTTCAAAGCTTATCTTATTGCTTTCGTGTATACAATATCCTTAGTGTATGTGGAACCTATATAATTGTGCTAATTACATGTAATAATTGGGTAAATATGTAACATATTTTCACAATCTTTTTATGACACTATCTTTATTAGGCACTTAGCATGGCCCAGATTTTTCCATGCCTTTAATTATTCGTTAATGCCGCAAAGAATTAAACTAAGTAAATATAAAACCACCAATATTTTTATTGTGCTTAGAAAATATTTACTATAGACTTAGAAAATATTACGATAGACTTTCACATGTACATATTTCTTTATCTTTATATTACACTGAAAAAATTATAATTTATTTTTTGTATGCAATGATGTTAATCTACGCGGAGCATTTATGCATAAACTTTATTTCAGATGAATGAAAACAGTATCTTACTTAAGAATGTATTAATTTATATTCACAAAGTATACTTTTTTTATTTTCCTATTTTAATATGGAGAAAGTTTTTGTAATTTAAATATCTTAGTAATATTCACGTTAATTTGAAAATGAAGATAATATTAATGAAGGAAGTGATAAAACTTTAATATTTTTCTTAACTTAGTTATAAGGGTAAAATACTTTTTGTTAAAGAATAATCATTATTATAAACATGAAGCAAAATTTTCATTTATAATTTAAAAAGTTGAGAGTGATAAATCTATCCCAAGAAAATGTTATCATTATTTTTTACCGTTTTAATGATGTCAGTTTTTAGTTTCATACCACCCTATTAACTCAAAGATTGACATGTTATCTGAATGTCCTTCTAAAAAAATTTTTCTTGAAGTCAAAATAAATTTAAACAAAAATTTTAGGTGAAATCAATTTTGAATTATCCTGTAGGATTTTCAGTATCATTCACCTAGTTACAGATCTCTATGAAATTTGCTTTACAATACAATTGTAAATATTATGCTTTTAGAAAAAAGTGAAAAAAATGTGGAGAACCATTAAATAATTTTATATAGGTGTAATATTTGCATTAAGTGAAATGTTAAATAAAGTGGATGAAAATGCCTTATTTTCATTCTTGGACCATAATGATATTTAAAAGAGAATATAAAGTATTTTTATCTCGAAATATTGGGGAATTATTAAGAAGTGACTACGAATGTTAAAGAGGAACATTTGGTGAGGCAGGAAATTTCGCAGTCTTTTTACACGCACACACACACACCCATATATGTGCGTGTGCGAGCGTGCGTGCATGTATACATGTGTACTAATATAGACTTGATTCTGCCCAGTATATTACACTAAAAATCTATAACACATAAATTATTTTGAAATATAAATCATACTAAACTAAACTCCTCGGCCCAAGAGCCCCTAGGGGGTCAGGGCCTACGATGCCAATCTCCGTTTACGTGATCAAGAGCCCTGGGGATGAGAAGCATATGTTTTGTTCAGGTGGCCAATCTTACGCGGAACCCCCAGTGTTTAGTTCCCAAGCACGCTTGGTCCTCAGTTTATCTACCCTCTGAAGGGATGAAAGGCTGAGTTAACCTTGCCCAGCCCGGAGATCGAACCTCGGACCTGTGACGTGGGAACGCGAAGCGCTACCCCAAAGGCACTGGGCTATATATAAATCATACACCTAGATATTTTTATCCATGAGTAATATATTGAATTTTCAGATAGTTCTATAGAGCAAAGTATGGTGTGCATATTTTCTTGATGACTGACAGATGGGATGTGGGGCTCAAACCGATAGCTGAAAATGGCATCCAGCATTTGTTTTCGAGATGAAGGTGTGTTATTACTCTCTGGATGTGGATCAAAATCTACATTTGGTCAGAGATTGGTTGAGTTTCTGCGCTTTAACATCACTACACAGGAAATCTAGTTGGCGCTGGGGTAATAGTCAAAGAAAGATTTCAATGCTGAAGAGATTTAATCCACCAAGTTGCTTGAGAGCTTTTAACCTTCAAGTGCGTCTTTCCCCTTTTTGCAGTTAAATAGAAAAGAGGCAAAATTTTCAGCTACACTTCCACTCAGTATACTAGTATTCTAATTTTTTTAATGAACTGACTGACAAGTTAATATGGCGAGTTGAATAAACCAATATCTGAAACTTTGTTTTCAATATACACGTATGATACAAACTAACTGAGTCTCAACGTCTATTCTTGTTCAGAGGTTCATTGAGTTTCCTTTGTTATTAATACAGTACCTGAAAAAGAAACCCACAGAAAAGACAATAAAAAGGTATATTATTTGATGAGTGGTGATGTATTATGAAGTACACGTTATGACCATAACCTCATTTTTAATATTTAAATTAAATTTGACTTTTAGCCAACTTATGTTTTAAATCTTAAAGTAAAAAAAGGGAATAGATATTTAAAAAAAAAAGAAGAAGTCATTATGGAATTAATTGCATTTCTTGACACAAGACGTTAAATTGAAATTGAGAACATTTAAAATTATAAAAATTAAATTAACAAAAAAGGAAAGAGGAAAATAAAAAAAATGTCACTTATAGTAACTGGGAAAGAAACTACGGAGGACGAAATCCAGGTTCCTTTTCACTCCGCTCCTAGTAGGTGTCTCCTCACTTTCCATTCTCGCTGCTGTGCATCAAGTCAGCAAGTGTGTCTTTCTCATCAATATTCCATTTCCCTGGCTGCACAGTGGAACACCGCCAAGCGCAGCACTAAAAACACGCCAATGTGTGGAGTGGGGATATGCCATATCATAAAAAGGGCGAATTTATGGAACTATTGCTTTGCGACGCTCGCGAAGGAGAATGCCAAGTGACGATTTTGGTATGCTTGACTAAACATCCAGAGCGGCTTATATGATAAAAAAGTAGCTTTTCGTCTCATCAGCGTGATAATTGGAAGATTGGCAAGAAAGATACAAACAGGGTATTTTTGTTTAATGGAAGCTTTATAGAATTAAAATAAACTAAATGGAACGTTATGACAGGACTGTTGAATGGGAAGAGATAAAAATTTCAGCTACAGTTATGCAGTTACAGATTTATTCAATAGATTAGAATTATAAAATTAGAATACACTGACCGATAAGCTGATATGTCGAGCTGAATAAACCGTTAGTTAAAAATGGCGTCCGGCATTTGTTTACGAGATTATTTTTTTTTCTAAATGTCAACTTTTCCATCTCCCTCTTTATACAACAGCCTTAACATAATATACATTCTTCTTAATGCTCTAAAATAGGTTTATGTTAAATTTTCTTATGTTTGTAAATAAATATTTTTGTAAATCCTTCAATTTAAATTCTAAATAAAAGATTACTTCCCTTTTTTTTCATAAAAATAGATCTGTTCTTACTAAATCTTCTTTTATAAGTAATCTAAGACTTCTTATGTAAAATTTCTTTTAAAATAATGAACGCCGAAACCTGTTTCAGAGATATATTATTCCGAAAGTATTGAAAGCTTTCAACGATTGTATTAAGTAGTATATTTGTTGAATACCTTAAATCTTATACCTCCGTATTAAACATGAGAAAATTCCTCTTCAAACTCTCTTATCTCAGATTAATGAATGTTTCTGAGTTTTTGGAAAAACAGTTCTCTAAAACCTTAGAGTGAATTTTTTTAACACTGATTTTACTCTTTCGCGTATGAAATTGACATAAGAAAAATTTTACAGTCGCTCAAAGTTTTAGCTTCCAGATTTTAATAAAAATCGATTCCTTTTCCTTAAATGGAGATAATCCTTTTTTTTCTAATAAGGAACAAGATGGGTAAAATCTAGCATATAGTTCTTACATTGAGCTTGTGATAATATGAATCAACATTTGGACCAGATTTGTATATCGGAAGTTTTACTTTATCTATCACAGTTAGGTTGATTGGAAAATACTTTCTGAAGCACAAGTAACGTTTGTGCTAATGACATGAAATCATTTGTAGGTTTCCTTTTAGAATTACAATTTTTTGATCTATTCAAAAGAAGATTAAATGAAGCACTGAAAAAGAGGTAAAGGACTGCTTTTTGAACAATTTAAACTAGTGCTGATCTACGTTCCTTAAAATCTAAGTTTACCAAATTTCATCCCAATTGATTAAGACCAGGATATACAGTGAGATTATAACTAAAGTTCAAACACTAGCGGGCTAGGCCCATAGAATCCTTATGATCCACACCATGAAGAGCAGGAAGTTTTACAGTAGTGGCGGAAGCACCAAAATGGCCTAATTTCTTCCTCTGCTCTTCTTCAGAGAACTGACTCTAATTTACAGCCGTCTTGAAAGCCTTTGGCTGCCTTATTCTCGTAAATCTTCGAAATTTTGAACTTTCCAGACACAGTGTTCTTTGCAAATCGTGGAATAACGCCACAATTTTTGTGCCGCAAAACAGTACACCGGTAAACTCCAAACTAAAACCAAAATCATCTATTACAGGCTTGAGGGCGAAAAGGTTGTTTGCTGGACGTTAGTGCTGGCGTAGCGCTGCCGTTACTTTGCTGGATGTTTATGCTGGCTTTCCAGTGCTACGCATGCGGGATCGGGAATAGATTGCTGGCCCAGGCTCTCTGGCTTGCTCACGGGATCTCTCATTCTCCACTGCACCGACTCATTTTCCAATCACTTGTGAGTGAAAATCTCCCACATCTGCACCCCTTCGGTGTGCAGGTGGGTTCATTAAAATGGCCCCTTTGGTGAACATTAATATTATTACCCAACCACTGCCCCCATATCTCACGGCTGCATCCCTGCCTGGGCTTGACCGTTACACTTGGGACACTCCATCAGCTATAACTCCTCCACAGGGGTCCCCACTAAAACTCGAAGTCAACAGCTGCGCCTAAATTCGTCTTCGAAATTTAGTTCACAGCTGTGTATGCACGTGCTGACCATCGTGGGAAATATATAGGTTCAAAAATAATCCAATCACGTTTAGAAACTAGAGATTAAAAAAGAAATATTCCAAATCACTAAAGATTGATAGCTATATATAAAATATAATTAAATATACTACTAAGTATAACTTTACTAAGTATAAAATATAATTAGTAAATATATTTTTAAACATCTCCGATGTTCTTTAACTATATATCATACGCATGACATTTACTAACATAAAAAATAAACTTTAGAGTGGATCTCAGCTGTTATTCTGGCCCAATAATTCATACCTTTTCAAATGAAGAAAACAAGATATTACAGTTAGGTACCATCGCTTAGATTTAATTTCTTGTAGGAATTGTTGCCAAGATACATGTGAAATCTCATACAGATAGATATTAAAAGGTGATATATTTTTATTTCCAAGTGAAACATTATTATTAGAGACACGGAATGTAAATATAATTCTTTCTTTCTTACTGTACTAGTTAGAGTCTTTTTTAAATATCACTAATGCTCTTTACCATGCACATAGCATTTAATAACATTTATTGATAGTAACCTGTAGAGTGGATTTCATCTGTGACTCTAACACCTGATTATTTATATTTTTGTACATGAAGAAATCAAAATATCACTCTTAAGTTAAATGTCTTTGGTTTGATTTCATTTCGGAATTTCTGCCTAGACATATGTTCAATCCCAAATACAGATATATAGTAGAAGATAATAATGTTTTTCTTTCTCATAAAACATTTATTTTTAGAGACACGAAACATGTTTATCATTATTTCTTTCTCCTAATACTGCAAAGTCTTGAAACAATGAAATAATCAAATAGCGTTTAAGGACTGGAGATAAAAAGAAAAAATGAATAACAGTTATATTTTTACAGGAATGAAAGGAGAATTTTACTTTATTACTTTACTATAAAAGAATGATTCTGTTATAAAGACACCCGTTTGCAGAAATCAGACTTGTAAACGTATTTTTGTATTATTTTGAATAAACTAAAAAATTAGGGAAAGGAATAAGTTTCCATTTTTGTAAAATGTAATCAATGATCTTGATGTGTTATAAAGATAATTTTAGATTTTTAAATGAAGGGTTTATCAGTAACAATAATAAATAAAGGTTTTTTTAGGTCTGTTACTTCAAAAATCTTTATAATTGTTGTAATGTACATACAAACTATACACCAGTGTTCGTTACAAGGGGGAAACACAGAATGAATATAATATTTTATATTGAGATTCAGACATTTATTCTATACATTTATTTACAAATAGATCCTTGGTTATCATAATCATTAATTATTTATATCTTCTATTTACACTATAATTATCACACATCTCTTTATGAGGAATTATTATTATTAACAGAGGCCTAAGTTAAATGACTGTAAATATTATTTTATAAATTACCTCCATTAAAGTCACAGGGGAGCAGGCAGGGGCTTTCCTCACGGGCGTACGGGACGAGTTGGTGCTGGTGGATCCTTTTCCCACTTCTCTCGACTCCCCATTTCAACTCCTCTCCTTAACTTCATTTGCAAACTCCTCACCTCGGTCCCAACGCCCCTTTTTTCTTCTTATCCAATCCCTTGTCTTCGGGAAATTTTCCCACATCTCTATGCCCTTCGGGAGTGCAGGTGGTCTCATTAAAGTAGCAACTTTTTGTGCAAGCTGACATTACTTTTTAGCCCCTGCTCCCATAACTCACGGTTACAGCTCTGTGCGAGCTTGACCGTTACGCAGCCATTCCGTGATAAATATCTTCTCTGCAGGGGTCCCTAAACTTGACGTGAACAATTGGAGTCCAAAATTCCTCTAGGAAAATCCTCCCACGGCTATGCATGCACGTGCAGACCACCGTGGGAAAGTACCTCGGTAAAATAACTATGTTTTATGCCTATCTAAAATTACCAAGAATCCACAGAACAATTGCAATAAAAAAATTCTTTAACTGCATTTGTTCTGTTATTTCCTCTCTAGCTATATTGTCTTTTGTGTTTATTAATGCACTGATAAACAAAATAAAATTATACAATACAGTTTTAAAATATTTTTCCTATTTTATAACTTTATAGCCCACAATTAACATTTAATAGCATATACCAAAAGTAACCTATAGAGGGGATCTATGCTGTGACTCTAACGCCTAATAATTCATTCACATGAAGAAAACAAACTATCACACTTCAGTCCCATCGCTTATATTTATATCGTAATTGCTGCCTAGATACATATTGAATTCCAAATACAGATATAAAGTAGGAGATAATAATGCTCTTCTTTCCCATGAAACATTTATTTTTAGAGACACGAAACATGTTTATCTTATTTCTTTCTCCTTATACTTCAAAATCTTTAAACAATAAAATAATCAAATTGCGTTTGAGGATAGGAGATAAAAAGAAATATTTCTAAAAAATAATGAATAATAGTTAAGTTTTTACACGAATAATAGGAGAATTTTATTTCTTTACTGGGAAAAAAACATTCTATGATAGTGATTATAATAGCGATTATCTGTTATAGCGATATCCTTTTCGAAAATAAGGTTTGTAACAGTATTTTTTATATTATTTTAAATAAACTAACAAATTATGAAAAATTACAAATTTGAAGTTTTGTAAAATGTAAAGTTTGGTGCTAATGCGTTGGAAGAAAAATAATTTTCAATTTTTAATATAAGGGATTGTCAGCAATAATAATTGAATTAGGTTGTTTTTACTACTTTTACTTCAGGAATTCAATCTTTTTTACGATATTTTATGTCTATCTAGAATTACAAAGAATCCACAGAATAATTGCAATAAAAATATTTAACAGTGTTAGTGCTGTTATTGCTTCTATATGTATGTTTAAGTGCGTCTTCTGTATTTAATTATGCTTTAATGAACAAAATATAATAAGTAAATACATTTTTAAACCTCTTCGTTGTTCTATAACTATATATCATACTCATGACATTTAATAACATAAATAATAGACTTCAGAGTGGATCTCAGCTGTTATTCTGGCCGAATAATTTCATACCTCTCCAGATAAAGAAAACAAAGTATTTCGGCCTCTCCATACTATGGTCCACTGCAAACCATTACCTCCGTCTGGTAGCGATATGGCTTATCGTGGTAGATGATGGGAGATGATAAAATAGCCTGGGCTCACGATTGCTTCGGAGGCGGTTTTTCTCCAAAGATCAAAGACAGCCAGATGCGCAACTAAAGTGCGCAGTAGACCCTATGGACGAATCCACGAACTCGGTTCATTTAGTGGCCCAGCGTGGATGTAACCAGTGAACCATTGTTCAAGGTCACCATCAGGAAGTGGTGAACAATGGGCCATAGTGTAGAGACTACATTACAATTAAGTACCATCACTTAGATTTGATTTCCTGTCGGAATTGTTGACAAGATACAAGTCAAATCTCAAATACAGATAGATAATAGAAAGTGATAACATTTTTCTTGCCAGTGAAACATTGAGAGACACGGAACATATATATAATTCTTTATTTCTTACTATACTTGTTAGATTCTTTTTTAAATATCGCTAATGCTCTATACCATGCACATAACATTAGATAACATTTATAGATAGTACCCTTTAGAGTGGATTTCATATGGGATTCTAACACCTGATTATTCATATTTTGTGTACATGAAGAAATCAAAATATCACTCTTAAGTCCCTTGGTTTTGGTTTAATTTCATTTCGGAATTTCTGTCTAGACACATGTTCAATCCCAAATACAGATATATAACAGGAGATAGTAATGCTCTTCTTTCCCATAAAACACTTATTTTTAGAGACACGAAACATGTGTATCATTATTTCTTTCTCCTTATACTTTAAAGTCTTGAAACAATAAAATAATCAAATTGCGTTTGAGGACTGGAGATAAAAAGAAAAATTTTTTAAACTCTAATGAATAATAGTTATATTTTTACAGAAATGAATTAAGAATTTTACTTTATTACTGTACTATGAAAAAATGATTCTATTATAAAGACATCCTTTTTAAAAATCAGATTTGTAAGCGTATTTTTGTATTATTTTAAACTAAATAATTAGTATTTTTGTATTACTTTAAACTAAATAATAAATCATAATTATAATAATTATAAACTAAAAAATTAGGGAAAAGAATAAGTTCCCATTTTTGTAAAATGTAATCAATGTTGTTGATGTGTGATAAAGATAATTTTAGATTTTTAAATAAAGGGCAAATAAGGTATTGAATAAGGTATTTGCTTACCTTCTTTTTATCCTTGTGATTTGCTATGAAGGATCTGTAAAAACTGAAATTATGGATGAAAACAGAAGTGTATTGTCGGACACAACTTTCTTTTAATTATGAAACACATCTCGCTGAATTCACAGTACACAAAAGGAATTAAGAATTATGTTAGGGTTTTAAATATATGATTTACAGATGAATATGAATAAAATAAAGATTGAATAAAATGAATTAAACATACACAGAAAACCAAACTAACAGCCATCTTTTCCTGGCCTTGAATACTAAAAAACAAAAAAAACAATAAAAGCCTTTTCATTGTGATGCCATCTTTTGAAATACAAACAATTAGAACAGAAACCCCAGACAATAAAGAATAAAAGTGAAACAACTATTATGAATTATTTAAAAATTAAAATTAAAATGGTAAGTCTTTTATGAAGACTGAACACGATATTCTTTACGAAAATTAGCTTAGTAGCTGAATTTTTTATATTATTTTGAATAATCTAAAAATTATAAAAAAAGAATAAGTCTCATTTGGGTAAATGTAAAGTTTTATGTTGATGTGTTGGAATAAAGATAATATTAGGTTTTCTAAAGCAGGACCTTTGCGTCAGTAGTAACAACTAAAGGTTTCTTTGATTTGTCACTTTAGAAATCTCATCTTTATTTTTATATTTTAAGTCTATCTAAAATTGCAAATATTCATCAGAAAAATTTCAATAAAAATTTTTCTGTGTTTATGCTGTTATTATTTAACTAGCTATATCCCTGTGCTTATTAATATACTAAATAAAATTGTTAAATATATTTTTTAAACATCGCTGATGGTCTATAACTCTAAACCATACACATAGCATTTAAAAACATTTACAAAAACTAACCTTTAGAGTGAAGCTCAGGTGTAACTCTAACTCCTAATTATTCCTATCTTTATCTCGTGGAGAAATCAAAATATCACCCTTAAATTTTATCACTTAAATCACTATGATCTTTAAACTTAGATAAATGTAAAGTTCTATGCTGATGTGTTAGAATGAAGATAATTTTAGATTTTTTAATGAAGGACCTTTATATTAGTAATAATAGCTAAAGACTTTTTTGGTTTGTCACTTTAGAAATCTCATCTTTGTTTTTATAATTTAAGTCTACCTAAAATTGATTCTGCAGAAAAATTGCAATAAAAAATTTCTCAAACTGTGTTTATGCTGTTATTTTTTAACTAGCTATATTCCCGTGCTTATTCTGTGCTTATTAATATGCTGAAACAAAATAAAATTGTTAAATATGTTTTTAAATATCGCTGATGTTCTATAAAAATATACCATACACATAGCATTTAATAACACATACAAAAAGTAACCTTTAGAGTGAATCTCAGCTGTGACTCTAACACCTAATTGTTCCTACCCTTATCTCGTGAAGAAATCTAAATATCACCCTTAAATTTTATCACTTATATCACTATGATATCTAGCCCCTCAGGGGGTTTACCTACTTCAGGTAAACACGGGTGTCGCAATCCCGAGGTACCCCAGCGATCTTTTCTTCTTTTCCTTTTCTTTCCTTTTTTCTCTTCTCTTCCTTTTTCCTTTTTCTCCCTCGTTGTGGTTACCTTTTCGGAGGTGAGGGCTTATCGCGATATGTTGTGTTCCTTTCTGAACCCAACATCTCGCGATTTGTTAACCACCCACGTGTTTGCCGTGCGTGGAGACCCGTGTCCCCGGAAAGGGGGATCCTGGTAATTGAGGGAAACCAACACATTACTTTGGCCCCTGCTTCGGGTAAACGGGTGGTGTAGAATGGTCCCGTCTACATCAATCGGCTGGTCGGACGACTTTTGTCACTGGCCTGGGCCAAGCAATCGGTTACCTGCTGGGCACTTTAATGGGTCGAGGCTGCTTAAGGGGTAGCTGTGCGCGTATAGATCCCGGTTAGCACTGGTGCGACTTTATGTCCCTTTTTGGGAGCGTTTAGCATCCCCTTGTTGGGCTCCATGGTGGGTGGTGCCGCCGGGATCTGAACATCTTCCTTTTAAATATGGAATCTTCAACCCCCCCACAACCTCTCCCCTTGGGTCAAAAGGGGCACGATATTGATACTTGTAGAGCTAGATTTTTCACTGTACAGAGAAAGGAGAGAAGTTTTTCGGCTGTCTCTCCCTTTCTCGTACATAAATGCATTTCGACATCCATTGGCCAAGTTAAAAATGTTAAAAAATTAAGATCAGGCGTCTTATTTATTGAAGTAGCTGATTCAAAACAAGCTTCAAATTTATTAAAATGCACCAATTTTGCAGATATTCAGGTAATAGTCACTGCTCACAAAACTTTAAATTTCAGTAGAGGAGTTATCTCTGAGGGAGAACTCTATAATGTCCCCGATGAAGAGATATTAGAAGGTCTAAAAGAGCAGCGTGTATGTGGAGTACGGCGTATCACCATCCGTCGTGACGGGAAAACATTGCCCACAAAACATGTCATTCTGACATTTAACACACCATCGCTACCATCACACATTAATGCAGGATACTTACGATGCCCTGTGCGTCCATTTGTCCCTAATCCATTGCGTTGTTTCCAATGCCAACGTTTTGGACACTCAAAAACATCTTGTCGTGGTTCAATTACCTGTCCTCGTTGTGCAGAAGTTGGCCACGACGGCGTTGATTGCAAATCTACACCTAAATGCATCAACTGCAAAGGGGACCATCCTGCCTATTCCCGTTCTTGCCCTAAGTGGCTTCTGGAGAAAGAAATACAAGCAATCAAAGCAAAAGAAAACATCTCATATCCAGAAGCTAGAAAACGAATTGAAGAACGTACTCCAAGACCTGGAATTAGTTTTGCTGCAGCAGTGAAGCAATGTAAATCAATAGGCACACAAACTGAAAATAAGCCATGCGTCCCCAATAGTCCTAAACCTTCTCGTCATTCACCCTCAAAAATAGAAAATAAACCTGTTACAGTTGAAAACGTAATTATGCCAAAACCGTTAAATGAACGCGTACCTAAAAATAAATTAACACCTAAAACTCAAGTTTCAAATAAGCTTTTAGCTAAATCTAAGATTAATAATTTTCCATCCAAGCAAAAGACGCCCAAACATCAAAAAATTACCGCTGCAAGATTAAAAGAAAAATTAAAAAATAAAAGTTTTAATCTCCTGGAGGATTTCGTCGAGGACGAATCCTCTAACAAACCTTTGAAATGTCAATTTTCGAAAAAAGACTTCTTAAAAAATCGTCCAACTGCTGAGGACGATTCAATCAAAGGTTATGTCACATCCGAAGAGGATATGTTGACAGATCACTCGGACTCTGAAGGCATGTGGGCTAAGACCCAACCTGCATAATTTCCATCCTTTTCCTCTCCAATTTTTACAATGGCGCTTTTATCTTGGAACTGCCATGGCTTCAAATGTCACGTCTCTGATATCAGAGACCTCGTAAATAAGTACCATCCTGTTTGTTTTGCACTTCAAGAGACCCTTCTTGACAGCAATAAGTCAGCCAAATTAAAACGCTACAGTACTATCAGAAAAGACTACATAGAAGGGGGCAGGGTTTGTGGTGGTGTTGCCCTCTTCACTTCTCATGATTACCCTTTCAGAAGTTTAAACATTAACACTGACCTCCAAGCAGTTGCTGTTCAAGTACACATACACTCTCTAATAACTGTCTGTAACCTCTATATCCCTCCAAACAATATCATCTCTCAGAGCACTCTAAATAACCTTATTACTCAACTTCCAGTCCCTTTTATTATTGTTGGGGACTTGAATGGCCACAGTCCATTGTGGGGTAGCCCCAACCTTAATAAACGGGGTCGTCAAATAGAAAAACTGATATCCGACCATGATCTGTGCATCTACAATACAAACCAACATACTTAACTCCATTCTCCTACAAGAACCTTTCACTCCCTAGATTTAGCAATATCCAGTCCTCAAGTTTTTCCGTTTTGGAATTTTACAGTAGATTCCTACCTCTATAATAGTGATCACTTTCCCATTATCCTAACTCACAATAATGTCTCCAATGCCAATCAGCGTGTTCCTCGTTTTATTCTAGGTTCCGCTGATTGGGATAAATTCCGTACCCTAGCCAATATCTCTACAGACATGGTCAACAATTATACCGTTGATGAAGCAGTTAATCAGATAACTGAAACAATAATTTCTGCAGCTGACATTTCTATTAAAAAATCATCCTGCCGTCCTCAAAAGCAAACAAAGCCATGGTGGAACCAAGAGTGTAAATCATGTTATAAAGCTAAGAGAAAAGCGTTCTCATTGTTCAAAAGACATCCTACGACGGAGAACTTTATAAATTATAAAAAATGCAAAAGTGTTTTCCGTCGCACCTTAAGACGTAGCCAAAGAGATTCGTGGGTGAACTATATAAGCAGTATCACTTCCTCAATTTCTAGTAAAGATTTATGGGTAAAAGTTAAGCGCTGTTCTGGCGTTTACCCAAACAACCAAATCCAAATTTTAAATTACAATAACAACCTAATAACTTCTGTTGATGACATAGCCAACACAATAGCCTCATCTTTAGCTGATATTTCTTCAAGTTCAAATTACTCTGCCTCTTTTACAAAACTCAAAAACCTAGTCGAGAATAAACCAATAAACTTTCAATCTACGCTTAACTTTCCCTATAATACTGATTTTACCATTTTAGAATTAAACAGAGCCCTTCATAAAGTCCATAAATCTTCTGCTGGACCCGATAATATATCCTACGAAATGATAAAAAACCTGTCCTCAGTTTCGATGTCCAACCTTCTTAAACTTTACAATAGAATTTGGAGAGAACATAGCTTCCCTTCCTCGTGGAGAGAGGCTATTGTGATCCCCCTTCTAAAGCCTGATAAAGACCCCACGAATCCTCTCAACTACCGTCCAATAGCTCTGACGAACTGTTTATGCAAAATTCTAGAGAAAATGATAAACGTTCGTCTGATATACTACCTAGAAGAAAATAACTGCCTCTCCAAATTTCAGAGTGGTTTCCGTCGTGGAAGGAGTACTTTAGATAATATAATGGAGTTGGAAACCAGAATCCGAAATGCTTTCGTTAAACGGAAGCATTTAGTGTCTGTTTTCTTCGATATAGAAAAGGCATATGACCGCACTTGGCGTCATGGGATTCTACAGAAGCTGTTCGATTTAGAGTTGCGTGGTAATATGCCTATTTTTATTCAAAACTTTTTGGCCTTAAGAAATTTCCGAGTTAGAGTAGGAAATACACTATCTCGCACTTTTATTCAAGAAGAAGGGGTTCCTCAGGGAAGCGTTTTGAGTGTGACTCTATTCATTATTGCAATTATTGCAATTAATGGGATTCTGAACGAGATACCTCCCTCTGTTAATGGAAACTTGTATGTCGACGATCTCCATATCTCATGTGAAGGAGCGGATATGAGATTTATTAACAGACAACTCCAGACTGCAGTTAACAAGATTAGTAAGTGGGCGAGCGAGAATGGTTTCAGCTTTTCAAGTTCAAAGACATGTTGTGTGCATTTTTGCAAAAAAAGAGGTCTGCACCCTGACCCAGAGATCCAGTTGCTTGGAAATAACATCAACATTGTGAATGAGGTGAATTTTCTCGGCGTCATTTTTGACAAAAAACTTACCTTTGCACCCCATATCACAAACTTGCGGAAAAATTGTGAAAGGAAGCTCAACATCCTCAAAATCCTTTCTAAGACCTCATGGGGAGCTGATCGCGTTTCCCTAATTAAGATCTACCATGCCATCATCCGCTCAAAACTGGACTATGGTTGTCCTGTGTATGGGTCAGCACGCGTTTCTGTCCTTCAAAAGCTGAATACCATTCACCATTCCGCTCTTCGATTGTGTTCCGGAGCTTTTAGAACATCTCCTGTAGAAAGTCTCTACGTTGACTGCTGTGACGCTCCTCTTGAATTACGTCGACAGATGTTATCTCTTCAGTACTACTTCAGAACGTCATCTTATATCAACCATCCCATTCATCAACATACACTCAATTATTACCTTAAGAGATTATACAATGCGAGACCTTCTTGTGTTCTGCCTTTTCAGGGAAGGATAAATGAAATTTTCAGAGATCTTAACGTAGATAATATAGATACAATACCTACAACTATTGGAATTCATCCTTGGTACACCCCTAATTTTACTATAATAAACCCCTTTAAGTCATTTGATAAAAGTTCAACTAGCAATATCATTTATCAACAAATTTTTGAAGATCACAAACAATATTATAAAAATTTCACCTCTGTTTTCACAGATGGTTCAAAATCCACTAACTATGTCAGCTGTGCATACCTTATTAAAGATCAAATCAATAGCTACAGACTTCATCCTAAACTCTCCATCTTTTCTGCTGAAGCCTTTGCTATCTTGAAGGCTTTAGAAGAATTGATGAATCACAATAGTAATAACTTTATTATCTATACAGACTCCAAAGTGTTCTTAATTCATTGCAATCAAATAACTGTAATAATCCTATTATTTTCAAAATTCTTACAACAATAACTAACCTTACTTCCATGGGAATCTCGCTAGTTTTTAGCTGGGTTCCCTCTCACGTCGGCATTAAAGGCAATGAACTTGTGGACATGGCTACCAGGTCTGCAAGTGACTTTCTCAACACTGGTCTTCCTTATCCTGACTTGAAAAATTACATCAAAGATCTTTTACACGATAAATGGCAGATCTCCTGGGATAACGTTCCTTCAAATAAACTGCGGGAAATTAAAACCAAGATAATTAAATGGCCTCAACTCCCTTCTAGGAGACATGACGTAATACTCACTCGTTTACGAGTGGGTCATTGCAGACTCACCCATGCCCATCTCTTGCTTGGTGAAGCTCCTGCACAGTGTGCGTATTGCAAGACTCCTTACACAGTCGCACATATTTTAACGTCCTGTGTTTGTTCTAAATCATTGTATATAAAATTTTTTGGTAATCAATCTCCTAATCTTAATTTAATCATTGGGGAAACTCCACATCCAAACTTGTTCCCCTTTCTTCGTCAATCTGGTTTTTATACTGAAATATGATTTTTGATTGTGTTTCAATTTTCTATTTTTCAATTTTTCATCTTTCAATTTTCAATTCTTGTTAATCTGTATATAACTTAATTTTTCTTCGTGTTTTATGTTGTGTGTTTTATTTTTATAGTTGCTTT
>CM063509.1:112406939-112419439 GCA_032207245.1 Pardosa pseudoannulata
AAGAACGGAGAATTTAGAGAGAAAAGCTTAAACTTTAGAGTCAGAAAGGAAATTAGTTATAATTAAGTGAACATTTTTAACAACTTCAAAGAGGATAAAACGGAGAATTTTAGAAAATTAATACTTTTTTAGGCGAAAGAACTTAGATACTGGAAAATAACCATTTTCTTAAAACATGTCACAGGAAAATAAAATTTATTTGAGAGTTTGGGAAACCGGTAAAAACATTAAATTATTAAATAAGATATCACGCGAATGGAAATAAATATGTTAAGGGGAAAACGAGAAAATTAGAGAGATATTTTAAGCGTAATAATTTTGATATATTACAGATATGGATATGACACCGAGTGCTTTGATCAGAGAGATCAAGACATGGACCACATATTGGTTCGTGTATAAAATATTCTTTATTGTTATTCCTTTTGTCTATGTCTAGGCCATTAGATATCCTTTGTTGACATTTTGGGATGACAAGCGTGGAGTATGTTATCAGACCATCTCCTCACTCAAAAGTGCCCTTTGGAGCTACTTACCTAAAACAAATCCTCTTGTCTACTTCCGCATCAGCTTCTTCACTTTGTATAGTTCAACTCGAGGGTGTGTCTTTCTCTTATCAAGTTATCGTTAAAGAGTTACAAATATTTTTAATTATAACTCTTTTAATTCTTAACCCCCATTTTTAAATTTGACATATATATATATATATATATATATATATATATATATATATATATATATAGTGTGTGTGTGTGTGTATATATATATGTGTGTGTGTGTGTATATATATATATATGTGTGTGTATATATATATATATATATATATATATATATATTATATATATATATTTGTATAAAGTAAGCTAGGCCGAGAAACTAATGTAGGTATTTTATATAAAACCCCTAAGACACCCCGAGAAAATTAACAGGGGTTTTCAAATCTTAAATCAATTGCAAAAATTCCCGTGCCCTTTTGCTTTTCCTTTTTTAACCCCTAACTTAAATTGACCACTGGGGCTACAGTTTATGCCTTTAGAGAAAGGGTCTGATCAATTTTTACTCTACACTGCCCTAGCGGACAATTTAGGAAATTTCCAAACAAAAAAGAGGTGCACGCTATCGGATTCAGATTTTTCTAGAGATTTTCCCACAGATTTTAACCGACATGTTGACCCAGGTGTTAAGGGTCTTTTACATATAACTTCATGCTAACTGACACTTCAGTTTGTCCTGTCCCTATGAAGAAGTGGGAACCCGTTCTCCAATGTTATATCAATAAAGGTCTTTAGATAAAGCGGTATCATTTTTATGGGCCATGACTGCAACCACTCATCGTGAAGTCCGTCTTATTACATATGTGTGTGTGTGTGTGTGTACTGAATGAATGCTTATATTACATTTGTTTTATATATATTCCCACAGTTTGCCGTGCACAACTATTATTTGACACTGTGAAAAAAATGATGTTTTGTCTTTGGGAAATGTATCAAAAGAATTTTAAGTTGCGAACGCTCCTTTAATTAAGACATTTAGAGGTTGGGAAAAAGATTTTAAGGAATTAAAATGGGAGAGAAGAGGTTTTTAAGGAAATAATTAAGTTAAATAATTTTGATATATATGTATGTATATATATATATATATATATATATATATATATATATATATATATATATATATATATATATATATATATATATATGTATATATATATATGTATATATATATGTATATATTATATATATATGTATATATATAATATATATATATATATATATATATATATATATATATATATATATATATATATATATATATATATATATATGTATATATTTATACATACATACATACACACACATATATATACAAAATAGACATATTTCTCCGTTAACTAGAAGCCTTAGATGTCAGTTCAAGCAATCCTTAATCTTGCAAATCCTTAAATTGGAAGAACCTGTATGCACCTGAGGAAGTAACCGAATCTCTTAATTGACCGTAAAAAACGTTTGCAGCAAGCACTGATTTGTATTTAAAATTAATGCAACTATGTAAGGCATGTTCAAAAGCAAGGGCTTCGGAATAATTATTGCATTATTACATTAGCCTTCGATAAAAATTGTTGTTTTATTATTTTTTATTTATTTCAAAAGCTGTCAGCATTCCATTAATAAATGAAATTAACAATTTTACTTTTTTTTATTTTAAGAAGAATTAATAAGAAAGTCAAGCAGAAAATAATAATATTTTTGATCTCTTATTTAAAAATCTTTGCATTTCGTGCATTTTCGGGTATCTTTACATTAAGGAGATTGCAAAATCTTTTCAAGTTTAATGAAATAAAAATATTTATTTTAAAACCTCCTTCCAATGCTTTTTCTTACATCCTTTTAACTTGATTTTTATAAACAAGAAATGAATTAATCTCTTACATTTATAATTTCTAAACCTAAGATATCAGGACTAAATATAACTCGCTTAGTATTAAAAAATATTTGGAATCTTTCTCGTATTAAATTTAAATGTCTGTAAAAAAAATATTTCTAAATAAAATAATCCCGTTAATTTTAATTCTTGTTACAGCCATGACAAAAGTTTACCTGATTCTTTCTGCTGGAAATTTTTAATAAAGCCTCTACCCGGTGGAAAGATCTGTCTCACAGAATCTCACAGGAAGAATTGTCACCTAAACTTCCTGGGCCATGCCTTCTAGTTCATATGTTCTTAGTAATGATGTATGCAGAAACTAGATAAGAGTTATTAAATGAGCTAAAATACGCTACTTACCATTAACGAACTTCAAATAATAATTACAGTACTAAATGGGGATTGTTGATGTTAGTGTAAGTATTAACAACAGTAGTCAATGGATAAAACATACTCTCTCATATGTTGGAGTGCCCAGTGATTAAACGCAAGCTTGTATCGCCTTGCGTACCACCCATTGCTAGTCGTCATGGTTACGCACGGCCACATATTTTTGATCAAGTACTGAAAGTTTTTCTAAAGAATAATGTAAATATCATACCATCCTCTCAATATAGCCCTGATCTCATACCGTTCGATTTCTGATTGTTTTCCTCAGCTCAAGAAACCATTAAATAGCAACCGTTTTGAAAACAAACTATGTATAAAAGTTGTGGAGGTAGTTTTAAAACAAGTCACCAAAAACTGACATGCAAATGTGTTTAAAAAGTGGACAGAACGTTGGAACAAATGTATTCCTTCTCATTGTCCACTGCTCAAAAGAATTAACATTTTTACGTTTTTTTATTTCAAGAAAAATTAATAAGAAAGTCAAGCAGAAAATAATAATATATTTTATCTCTTTCTTGAAATTTTTGCAGTTTATGCATTTTCAGGTATTTTAACATTAAGGAGATTACAAAATCTTGTTCAAGTTTAATGAAATAAAAATATTTTTTTAAAACCTTCTTCCAGTGTTTTTTCTTACATCCTTTTAACTTGATTTTCATAAACAAGAAATGAATTAAACTCTTACATTTATAATTTCTAAACCTATGATATGAGGACTAAATATAACTCGCTTAGTATTAAAAAATATTTGGAATCTTACTCGTATTAAATTTAAATGTCTCTAAAAAAATATTTCGAAATAAAATAATTCCGTAAATTTTAATTCTTGCCATGAGAAAAATTTACCTGATTCTTTCTGCCGGAAATTTTAAACAAAACGTCTATCCGATGGAAAGATCTGTCTCACAGGATCTCACAGGAAGAATTGTCACTGAACTTACTGGGCCATGCCGTCTAATTCAGATGTTCTTAGTAATGATGTATGCAGAAACTTGATAAAAGTTATTAACACTAGATTGCCCGAGATTTCTTGTATACCTATATTGCCCAAAAACAGTCAAAATGACTGAATTGTGAAAAAATAACAAATATGTAAAGAATTTTGTTTAAAATTAATTTTTAATATTATATAATAAAGGAGGGCGGAAGAAACTATATTTATTCATAAACCCATTTATATGTTATAGAAAAAGTTACCAAATTCTAAGAAATTGTGTCATTATATTTCATAATTGTTTTTCTAATTGAAATTAAAAAACAGTCACAATGACTGCCTTGGGCAATCTAGTGTTAATTGGGCTAAAAAACGCTTTGGGAAATCGATCGAAAGAAGTCAAGAACGCTCCTTTGATTAAGACATTTAGAGGCTGAGAAAAAGATTTTAAAGAATTAAAATGGGAGAGAGGAGGTTTTTAGGGAAATTCTAAAATTAAATAATTTATTAAATGATACGTGAAATCACTTTTCTATTACAAAGTTCACCCCCCAGAGAGATAACACGGAGAATTTCCCATGAGAGAAAAGCTTAATCAGCGCTTTTAGCAGTCAGAAAGGAACTTAGATCACTGGAAAAGTGAACCATTTTCCTTGGGACAACTTCAAAATGTGGCGAGTGCACGGAAAATTAGAATTTATTTCACAGTTTAGGAAACCGGTAAAAACAATTAAGTCATTCCTTTCAATAAGATATCACGCGACTTGGAAAATAAATATGAAAAATTGAGAAGGGGAAAACTAGAAAATTAGAGAGACATTTTAAGTGTAATAATTTTGATATATTACAGATATTGATATGACACCGAGTGCTTTGATCCGAGTGATCAAGGCATGAAACACATATTGGTTCTGTATAAAATATTCTTTATTGTTATTCTTTTTGTCTATGTCTACGCCATTAGATATCCTTTGTTCACATTTTGGAACGACGAGCGGAGAGGATGTTATCACCCCATCTCCCTACTCAGTTCTTTTTGGGATTACTTATCTAAACAAATTCCTCTTATCTACTTCCGAGTCAGCTTCTTCACTCTGTATAGTTCCGCTCAAGTTTGTGTCTTTCTCTTATTACGTTATCGTTAAAGAGATCCAAATATTTTTAATTATAACTCGCTTAATTCTTAACCCACATTTTTAAATTTGACATTATATATATATATATATATAATATATATATATATATATATATATATATATATATTTATATATATATATGTATATATATATGTATATATATATGTATATATATATATAATAAATATATATATATATATATATATATATATATATATATATATATACACATATACATACACACACACATATATATATATATATATATAAACATATATACACATATATACATACACACATATATATGTGTATATATATACATATTTATTTATATATATATATATATGGGGGGGGGCTCGGTAGCGCCTGTCCGACACGGCGATGCCATTGGCACTGCCGTCGCCAAGCATTTTTGCTGCGAGTCTTCCCCCACAGAAGATAGAGCTGCGACGACTGTTGACGTATTTGGTGTATGAGAACTTTTTTCGACGCTCGAGCCGTGACCTTAGAAAATGATTATGTATTTTATTTTTTTGTTTGTGTGTAATGTGCTCCATCAAAACGTCTTAATAAATTATTTCGGAGCGAAGGAATCTGTTCAAACCGGTCCTGTTCTGTATGTCATTGACAATGACTCACGGGAAGGGGTTATAAAAGCTTAACCAAATGCAACTTATTGTTACACCCCATTAATTTAAAAAACGTTTCTAATAATACAAATTTGGACTCCCAGACCATAATAATAGTTCCACAATTCTCCGCCAGGTGGGTAGGGATTATTAACCTCAATAACAGCCAATTGACAAACACCAAAACACCAAACTACACAAATACTAGCTAACCGATAGAGCTCAATTCATCAACATGAGTTTGTGAGAGACATGAGAAAACTCTCGCCGAAACTCCAAACTTTCGAAAGTTTATATAACCCATAATCTGAGAGATGACGAGTTATAATAAATTGCGCTGCCTTTCCCTCCACTGCGTTAATACCATCTCCTCAAGTTTAAACTGTTTCAGATCCCTAGTAATTGAGCTCATTATTTCAAAGCCTTTCTGCCTGTCCGTTGAAATATCTCGCTTTAAATGAACACACATTTAATGAGTCCGTGGAATGGGTGTATATAATTATAAAAGTTTAATAATATTTTATTTTAATTGCTGTGGGATATCAGCATGAGCGTTACTTTTTAATGATGCTAAGAGGTTGAAATCTGAACTTTCCGTAAATTAATTTATTTCATTTCATTATATCTCTTTCTATCAGCATTAATAAATATAACAGCATGAAAATATTAGATATGTTTTTAGGGTTTTCCCCAAACCATGTTTAACCGTTTGATGAGCACGGCTAAAAAATCTTTAAGATGTAATGAAATTAATTTATAAGTGCTATATCCTATATAATAATATCCTAAGTTATCTGTCCGTCTGTCTATAAGGCTTAAAGGGATTTGTCCGTATAGTGTGATGAGGCGATTTAGATCTGTTATATAACTGATTCATTCATACAAGAAGTAAAATGCTTGGAATCTAAATCTGACCTCATCACAGTTTTGTAAAACGACAGAGGACCACAAATTTATATTCAACGGATATTGTTGTCTTGAACGGTGGTCTCGGGCGGGGTTCTGATCCCAGTCCCAAATTAGAATCCCGTCTCCGTACTTGACATTAAATAAGAATGTACCTTTGTGGAGTATTTATGAGTCCCTAAGGGACAGTGCCCAATTAGAAGGGATGAGGTTTTTCACGTTGGTGGTTTCAAGGCGGGGTTTAAGCAGACCAATGATATCCTTACAACTATCCCGATTGGACGATAAGAAGGAAGAGGGGATAAGGTTGAAATAAATAAATATGAAAAATCTAATTGAGAAGATGGTCGGAGGTCCCCCCCCCCCAAAAAAAAAAAGGTGTTCGATAGTCGAGACTAGAGGAGAGTCCGACAGAAAGTGAAGAGGTTCGATAGTCTAGACGAAGATAGGAGTCCGACAGAAGAGGTTCGGAAGTCCGACAGAAGGTGTTCGATAGTCCAGACGAGGAGAGAAGTCCGACGGAACGAGTTCGAGAGTCCAGCCAAGTCCGATGGGAAGTGTTCCTACATCAAATAGCACGGCCGCCCCCAAACACTCAAGAGGAAACCCCGGACCAGACGGACGAATTATCCATAGATACCCATCAACCAGCAGTTTTCCGGGCACACCATTTTACTACCTAAAGGTACCTTCTTTTACATACATTTTGAAATTGAGATTAGGTCCTATTTACAAAATTACTTAAGTATTAAAAAAAATTGTCAGAACTAATTTAGAAGATGTTGACAAAGCTTAATTTATGAAAATTAGCATCAGTTTTGTATGTACATAGATGTATATATATTATAATAAATTTATTTTTTTATATTAAGCTAGTTTCGGATGCTGTTAATTTAGCTTTTAGTTTATCTCCATATTTATGTCTGTTGTTTCTCAGAACCTGTGGTTAAATTTAGTACAAAAATACCTTTACACAACGCAATCAAAATAAAATCACCACTATACATTTGATCACAGGTTGATACTCAAATATAAACGAGGACTACACGACATATAGAGCTTGAACTAATGTCATTAAACGATCGAAAATGGGAGAAGGGGTGGATTATGTTTTTGATCATTTTTCCCATCAGATATTAAGGCGGTGTTTTTACAGAACCAGGTACCCCATACAGACCAATACCTTGACCTTCAGATGTCCTTAAAAGATTATTTATACTTGATTAACTGTGTCCACCCTGCAATTGTTTTGCAATCTAGAAAATTAGTGTGAAATTTTAAGTACACATCATAAATGAGATATAGATTCATTCCTTTTCTTACTAAAAAACAAGTTGCCCGTTGTACAAGTGTAAATACATTACATGAATTTTAAATTATGTATGTAGTAAAGATGAAGTGTTGATAATTACACCTGCAAAAGAATTTACAATGGTATTATAAAATATTTTGCGTATTTTATAGCGACGGCTATCTCTAATTATTAGCACCCTAACGCATACTGTCAGTAATTAAAAGTTGATTAAAAATTACCTTTTTTCAAATAATGATCAATATATACGAGATCTGTCTAAAAAGTATCTGACCTTGAATTTTGTCTAATGGAAATTAAGTACCTCAAAATTTATAAGCTGCAAAAATGCCAGATGAAAAAAAATCTTAATATTTTTTTTAATTTCTGAAAAAGTTAATTTTTGTACATATCAGTCATACTGAGACCACTTAAGGCACAAATTTCTCAAGCAATCATCCTGATGAGTAGAAGATATTAACTATCAAAGTATTCATTTTCAATTATCCGAAAAGCTTCTCAATAAATACAACTCTTAGAAACCTCAAGTTCTGTAGAAGGTTAAATCTGTAAGAATTAATTGGTCAACTCTAATAGTTTGGAGTGCTGAATTTTTGCTTTTCTAAATTTTACATAAAGTTACTAAATGAAAAAATTAGATGACAATATGGGAAAATGGAGTAAGATGAAATGAGAATAAGGGTCAAAAGAATAAGTCCTTTTCTTTGATCACTTATATCCTGAATTAACATCAAGTATTCTTCATCACATTAAGTCTCTTCAAAACTCATAATAGTGATTATCATTAGATAAAGTTTTAAAAATAAACTCTTTCTAATTAATTCGGAGAATTAAAAAATTATATTTTCTCAAAGATTGGAAATTTTAAAAAAATGCACTGTCTGTTAAATTTAATCACCGATTAAACAATAAATAACAAAATGGTATAAAATTCTCATTCAGATTTAACTGATCATGACAAATTACCTATAAAGTTTAAATTTCTGAATAAATCTTCAACAAGAGTACAAAAAATGCAAAGTGTCTATTTTATATAACCCGTAAATTTCTTCTATAAAAGTCAACTCTTAAGAATCTCAAGTTCTTCAAAACTTGTTATCAATAAAAATTAACTCGGGATCACTGATTATTTCAAGTATTAAATTTCTGCTTTCCTAAATTTTACAGAAAACTTCTACCTTATCTATTTTAAAACTAAAAAACAGAACAAGGAAGGAAAAAGGGAAGACAAAGAATAATTCTTCAAACGAACAATTATATCCACTTACATCCTTAATTAGCTTTACCGAAATTCATTCTTAAGAAGACAATGTACCTTCCGAAACAGAAAACCTTCATTAAAACAGCCCACCACTGCTTAGCGTTCCTTTTTAAAAACAGTTAAAAAATTGTTCTATTTAGTATGTATTATTGATATATCAGTAGTAAATATTGAGTAGCATTTTTTAAATTTTATGAATATAATAAATTTTTTATTTCTTTTACATGAATTATTCTATGAATTTTTGTAGTCTGTCAGAAAACTTACCAAAATATAGAGTAAATTTAAAAACTCTAATTTTAAAAAGTTAGAAAAAAATTCTCCGTGTTCATTAATGGCTTCTGGGTCACGCAATATAGGTTAGTGGTCGCCATGTCCTTCAAGTTCAAACAATATCTGTGGAGCTGATAGGTCAGCCTGGGGATCTTCCTTTAGGTGTCCTCGTACGACATAGAGATTCGACGGACTTCTCCTGCAACGAACTAATTCCAGGAGCCTACCCTCAACAAGTTTTGACCACATCAACAAGCCAGTTATCGAAGTTTTTGATTGATCCCTGACAACAGATAAGTACATGTGCATGAAATATACTCAGGTCCTTTCAACATAAATTAATTCACTTGATTTGTGTAGGAAATTTATAAATTATATACAGTGGACTCCTGTTAATGTGATCACGGTTAATGTTATCACTCGCTTATTGTTATCGAAATCACTTGGTCCCGATTTCTTCTATTCATTTGTATGCTAAAATTATCGCTTTATGTGATCGTTACATCGGTTAATGTTATCAGTTTTCGAACCTCATTTAACTGGCAAAGGGATATTCACAATGTATTCAGAAAAAACCCATTCTTTTCTTTCCTTTGCTGTTGTATGAATTCCCGAGAATTCTCTCTCTTTCACCTAGGGACATAGGGAATGATCAAAGGATAGGGAAATTACACGTTCCTGGAATGTTTCAGAAATACGCACACCCTGCTAGTGGTCAATGGTTTTCAGATAAGCAGAAGGCAACACATTCTTATCGAAACTGAGAAGGAGCTTATTCACATTTTATGCCTTGCTCGCTTACATGCAGCTTGTCGATATGGAAGCCAGAAAACGAAAAGATTTAACGTTAAAACAAAAGATCAAAATTTTAATTCTTTATGACAGGTTACGAAAAATGAGTCAAAGCAATGCTGCAGCGCAGTTAAACATTTCTCAGCCTCTGAATTGCATTGAATGTGTTGAAACGTGGACTACAACACCGCTCCGATAACTTAAAAAAACATTACGATTGCATACAATTTATGAATGAGCTTCGTAGAAAAAATTGTAGACAGTCAACAATTGATTTTTTTTAATTATGTATACAATTCTTATGTTTTAAAGGATAATATAAGTACAAAAATATAAGGGAATTTTTCATTTTATTTTGAAATTTAGTACGTGTGAATTAAAGGGGAGGGGTAAATTTATCTAATTTTGCATATCATTTATTGTTATCAAAATCAGGGTGTCCCAAACTGATCACATTAAGTGGAGTCCACTGTATAACTTTTATGATGCTCCCTAATCCAAGTAGATATGATGATAAAATTGGAAATAAGTAAATTTTGAGAGTAATTTTAATTTGTATATAAAATATGTGTTTATGTTAACTTTTAAAATTGGTTTCTCTGTCAAATTAATTTTTGGTCATAATTCGTGTTGTTCATAATCTCCTAATAGAGCTTAGAGCAGTTATTAAATATTGTTACAAATTTATGAAGCGTAGCGTTCGTGGATTGAGTAGACTTTGAATTAAGACAGCAAAAATAACAGCACTTTATTCGTAATGCAGGGAAAACACGAATACAGCAGCCAACACCGCGAGAACTGGCTAGCACAGGCGATAGTTCACTAAAACTCTTAGCGCCAAACAACGTAGGTCTTTACCTCTACAAATTTCTCAGCTAACTGAACCTCGATCAGGATCGGCCCCCGGTATTTATATCCTCGGGAGAAACTGGAATATTCTAGAAAGTACTAGGTACAAACGGTCGCCAAGAAAGTCACCAAGTCGCCAAATTTAGCGATAAATTGCCAAACTTGGCGCCAAAAATTAGTCACCAAAAACATCGCCTACGAGCCAATATCTCGCCAAATACATGATTTACCCATTATAATACACAGTATACGGCAAAAATACATGCCAACTTGCGAAATTCGTAACATTATATTTTCTTTACACAACGCAATAAAATAATTCTAATTTAAATGTACTACCACATAAAAAAATTTCTTTGACTGCTATAAAATAAACATTTTAGGGGAGCTATATAACAACAGCGATCCTAAAAAATAAGACAAGTGGGCATTCTTGTAAAATTGCTGAGATTGAGTGCAGGAAAATTAAAAATTCAATAGCTTTGAATTCTGATTTGTTGCATGATAGAGGGCCATTGATATAAATTTTATTCCTTTACTTAATTTTCTCCATAAGTAGTTAAATTCATCTTACGCTAAAATAATGTTTTACTTCAGTTACGGCTTAGTTTTAAAACCTTTCAAGACAATTAGTCCCATATATTCACGCCTCAGAGAGTGTTTTACATAGATACTCCACAAATCAAAGGCTTATGCTCAGACGTAAGTTTTCAAGCATTCCCGTTAATTACGTAGATCGTTAAATGTAAACTACCAGTATGCGCTGACAGAAGTTGTCGAATTGCCTTAATTGAGCTTAAATACACGCCTGCTGAGAGAATTGATTTGCATTTCAAATTAATCAGAATACGCTAGACATGTCCCGCTGCAACCGTTTCGAAATAACTATTACATTAGTCTATTCTAACGAAATTTCATTTAATATTTTTAAGATTTCAAATCCTCTTAACACTCCGTCAATAAATGAAATTCCATTTTGTGTTTTTCAGGTAGAATTAACGAGAAATTCAAGCAGAAATTAGTATCATTTTTTCGCTCTTTCTTCTAAATATTTACATTTACTTTTCGGGAAAATAAACACAAACTAAAAACTTACCCAAAAACTTATTCTTGTATCTAAAAGAAATATTTATTTTATACAACCTGCTTTTCTCCTCCTCACTCCTAAATCCCATCCTTTCACTATGTTTTTTATAAATAAAAAACATAGTTTATCAAGTAGAATTACCAAGAAATTCAAGCAGAAATTAGTATCATTTTTTCTCTCTTTCTTCTAAATATTTACCTTTACTTTTCGGGAAAATAAACACAAACAAAGTAAAAACTTATTCTTGTACCTAAAAGAAATAT
Organism: Pardosa pseudoannulata; assembly: GCA_032207245.1. NCBI lineage: Eukaryota > Metazoa > Arthropoda > Arachnida > Araneae > Lycosidae > Pardosa > Pardosa pseudoannulata. The sequence goes on from CM063509.1 coordinate 112,419,196, forward strand.
TTATTCTATACAGTCTGCCTTCATCCTCCTCACTCCTAAATCCCATCCTTTCACTATGTTTTTATAAATAAAAAACATAGTTTATCAAGTAGAATTACCAAGAAATTCAAGCAGAAATTAGTATCATTTTTTCTCTCTTTCTTCTAAATATTTACCTTTACTTTTCGGGAAAATAAACACAAACAAAGTAAAAACTTATTCTTGTACCTAAAAGAAATATTTATTCTATACAGCCCGCCTTCCT
>CM063509.1:112424439-112431939 GCA_032207245.1 Pardosa pseudoannulata
TTTTCCATCATGATAATGCCAGACCGCATACAGCTCGTCTTGTGGAGAACATGCTTGAAGCTGAAATAATACAGTGTATGCATAGGGGGACTTACGGACCTGTATATCATTTGGAATGGTACTTTGACGATCCTAAAGTATGCAAACAAGATACTGATATCTCATTTCAAACCTTATACTGCAGCCAATGGGGATTTCTTTGTTTTCCATCATGATAATGCCAGACCGCATGCAGTTCGTCTTGTGGAGAACATGCTTGAAGCTGAAATTATACAGTGTATGGAATGGCCAGCGTGCTCTCCTGACCTCCATCCAATCGAGCATGTATGGGACATACTCAGACGAAGCACTGCTAAGAGATCAAGGCCTCCTTTTACTCTCCCAGACTTGGAAATTGCACTTCTTGAGGAGTGGAAAAGTATTCCCCAAATTCTTATCAATAATATCATCGCATCCATGGAAAACAAGTATGCAGCAGTCTTAGCTGATCAAGAAGACCATACGCCATATAAAACACCTTGCATCATTTCTAGACAATAATTTTTTTATCGTTTACATGAAACCAAATTGTTTTCCTGTAACAATAAGTTACATTCGGTTCAGCTCTTTTTACCTCTTCCCGTGAATCATCGTCAAAGATATACCAGAATAGGACCAGTTTGAACTAGAAAGAAACTTCGGACTTCTCCCAACCAATAGAAGGGTCCGTTGGTTTGAAGAATTCTGACCCCCCACCCTCGCCGTTTTGTAGTGGACCCCTGTTTTTTTCCCTGAGCCAGTCTGATTTTTTTAGAGGATAAGGTTGTGACCAGAGGATAGTAGAAGGTGAACGCTGCTGGCATCCGCGGCTTGCGGGTTAGACCTATTGAGAAAAATCATCGCCATATTGTTTTTTAGGGCCGATGCCGACTCGAGAGCAGTCTTCGATATCTACAAATGATATGTTGATTCCAGTTGTATTCCTCAGGCATTTATTTAATTGTATAAATTCATTTAATCAAGACATATTTGTCCATGTGTTTATTAATGAGTATTAATTTCTTCTTTCTCAAACACTAGGCCAACCTAACATTATTTTTACATTTCCTAAATTATCTTTTCATATTTTTTCCATATTTTCAAAGAATTAAAGCTTAATTACCGATTTGTTTTCCTTTTTTCTGTATTGCGCATTGTATTGAGCAGAAGTTAAGGGTTTTCTTAACTTCTTTCCTTGCTTCCCTAATTTTTTCGAGCTGTGTAGTTACTTCAAAGAATGCCGCGTAAATAAAGACGTTTAATCGTAATTTGTTTCCTGTATAAATATAATCTTATTAAATACTTATTACGCACTGAATAGTCATCATAAATTAAGGTCTGAATATTTTTTGAGTTTTTATATGTTTACGCCATACAAAATTTGATTAAATATTTATTTATGTTTACCGTAAATATTGTTTATAACATCTTAAATATTGTTTAACTATTTTAACTCTTACCATTCCTCTTAACAATTCATTAATAAATTAAACTTCCTTTTAATGTTTTTTAATCAGATTTAAGTTCAAATTCACTCATATATTAATATTTTTTTTCTATCTATTTTCTAAAATTATTAGCATGCATTTTCATGTAAACTAGCACCAATAAGAGTCTGGGAATTTATTCTAGTTAATGAATTAAATATATTTATTAAAAAGTCTAGTCTACCCTCCCCCAAATTCACATTGTTTAACTTTGATTTTCATAAGTAACAAAAGAATTTAATCCCTTGCATTTAATTTCCAAATCTAAGACATGATGAATAATTATTACTCGCTTCGAAACAAAAATAAATTCATAAATTGCGTCGTTTTGATTTTGATGTGTCTAAAAAGATATTTCTTAATAAGGTAATCCGACAAATCTTATTTTTGTTGTAGTTAGAAGAAATATTTACCTGATCCCCTCTGTCGGAAATTTTTGATAAAAAATATTTCATGTACAGCAATCCATGGACAAAATGTTTATTAAAATGTTTTTTCTTTATCAGACACCATGATAAACTTCACTTAAGTTACAAATTACATATTGAGTAATGTTAATAAGATCTGCAAAATCTTTTGAATATATTCCCTATAAATCTTATATCTATAACGCCATTAAAAATATTTTTAAATTATTTTATCCCTTCACTTCCTTAAGACTGTTTTTAAATCTCCATTAATGAAATATATATATATTTCATTCTTACCTTAGCGTTTTTTAATTAGTCTTAATGACAAAATCATGCTTAAAAGATATTTATTTTTCTCTCTTCTAAATATTTACATACATTTTAAGGTAACCAAAAATAAATAAGAGTCTAAAAATTTATTCGTGTTAACTAAATAAAAATATTTATTCTCCCGCTTTTTACCCTACCTCACTTTTCATATATTTTCACTGCGATTTTTAAAAACAGAAATTGAGTATCACATATTTGATTCTAGATTGAAACACTTGAAGTATTTGTTAACTCACCTATAAATGAAAATATTTAGAAATATTAAAAATTTATCGTTATGAGCACATTGTTGTCAACTGTTGCAAGGGCCGGAACTAAAGAGTGGCAACGGAGGCATTTGACAAGAGCGCAATAATCGTAGGGGAGGAGACAAAATCGTTGCCGGCTCCTTTTCATTGGCCCTGTTACAATGTACGTATCATTTAACCCTTTCGTTGGCCATTTATTTCTCACTCCACATTTTCAAACTTTCAAAACAGAACTGCTAATTTATTCATTTGATCGAACAATAGATGACAGCGGGAATTAGTCTTCTCGTCATTCCAATATCAAGACCAATATATCAAAATGGGTTTTGAGCTTCCCACAGGTGTGTTTTGTAAGATCGTGTAGGTAGGAAGTAATCTTCTCACGGCCCACGAAAGGGTTAATAAGTACTCATAACACTGAGCTCCCTCTAGCTCTAACCTAGGTTGAGTGCTTGCCTGATTATCCTGAGTTATCTCGGGTTCGTATATATTGCAGTTAATTATTATCCCAATAAAACTCGGGCAAAGTAGAATATGTGCGTACGATTTGTTTTATTCTCGTTGTACTCGGTCTGGAGGAAATAGAAGGGAATATTCAGCTTTGGATGGCAATGTTGTTGGTTTTGCGGTTCTTTTGGCAGGACTGGTCACCTGTTTTCACTATTCTATAGAATACGTCGGCTTGTGAATTAGTAATGTATAAAGAAAGGTAGCTGTGAAAAATCATAGTGATGAGTTTTTTGCCACATTAGGAAGACCCAGCATTAGTCCTTCACCACTCAAGTTAACCTCGTGGCATTTTCCAGGGGTTATTCCTGCTACTGCAACAAAAAATAAATAAATAAAATACTACGAGACAGTGTACTCTGTGCTCCCGTAAAAGAGATTCCAGAGGTAAGAAAAGAGACTAGATACCAGTGTACAGAATATCAGATATCACTTTGTGTTGTCCCTTGTTTCAAAAACAATAATACAAAGACTAATATTAGGTTGGGGAAAAAGAAATCAGTTATTTTTGCATAAAATTAATGACTTTATTTAACATGTTTCGGATTGTCCGATTTGGATCAAATATGCACCGTTTTGTTGTATAATTTGTTGCCATTTTAAAGGTAGCTTCATAATGCCTCTCTCACAGAAGTCTTGGTCCTTATTGGCGAAAAACTCTAGTAATCGATTTTCACAATCTTCTCTTGATCCCAATTTCTTATCACTCAGGAAGTTTTGCAATGCGAGAAAAAGGTGGTAATCGCTTGGTGCCAAGTCCGGACTATATGGTGGATGCATTAAAACTTCCCAACCAAGCTCCATGAGTTTCTGGCGAGTCATTACAGACGTGTGTGGCCTGGCGTTGTCCTTAAGGAACACAACACCTCTTCTGTTGGCCAATTCTGGCCGTTTCTGGTCAATCGCTAGCTTTAAACGGTCCAGTTGTTGACAGTAGAGATCTTAATTAAGTGTTTGGTGATACTGAAGCAATTCATAATAAATGATTCCCTTTCAGTCCCACCAAATACACAGTAGAACCTTCTGGCTGTTAGTTCTGGTTTGGCCATCGTTTGAGCTGCTTCACCGCGCTTTGACCACTATCGTTTTCACACAATATTGTCGTATTTGACCCATTTCTCATCCCCAGTCACCATCCGTGTAAGAAATGGGTCGATTTCATTTCATTTAGCCAATGGCTTTTCAGACGGAAATTCGATCCATCATATTTTTTGGTGTTAATTGGTGTGGCACCCAAACATCGAGCTTCTTTTTTAATCCAACTTTGTGCAAATGGTTTAAAACTGTTTAGTGGTTGATCTTTAGCTCGTGGGCGATGCTACGACTACTAACATGCAGGTCAACTTCGATTATTTCTGTGGTTTTATCGACATTTTCGACGACGGGCCTCCCTGTGCAAGGTTCATCTTTAGCATCAAAAATGTCTGAACGGAATCAACAAAACCAAAATTGCACGTACTTAGCTGTTACAGTATCGGCACCATAAACACCATTCACAATTTCAGCCACCTGGCTTGCATTTTCGCCTTTAGCAAAGAAAAAATGTAAAATGTACGGAATTTTCTCTTTGTTATTTTCCATTTTTAACACTGTGTAACTTACCACTAAATAAACTAAACAAAAAACAGTAAAAAAAAAATTACGTGTGAAATGTCACTTTGACAACGAGCATAAATTTGGAATTGTTTGATTGATACTTTACGAGATGTCGATCACTATAGCCATCTACTGAAAAAAATAATGGGTTTCTTTTTCCCCAATCTAATATTTAACTTTTCCCATTTGCCGAATTAACTCGAAATAGTAAACTAATAATAAAACTAAATGCTTTTATACATGTAAAAAACTAAAAATTCAACTTAAAATCAACACATTTTGTTTTGTTTCCTCATATTTAACAATAAAATTTTTAAAAAAATGTGATGACTTTTTGCAATTTTTTCAAAAAACTTTCTAAGGGAAGCGGTTAAGGAAATAAAATTTTTATGATTTTTAAGAATCAAAAATTTAGTATCTTATATTAAGTGTCCAAAATTGAAGCAGTGGGAATAATTAAACTTTCCTTTAAAGAAAATGTTAAGCAAATTTTTATTAATGTATCTAAAAAGATGTTTCAAATAAGATAAACATATAAATTTTATTTTTCCTAAGGCCTGGTGAAAGACTCATCTGATAAACTCTGTCGGAAATTTTCAATAAAGAATATTTCATGGAAAGCCCTCTAAAGACAAAATATTTATAAGGATGTTTGTTCTTTATCGAATACAATAGTGATAAACTCCGTTTAAATTAGAAAATGCATTTGAAGTTAAGTTTATAGGATATGCAAAATCTTTTTAATATTTCTTATAACTTTATATTTATAAAATCTTTAAAAATATTTTATCTCTTCAAAAGTTGTGTTAAGAGGAACCTCTTAACTTAACTTTTAACATTCCATTAATCAATGATAGCTCTTTTAAAGTTTTTTTTTAATTAGATTTAATATCAAAATCTTGCATGAAAGAAATCTATTTTTTATTTATTCTAAATATTTACGTGAATTTTCCTGTAACCAAAAAGAAATAAGAATCTAAAAATTTATTCGTGCATTAGAAACAGAAGGGACAATGTATACATATAGGCAATTTTAAACCATTTTATCATGTTTTAATGGAAATATGATTAAAATATCTAAAGTTTTAACTTTAAATGCATTTTACTCAAAATGATGTTTTCCAAACTTGCGGGCACTATAAAAAATCTATTGTACGTATGGATCTATAATTTTCAAGGTAAAAACATTATAGTACAGGATGTTTCATATTGAATGGGACAAAAAGAAAACATGATTGTGAGCGTTGTAATTAATATATTTAGAAAGTTCAAATTTACCTCAAAACTACATTTCTACAGGTGTTCAATATGTGCTCCTCCGGTGACACTACAAATGTCTACACGGTAATCAAGCTCCCGTTAGCTAATGTTACATGGACATTTTCCGTGCCCCAAAATCGCAAATAAGGGTGATTAACTTTGCCACATAAGTGGAACATGGCTTCATCGGTAAACACCAGTGTGTTCACGTCGAGCTTTTCTTGAAATTTCACACAGAAATTCTTACGCAATGGTTTGTCAGTAGGTTTTAAAGCCTGGACCATCTGATATCTGTAGGGATTGAATTGGACACGCTTCCGTAAAACACGCCACACCGTTGTGTGAGGAACAGCCAGTTCTACACCTGCACATCCCGTTGATTTTGAGGGACTCCGTAAAAAATCTTTCCGAATTCTCCACGAATTCTTTCAACCACTTCGGGTTTTGTTTCTTTTCGTCCTGGGCTTTTGTTCTTGCATAAGCAGCCGGTATCCTGGAACTGCTTCACCTACCTGCTTATGTTATGCCGATGCGGTGGTTCTTTACCAAATGTTGTGCAAAAATGTCTTTGCACCACAGTTACCGAGGAGGTTTTGGCATATTTGAAAACGCAGTACGCTTTCTCCTGCATGGACGACATTTTGTTTAGCATCGCCTTTAGCAGTGAGTTCATCATTCGATAATTTTTCCCTGTTGCCAAATAAAACTCGTATAACTGTAGTTGCAGAATAAATTTGTTTAGTCTGAATAAATCCATCATGGCAGTCACACTGCGCTATTCTTTTTGTCCCATTCAATATGAAACACCCTGTACTACAATGAAACTCCACCTACTTTTTTTAAAGTTTTTTATTTTATGTGGTATTTATTGTATTTGAAATTTAATTTTTCAGCGTTATTTTAGGTTTTTTGAAAATCCATTCTCCTAGTGTAAAATTTCTGATAACTTTTAAATTTGAAATAGGTAGAGAATAATACCTAATGTTACTTGTTTATAAAAATGCAAAAAATTATTGCTGAAATATAGTTTGTGTTGCTGTTATTTAAAATTTTTAAATTTTCAAAACAAGCACTTTTATTTTATTATATAAAAAACAGTTCTTATTTACCAGAAACAAAGTAAACACAGGAAAATAATTAACTAGATTTAGAGAACAAATGCTAAATTTTCCAAGTGATTTCCATAATAAGAAAAAAGTTATGGCAAATCGAAAAATAACAAAAATTCCTTATTTTGAAGTTACTTAAAGGGGATGTGTCCCCTTAACTAAATAAAAATATTTATTCTGCAGACTTTTACTACACCACGACATTCATATACTTTAACTGTAATTTTTAAAAACAAAAATTTAATATTTCATACATAATTCCCAATACTGAAGCACTAGAAATGCCTGTTAACTCGTCTTTAAACAAAAATGTTTATGTATTTTAGCGTTTTCCGTTTAATGTATCTTAAAAATTTTTTCAAAATAAGAATATCCTTCGAATCTTATTACTGTTATAGCTTAGAGAGAAAATTATTTACTTTTTCAGAAATTTCAATAAAACATATTTCATAGAAAGTCTCGACAAAATATTTATAGGGGTGTTTGTTCTTTATCTGACACAATAGTGATAAAACGGAATTAAATTACAACTGCA